>OX235272.1:131683564-132283564 GCA_944472155.2 Trichobilharzia szidati | reverse complement strand
ACAAAGTTGGCTGAGGAGGCTGACGTGGATTTGAGAAACATCTTCTAATCGGATACATATCCCAACTATACGAGAACTGTCTTTCAAAGAATTTCCACACAATGTATTCACATATGTGTAATAACAGACACTGTGATGGTGGCTGAAAATGGATGGTTGTTTAGAAGTGGAGAAACAGACGATCCTTGATGTCTTTACCCTGACTAAAACCGGCACAATGCAGTGAGACTACTGAAAGTAGACCGCTGGAACAGAAGGGTGTGGAGAGAGAGAGCGTGTGTTAGCGGTATAAAACATGTTGCTGGCCTATCCAATTGGATAGGAATAAATGTGTTAAAATATTAGCCCACTCATAATCTTATGTCATTTGAATGACTGAATGACGTGCCTTCAACCGTCAGCTGGGGACGAAAATAGAGCCCCAGTGTCTCAATTCAGACTTCCATTATGCTTTGTCTGTCCATCAACTAAATAATAAACAATCGATGACCTTTTTGTCACATGACATTACAACCAATCAGAATCCAATGAAGGTAAGGAAAACTACAACTGTCTATCTGATTGGTTCATGAATGTGTATTAGTCATTTTCATATTGACTGGGGTTGTCAGAAAAAATGTGATGAAGTGTGAATGAACAATTGAGTGATATGGTGCTGTTTTATAGTCGTCAACAGGATACAAGTGTCATCGGGGTGAGAGAATTGCGATAACCATAAAATACGTACAAAGACACATTAACAAACCTGGCACTGAATGTGAGGATCGACCGATAATGTCTAATGTCTAAATAAAGAGGCTAAATTGCAAATTATAATAAGATGTTACAGAATTGGTAGGCTTAGTATAAAATCACAACGGGTTAGATTGAGAAGAACATGAAGTTCAGCAAAGATGGCGATCTTTTCGGCGATTTCATTCTCAAGAGCTGTACAATCGCATATATATATATAGATAAGTTTACATGGATACAATTCTTATTTGTTTAATTCCACATAGTAACGAAGGTGATAATAATTTTCAACTTGATACGAAAGTTTGAAGCTACGAATATAAATTACAAAGGGGTTAGAGACAAGATTGATTTCCTAGGATTAGATAACAGTTACAACGTATGCAAAATTAATATTTGATAACTGGAGAAAAAGTTTTCAAGGCGAATAAAAGGTGATAATTGTTTTCAACTTGATATGAATTACAAGAGGCTTAGAAGGAATTACAGGTGTCAACAAAATGAGCATGGAAACAAATTGAGATGAAAAATTTCCACTTGAAATGTAAGTTAGGAAGGAGGTGTGTGTGAATATAGATTAAAAGAGGCATAGAAACAAAAAATTACACAGGATTAGAATATAATTGTAAAATGGTTATTCTAAACGGATTACAAGTGTGATCAGGAGGAGCATGGGAACAAACTTGAAATAACTGATTTTATAATTGAAGAAAGTGGGATGAATTGAATGAAGGTAAAGAGAGAAAATTACACATACACCCACAGATAACAAAACAAGAAACTGAAGGATAAGGGAACATACCGAACCAGGTCCAAGGTAGTTGTACAGGCTGGACTAGTTTCTTTCGAACACATAGCTCCGGCTTTTCGATGCATATGGCGAGAGCTTCCGCCCTACAAAGAAGTCGGAAGCACACTGTCTTTGGCATATTTTTGAAAGTGCCTATCTTCCATTCTCGTGCATGATCACACCATGCAATGAGCATAACAATGCATGAATTGTTTTAATTGGTGAGTGAGACCATTGTAACGAAACTATGATGCATAACGTGATTTATGAATGATGATATTTGAATAACATGCATGGTCGCTTAATTCACTAATATAAGTAGTATAGTGCGTGTGCACATGCGATACAGTCACATCGGTATATATCGTAGCCAAGAAGGTGAAATACAAGATTTTGTGACTGCAATCTTCTGAAAATTGTGACAGTTTTCTTCTAGGAATGAGAAATTGCATATTGAAATCGTATTCTCTCGTAATTTTCCATCACTTGTGCAAAATGGTTATTTGTGGTGTGGTAGTTGGTTTTATTACAGGTCATGACTGCTTTAAAGCATTGGGCGATCTACTCGACTGAAGCAATATTTGCAAGCCTCCATGCAATTACGTTCATGGTGGCTCAATAATAACAAAAGAGATTATTCGGTGGGTTTCCACTTGCCTACAATGAGATAAACAGTCTCACTTTACAGAAAACCAATCACCATGTCCATGTATAGACGACTCGCTGTAAACAAGGCGTCAACGAGCCACACTATTGTGACAATAAATAAACTTGAGCCTCTGCTTTCTGATCTCGTGAAGAGATGATGAGACATGTAGTAACCACTCCATACATAAAAATATCAGTAACTTCCCTCAAGGTGAAGTGTAGCCAAATTGATCAGACTTCAGTGTGTCTCATCTCACTCATGATTTCATTTGTTTGTATCACTGAGTGAATGTCTCTCCAATGAAATAAAGATTTCTCCTGAAATCAATTCCTTCTCACATACTTTATCTGTCAATAAGTGACTAGGAGCAAGTTCGAGGAGTGGAGTGGAACAGTGTGTGGTGTCACTCGGTGATCTTCACTGTGTATATCCAGTCAACCATCATTTCTTAGTGAATATTGGTGAGTGGGACCATAGGTTGTTGTCTGGCTCTATTTCACGTCTCTCCCTCCCTCTATCTCAACTGATGCCGTTTTAGTCGTCTGGAGTAACATTTTATCAGACCGTCAGGTGCTAAAAATTGTTTTAAACATTCCGCCTGATGTTTAAATGACCGGAAACTGAGAATAGAGAAGGAGTAACATCAGAGATTATTACGTGACACCAAGTACGTGTTGGTCGAAGTGAATTACAAAGTCGATTCATACTGTTCCACTTCGTCTAATTACTTTCAGCTGTACATCATATTTGCTTAGAAGAATTTCGCGTCACGGTTGAAACACTGGTGAGTGATTTTAGGCAGGGTGATCACCATTGCTACTGGCTAAGTGCTACCAAGCCTAGTGACCAGTTGAGTGAACAATCCGCCATCATGAGAGTAAATCTAAAAGAAACATTGTTGAATGCACAGTTGACAAGCCCACATGATTGTACAGAGATAAATATTGCCGAAGATAATCGAAATAGGATATCTTATGTCACCTCCAGTCGTATACTCCAGTGTATCCGCACATATTAAATCACAAACACTGAAAGAAGCCAGAAGAGTTATTGTTTGCATATAGAGATCTCGAAAACCACTTGAGCATTATTAGCTAACAGGTTATCAACTGTGCGATTGCACGTCATATGTTCCACACTGATCATATTGGTGACAATCTGAAGGCGTTTGAAGCAATCAGAAAGCAAGAAAATCAGTGAGTCACATTCTGATGAATCACCGGAAATCGACCACTTCAATAGCCAAATCTTTTTTAGAGGTAAATAGTTTCTCAAATTTATTAGCCTGCAGGTTTCATCGTCTAACACTGAGTGCTGATTTCTACGCTTTATGCCGACTGATTAAGCTGAAGGTAGCTAGTCATATATTCATGCTATTTAGCACGCTATCGTGTCGAGTTTGCTGGTTGTTCAAGCATGCGCTCTAGCCAGCTATCTATGCAGACATCAATGATAAACGTTGCACCTGGAGTCAGAAAATCAAATGTGGAGAGAGCTGTCTGCCAGCAGAAATTGTTAGACAGAAATTTATGTCAATGTTTACATCCAAAATCTTGTTCAACAGAAAAAACCAAGAACAAAGACTAACTCAACAATCAATCACAGCTGACTTAGCGTGGACGGATACGATTATCAGATAAATCGACGGACTGTCTGAGAAATGGCAGAAAGAGATAACAGAATAACCTTCAGTAGGAGAACAACCAATCAGAAGACGTTACCTCTCTGCTAACCATTACGGATAATGATGTACATAAAAATCTATTGATATCTGTTGATTTTCCCAATAGACGATCTGTTGTTTGACTGTTGTCTTCTTTCACTTCACAGTTACTTTTAAGAGAGATAAAACCTAGTTGGTTCAGCTGTCCGACGAAAACTATCAATTCCAATTGAACCAATGATTCATTCAGACCAGGAGTTTTTCGATTGCCTGTACACAATCTTGAGCAAATGACAGGTAGTGCATTCACACCTCCATCAAAGTCCTCATCATCGCCCCATTATATTCAATGAATAAATCAAAAAATATTCACTTCAAATGGCATCAGCATCATACATGATTGACATAGTGAGTGAGTGAATACATTTCATATAGATTTTTGAAATATCTTAATGTGACAGGAGAGGACACATAATAATACTAAGTTGACGATTATCATGAGGGAGATGAATGAGAGAATGAAATTTCAGACTTGTTGGTAACTGGAATGTCTACCGATTTAGAGAGAATAGAGTGAAACGGGCAATGTGATTCACACACATGCACAAACTAAGTTGCAATCACGGTGCATACGGCTTTTCAATAGAATATAGAAAGATTGTTCAGGTCAACGTGTAGCATCATCGAACTCTCCAACAATTCATCTCAGCGTCTTCGATTTCCTAAAGACTTCCTGCAACGTCGATGGAGAAAGAATTTGAGAGCAACTTCAACATTGTGGAGTGCGTCGCCACAAATATTCACAAGTCTCATCCACTAGTGGTGTGATGAGGACAAATACCGAGAACATCGTAACCTACTGCTCACTGGTGTATTTGAAGTGAGGGTAGGAGTTGATATGATGATGGTGATATTCATGGCAGCAGTCGAGACAATGAGACAAACAAGTTCAGATTAATGGGAAATAACCTCTCAGAACCCTCTTAAATTCATCCACATAGACAGGAAATCATCGTTTCAAACACAGTAGGCTACGATGATGATGATAACACAGAGAGGATCCTGAAATCAGGACACAGATCATTGCTATGAAATCGATGTGAAAGTATTCAGCAGTCAACTCATTGAAAGGATTCGAAGAGATACTCAACAATGGCGCTCTATACGATGCAGAGACATATCGAATTCGTTAAAGAATAAATACACACAGAAAAACGTGCTACGGTTCGACACTGAATAACAGACATGTGGACAGTGAAGAAAAAACTAGGAGACCTGGCATAACAAAGAACAGGTGTAGAACAAACTATCCAACGAAAATGTGAAGAAAATGAAGTTTGATTGAGGATAGATAAAGAGATAGGTGGATAAAAATGGTACGTACTATAGTCAAATAAGAAGTAAACAGCGTCGCGAAGAATCAGTGGGAATCCACATGTCAGGTGAGTCTGATGGAGAAATGAAGGAGGTCATGTGAAGAGAAAGGTGGTTGTCAGTAATCGTGGACACAGGTCAATATGATGAGACCTATCCTATCATATTCCATCTCGTCTGTAATGTGTATACACAACTCGGAACAAGAAGGATGAATACCAATAATATTGGTTATCTCTTTCAAATGTTGACTTCGACGCACGTGATTTACTTTCAACTTCGATTTCATCACGAAACATGGCATTTGAGTGGATCATCGAATACAAGTGAGCACTGGAGAGCTATTTCATTCTAGTTTGTGACTGGAAATCTAGCCTAAAATTCCTTTCGTAATACGGTTGCGCATTGTGGAGAGATCCCAGAAGAAGGATGAATTAACTCTTCGATGGTCACTGGTTTTGAAGAATTCTCCTACTGATGATGTTTCACGATAAATTCTATCTAGATATCACATGTGGTGAACCAGTCATTTTCAGTCTATCATGTGAAATGCGCTCCCTGCAAGAAATCATAAGACGAGAACTCACTGAAATATGAACCAAACTAACTGGAAGAGCACATTTTCTCGAAATGAAGTCTGCATCATCTTGGAATTTGCACACTTCTCAGGAGGCGCTCATTAACGATGAAATATCCTTCTGATGAATTCAGTTCCCAGTGACAACCAACTTATGTCAATAATTTTATTAGGCTGCATGTTAATTCTGTTATTGCCTTGGGTGCATAGTCAGCGAAAGACATAAACAGGAATGTGGGTTCCAGTGCAGAATCAATAATACAGCATGTGTAACTTCTCAGGAGGTTAAATAAGTACGGCGTTCCATTTCGCCATCAAGCTAATCAGGTCATCGGTGAGGTTTGTAAAAATCATTTTGTGAAAAGACTGCATCGTCTCTGTGCATTCAACAATGTTGCTCGTAGATCTACTCTCATGATGGTGGATTGTTCCTTCAGCTGGTCACTAGGTTTGGTGGGACCTAGCCAGTAGAAATGGTGATCACTTTGCCTAAAATCACTCACCAGTGTTTCAACCACGACGTGAAATGCTTGTAAGCAAATATGATGTACAGTTGAAAGTAATTAGACGAAGTGGAACAGTATGAATCGACTTTGTAATTCACTTAACTTACTTGGTGTCACGTAATAATCTCTGATGTTACTCCTTCTCTATTCTCAGTTGCCAGTTATTTGAACTTCAGGCGGAATGTTTAAAACAATTTTTAGCACCTGACGGTCTGATAAAATGTTACTCCAGACGACTAAAACGGCATCAGTTGAGATAGAGGGAGGGAGAGCCAGACAACAACCTATGGTCCCACTAACCAATATTCACTAAGAAATGATGGTTGACTGGATATACACAGTGAAGATCACCGAGTGACACCACACACTGTTCCACTCCTAGTCACTTATTGACAGATAAAGTATGTGAGAAGCAATTGATTTCAGGAGAAATCTTTATTTCATTGGAGAGACATTCACTCAGTGATACAAACAAATGAAATCATGAGTGAGATGAGACACACTGAAGTCTGATCAATTTGGCTACACTTCACCTTGAGGGAAGTTACTGATATTTTTATGTATGGAGTGGTTACTACATGTCTCATCATCTCTTCAGGTGATCAGAAAGCAGAGGCTCAAGTTTATTTATTGTCACAATAGTGTGGCTCGTTGACGCCTTGTTTACAGCGAGTCGTCTAAACATGGACGTGGTGATTGGTTTCGTGCAAAGTGAGATTGTCCATCTCATTGTAGGCAAGTGGAAAACCACCGAATAATCTTTTTTGTTATTTTTGAGCCACCATGAACATAATTGCATGGCGACTTGCAAAAATTGATCTCATCAGCTCGGCAAGCTTGTACGCGTGCTCAAAGGAAGCAGTGATCACTTGTAATAAAACCAACTACCACACCACAAATATCCATTTTGCACAAGTGATAAAAGATTACGAGAAAATACGATTTCAATGTGAAATTTCTCATTCCTAGAAGAAAGCTGTCACAATTTGTAGAAGAATGCATTCACAAAATCTTGTATTTCACCTTCTTGGCTACGATATATACCGATGTGACTGTATCGCATGTGCACACGCACTATACTACTTATATAAGTGAATTAAGCGACCACGTACGTTATTCAAATATCATCATTCATAAATCACGTTACGCACCATACTTTTGTTACAATGGCCTCACAGACCATTTACAACAATTCATGCATTTTTATACTGATTGCATGGTGTGATCATGCACGAGAATGGAAGATAGGCACTTTCAATAATTGTGAGGAGTGACTGACTTGAGAAAGGCATTTCCGTATTCTAAATGACATGACAAGATATGTATTAAGTTTGATTTCTCTGAGAATCAATTCGATTGACTAACTGATTTCGGCCAACTCAGTCAACACAGGGTTCAAAGTTGATGATGATCAACGAAGGTCGATGTGACTGTAGTTCAAATCATCTAGCATATTCTCATTGTTCCAATGTATGCGTGTCTTCTTGGTCTCATTCACAATTTCCCACATAATCCAAGCCACTTCAATCAGGAATATCATTCTTGATAGAAGGCAGCCTTTTCAGTACATGATCAAATACAACGAGCCTCGTCTTTCCATCATAATTCTTGAACGAAGTCGAAGCCATAAAACCGCCTCCAATTGAACGTATTGGCAGCCTTAAATCCGGCAACAATTTCTCGTGGATTCAAAGGGTGTACTGCTGAAAAGCCTTGAAGCAGGATAAAATAATGTCTAATAATCCTTGGTTCTCAATGGTTCTGTGACTAATGGTGGTTCGGGGTGAAATCCAACTTGAAGTTTTCTCAATCAAATCTCTCCTTCTTGAATTGATAATTCAGAAATGAGAACAATTTCGGAGATTTCATCAGTCTTCGACTTTCTGTTGCCTCTCAGTTACGGTGTAGAATCTATTGTTATATTTTGATTCCACAATACTAAATTACGGCACTTTAAGGTATCTTACTCCATACACTACTTCTACGTCCAGTGACAACTATCACCAAAGGTCACATACTATTCTGCATTGTTTGCGTTCTCAGTGAAACAGAGGGCTCAGTTACAGCAGTGACATAAAATTCTGTTTCCTGATGACTTTATTGCTAACTCCATATCTGTATGCAATCTTCCATTATTGCTCACATTATTTCTCTCGAGCTACCATGAGGTCCATTCACAGAATTTCGATTCACATATCACTCATCCCATGTTTCCATCATATTATATTCACATATTCACATTACCGAATGTCCTTTATTTTCCGATCATCTATTTCACACTTGTCTATTGAACTTCAGGTTGACCTCTATCTATGTAGTTTAGTTACTCATTCATATATCAAATACAGCGTTGTAAATTGGCAACAGAGACCACAGGTTATTGTCAGTTAGTAACAAAATTAATCAAAATGTATATGAGCAACTAACAGTGTCACATGAGAAACTGAGACTTCTGATGTAATCGACAGGGTTGACAACTAATTATTTGAATGATGAACAGTCATTTGGAAATAACAGATTGGAGACAAGAGAACAAAGGACACAAAATGAGTCATAAAAATATAAAGCACTACACTCAGAGTTTGTCACGAAGCTATTCAGGAAAACAAATAATCAACACTAACGCCGCCGTAGTAAAATAGTCTGGATGGAAGGTTCTAGAACATAAATTCACAACAAGGGTTATAGCTTGTTGGGTGTGATGACACATATTGTTCAGCGACGGCATTGACTAGTGTTATCATCACATCGTGAATCGGCACAAATTGCTATTTATATGGTGGTCAATGGGTCAGGTTTCAGTGGCGTAATGGTCTACTTGCTCACCTTGTAGCCGACATGTCCTAGGTTAAAAATCCCGGTGGGTGGATGCTAATGAACAGTCCCCAACTAGAACGAAACAGCTGTCCAGTACTCCCAGGTGTTCCAATGGTTCTCTTCCCGATGTCTGTTCACGATGAAATCCTGTGACCAATCAATTCCCTGCAAACCAACACTTGAATGCCATAAAGTTAAAGTCTTTCTTTATGAAATCTGACAGCTTCAGTTACATGAAGAATATTTGAGCAAGATCATTTTGAACCACTTGATCGTAATTTGTGTATGACTCCGGAATTGAACTGCAGACTATTGTGCATTCTCTTTTTGATAACCACGCTGGTACATATTCATGGTTGAGTCTAAACAATATCCTCCTGTCACGGTATACATTCTTAGCTGAACAGTAGAAAGTGAATTAGTAAATACACACTGAAGTTGCCAAGAGCGTTATAGATGTTGCCTTTAACGTTTTGGCGAAGAAGAGCATGTGTGGAGAAGGTGAGTTTATAACTCATACACTGATCTATTTTGTTATTAAATGGCAATTAACTGTGATCTCTGCTGTCAGCTAACAAAATTGTACACATGTAGTATGATAGAAGTACAGTCTGCTTACAATCATCATCTGTTTTGTTCTCCTCAGTTTTTCTCGTTTTCTTCATCCGTGTTTTCCTTGAGATTTTCTTCTAAAAATTCTTACTTACACATAATGATATAGAAGTAGTTGGGATAATGAAAGTCGCCAGCTTACTGATGGTCACTGCATGGGTTTTCTGAAGTTGCAGTGGGAAGTCTTGACCAGTTGGATTCATCAGGTCAAGGTGAAGCGGACGCTCATCAAAGAAGGTATTGGTGGGGACAGCATGTTATATCATGAGTTGACAAGATTAAAATTCAGCAGTCAGTGAACTTCAGCACAGGTGACTGAATCTTCAAAGAAATTATCCTGGTAGACTGAAGGTGTCGGTCTTGATTCCTGGCAGGCTCATGAGTAAACATACATTGCTGCGGAAACAGCTGTCCAGTGCTGCCTGGTGTTTTCAGTGATCTTTCTCTCTATCTAAATGATGTGGATTCCTGACGAAAGTGTAACAAGTGAAATGTCGCTTTACTATTTGTAGACAGTCTAGTTAGTTTGATCTCAGTTCAAAATTTGATGAATACGAACACGCAACATATCGGGGAGGGTGATGGCAATACCGAGATAAAAGTGACAAACTTGTTAAGCAAGAAAGGTGAAATGAGGAAAATTTCTGCTTGATTAAGCATAAATACCATCGGAATATTTTGATCACAGTTTGATGTTACGGTTTCATACAAAGAAGCATTTCTTCTCATCCCACTTGTTCTTGTTGCCGTCATGGGTGGGTGTTTCTCATTTGTGTTTTAATCATATGTCGACCCGTGCTATTCTTCTCTCTCACCGGTTTCCAACAGCCAGTCAAAAAATCAGACAATCACGATTTGTATTCCATGCGAGAATATGATTTACTCTTGTTGTCGAAATTCTGTGAATGGACCTCATGGTAGCTCGAGAGAAATAATGTGAGCAATAATGGAAGATTGCATACAGATATGGAGTTAGCAATAAAGTCATCAGGAAACAGAATTTTATGTCACTGCTGTAACTGAGCCCTCTGTTTCACTGAGAACGCAAACAATGCAGAATAGTATGTGACCTTTGGTGATAGTTGTCACTGGACGTAGAAGTAGTGTATGGAGTAAGATACCTTAAAGTGCCGTAATTTAGTATTGTGGAATCAAAATATAACAATAGATTCTACACCGTAACTGAGAGGCAACAGAAAGTCGAAGACTGATGAAATCTCCGAAATTGTTCTCATTTCTGAATTATCAATTCAAGAAGGAGAGATTTGATTGAGAAAACTTCAAGTTGGATTTCGCCACGAACCACCATTAGTCACAGAACCATTGAGAACCAAGGATTATTAGACATTATTTTATCCTGCTTCAAGGCTTTTCAGCAGTACACCCTTTGAATCCACGAGAAATTGTTGTCGGATTTAAGGCTGCGACTTCGTTCAAGAATTATGATAGAAAACCAGGCTCGTTGTATTTGATCATGTACTGAAAAGGCTGCCTAGTATCAAGAATGATATTCCTGATTTTAGTGGACTGGATTATGTGGGAAATTGTGAATGAGACCAAGAAGACAGGCACATATTGGACGAATGAGAATACGCTAGATGATTTGAACTTCAGTCACATCGACCGTCGTTGATCATCATCAACTTTGAACCCTGTGTTCATTGAGTTGGCTGAAGTCAGTCAATCAATCGAAATTATTCTCAGAGAAACCAAACTCAATACATGTCATGTAATTCACAATGGAGTGAATGTATTTCTCAAGTGAGTGACTCCTAAAAATTATTGAAAGTGCATTTCTTCTCTAAATCGTATTCATGTATGTGTAAAACTTGGGCACTGTGGTAGTAAGTAATTCCATATTAGTTTGGTTTTAAGATGTATCACACGGTTATACGTCTAATGAATGCACTAATGTGAAATTGTCTTAGCAACCTTCTGGTGCATGATCACACCATGCAATGAGAATAAAAATGCATGAACTGTTGTAATTGGCGAGTGAGGCCATTGTAACAAAAGTGTAGTGTAGTGTATAACGAGATTTATAAATGATGATATTTGAATAACATGCATGGTCGCTTAATTCACTTATATAAGTAGTATAGTGCGTGTGCACATGCGAAACAGTCACATCGGTATATATCGTAGCCAAGAAGGTGAAATACAAGATTTTGTGACTGCATTCTTCTAAAAATGTTGACAGTTTTCTTCCAGGAATGAGAACGTGCACATTGAAATCGTATTTTCTCGTGATCATTTATCACTTATGCAAAATGGTTATTTGTGGTGTGGTAGTTGGTTTTATTACAGGTGATGACTGTTTAGCTCGATGATGCGTGTTCACTTCTTGTTTTCATTAATTTTTGCAAGTCGCCATGCAGTAATGTTCATGGTGGCTCAAAATAACAAAAGAGATTATTCGGTGGGTTTCCACTTGCCTAAAATGAGATAAACAGTCTCACTTTACAGAAAACCAATCACCATTTCCATGTTTAGACGACTCGCTGTAAACAAGGCGTCAACGAGCCACACTATTGTGACAATAAATAAACTTGAGCCTCTGCTTTCTGATCACCTGAAGAGATGATGAGACATGTAGTAACCACTCCATACATAAATATATCAGTAACTTCCCTCAAGGTGAAGTGTAGCCAAATTGATCAGACTTCAGTGTGTTTGATCTCACTCATGATTTCATTTGTTTGTATCACTGAGTGATTGTCTCTCCAATGAAATAGAGATTTCTCCTGAAATCAATTGCTTCTCACATACTTTATCTGTCAATAAGTGACTAGGAGCAAGTTCGAGGAGTGGAGTGGAGTGGAGTGGAAGAGTGTGTGGTGTCACTCGGTGATCTTCACTGTGTATATCCAGTCAACCATCATTTCTTAGTGAATATTGGTTAGTGGGACCATAGGTTGTTGTCTGGCTCTCCCTCCCTCTATCTCAACTGATGCCGTTTTAGTCGTCTGGAGTAACATTTTATCAGACCGTCAGGTGCTAAAAATTGTTTTAAACATTCCACATGATGTTTAAATGACCGGAAACTGAGAATAGAGAAGGAGTAACATCAGAGATTATTACGTGACACCAAGTACGTGTTGGTCGAAGTGAATTACAAAGTCGATTCATACAGTTCCTCTTCGTCTAATTACTTTCAGCTGTACATCATATTTGCTTACAAGAATTTCGCGTCACTGGTGACTGACTTGAGGCGAAGTGATCACCATTGCTACTGGCTAGGTTCCAACGAGGCTAGTGACCAATTGAGTGAACAATCCACCATCATGAGAGTAGATCTACGAGCAACATTGGTGAATGCACAGAGACGACGCAGTCTTTTCACAAAATAAATTTTGTAAGTGTCACTGATGACCTGATTAGCTTGATGGCGAAGTGGAACGCCGTCCTTATTTATTCACCTGAGAAGTTAAGCATACTGCATTATTGATTCTACACTGAAACCCACATTTCTGTTTAAATCTTTCACTGACTATGCACACAAGGCAATAACAGAATTAACATGCAGCTTAATAAAATTAATGACATCAGTTGGTTGTTACTGGGAACTGAATTCATCAGAAGGATATTTCCTCGGCAAACTTTAACAAAAGTATATATCCGTGTATGTAGAGTATTCAGCTGACGAGTTCTACCGAAATTTGATGAATTCATTAAATCCTGCTTTATTAACCTTTATTGCTTGTTTTAAATTCGTATCGGGAAATAAATGTTTCCATTTCTTGAAGAAGCGTCTCCCGGAAAGCACTATCAATGCACTAAATGATCTAGTGAAATTGAGGTGTAGGATTGCTAAACACTCTGCGTGACGTGATTTTTTGAAGGAATGTATCCAGACTAATATTTATCCTCGGACATTTTACAAATCCTTGCGTAAAGATCATTTGAGACCTACACGGCCAAATCTTTACCGTCTTGCTGAATCACATTTGTCTTCTGAAACAGATGAAATCAGTAATTTATGCGTATTATCAAGCAAACTGAGAATAGAGAAGGAGTAACATCAGAGATTATTACGTGACACCAAGTACGTGTTGGTCGAAGTGAATTACAAAGTCGATTCATACTGTTCCACTTCGTCTAATTACTTTCAGCTGTACATCATATTTGCCTAGAAGAATTTCGCGTCACGGTTGAAACACTGGTGAGTGATTTTAGGCAGGGTGATCACCATTGCTACTGGCTAAGTGCTACCAAGCCTAGTGACCAGTTGAGTGAACAATCCGCCATCATGAGAGTAAATCTAAAAGAAACATTGTTGAATGCACAGTTGACAAGCCCACATGATTGCACAGAGATAAATATTGCCGAAGATAATCGAAATAGGATATCTTATGTCACCTCCAGTCGTATACTCCAGTGTATCCGCACATATTAAATCACAAACACTGAAAGAAGCCAGGAGAGTTACAGGGTTTGCCCATAAGACTGCCTTCATTGATGCAGCTATATAAGTTAATCTGACAGCAAGTGGATTGAAACCTGATGTGAATCAGGAAGTTAGTTCCTCATTCGTCATATTTAGTATTTCGGAATTTGTGTTTTTAAAGTAAATGCAAATAGTGCCCATACCAATTCTGCTTTTTGTTTGTCAAGTCTCTCTAGTGCTGTTTCAACCACTGGTATATCATCGTCAGGTTTTCATCTTTTGTTACTCATAGTCAAGTTCTGCCCTTTCATCAGTACGCCTTCCTCTGCTTCTCTTACCGCTGTGTCTGACATGTTTACAATCCAATTTGATTTAGTTACTTGTATATCATTCGTGCATTTTACGATCATCAGTTTATTAAAATATTGATTTGTTTCTTCCTTGTTTCTTCAAAAGTAGTTTCTTTTCGTTTTCGTGCAACTTCTAGTATGCTCTCATACTTTTCCTTTTGCTTCATTAATATCTTTCCTTATTGTAAATAAATTTCGTATGATACAGCGTAGTTTTTCTCTGAGGCATGTTGAGGCATGTGTGAGATCTGCATTGCCTCTATCAGTAGATATAGGTGATTTCAAGCTGATGTACATGTGAAGAATAATTGCATTCCCTGGGCATCTGGGAATGAAAATTCGATGCTAAATAGATCGAGAATCAGCTTGATACAAAAGTGTGAGTTTGTTGGCCAGGCTTTAAATGGGAATATTGTGTTTTTAATGGGAAGACCGTCAGTAGAAATAATGTCAGTAAAATGTATGAGCAGATCAATCACTGACTAGGATGATTATGCCTTATTTTGATGCATACAAGTCATATGTGATTACGTGTAATTTACAATTTTGATGATATTGGGTTAATGGAATACGACCGCGTGGCAAATTTGTTATTCTCAAATGCCGATGGAATACGACAAGAAGTAGAGTGAGATTGCGGTGAGCGAGAAATTCGTGGACTGCCTTT
Organism: Trichobilharzia szidati; assembly: GCA_944472155.2. Classification (NCBI taxonomy): domain Eukaryota; kingdom Metazoa; phylum Platyhelminthes; class Trematoda; order Strigeidida; family Schistosomatidae; genus Trichobilharzia; species Trichobilharzia szidati. The sequence continues at coordinate 132,268,440 of OX235272.1, read as the reverse complement.
CTTTTCTTAATATTTAGCCACCATGAACTTAAAATCATGGAGGCTTAGAAAAATAATTCGCAATTTTGAAGAACCTCAATTTGCGGAGGAAATTTATCATCACCTGTATTAAAACTGTCTACCATCCCACAAACATCCATTTTTTAAATTCATTAGATGATTTGATCTCAACATAAAATTCGGGAATCTCAACATTTACTCGACTCAAAATACTGTATTTCACCTCTCCAAATTCAATATTTCTCAATCGCCAATTTACAAACACACGTTCATGCATTATACTACTTATGTAATTGATATGAGCGACTATCTGTTTCATAGAAAAATCATCATTCATCAATCATGAAATCGCGTACACTTCACTCGCACCGCCTTCACTCACCAGCTATATGACTTCAGATATGTCCTATTGATAACTTAGTGTATGCCTGCAGATATGAAAACGCATTGTTATGATATAATTTATGTGATTATAGAAATTCATTCATAGCACGTTCAATTCCACGACCTTGACCTTGGCGGCCTGTTTGAACATTTTGGGCTACCATATTCCATGTACATTTTGCATCTATTTACTCATATTTTGTTGGTGTTTACATTTAAAATTATGCATTCTAATCGTATCATTCACTCTCGGGATTATATAAAATGCTTAAAACCTAAAAACTTTCATATTTGCAATAAACTCAAGAAAAAGCACCATGGTGGTTGGCAACGTGCTTTAAAATCTACACCCATACATCAAACTACTGTTCCGGTTATCGTTAGTACGAACTGTCGGTCACTGCCTAACAAAATTCTGGATTTTCAGTCCCTGTTGTTGTCCGAAACTTATCATAATACTGGTATTGTAACTCTACAAGAAACCTGGCTTCATGACTCATATGATGACAATATAGTATCTTTAAATGATTTTAATGTATTCCGACAAGACCGTGTTTGTTCCAAGAAAAAATGCGGCGGTGGAGTAGCTACATTTATTCACTCAAAATGGTCTATTTCTAACAATGTTTGTTTCAAATTCTCGAATGACTACATTGATTGCATCACTGTCAGATGTCGCCCGAGACACTTGTCAAAATACAAATTCATTTATATTTCTAATGTTTATGTCTCTCCTGGCTGTACCATATCGGATTTATCTATGTTCGCAGATGAATTCACCGCTTTTGCTGCAGCTTGTTTCGAGAACTCTTTATCAATAGTGACTGGCGATTTTAACTCTTGTGATCACTCCTTCCTTATATCACTTGGCCATGACAATATTGTTAACTTTGCTACCCGTCTCGAAAAAACACTAGATCTAGTATTCATCAATGATGTTGGTATATATGAAGCTCGCAAACGTGCTCCTGTATTGAACTCTGACCACTGCATCATACGTGTACTGCCTAAAATATATTCCAAATCACACAAACGTGTCTTCTCTCACCTCTACAGTAAATTTCAACGGAGATGCTACTCACAAGATAATCTAAGCAAACTCAGATGCATGTTGATAGATACTAACTGGGACCTATTTACAGAACAAACATTAAATGACACAATCACAAACACCACAGATTATCTTAAATTCTGTTTGGAAATATGTTGTCCTAAAGAAACATTATTCACTCGTTTTGACCGTTTCTCTTCTCCATATCTCAAAAAGCTCCGTAGAGATAAAGAACTGTTGTTCAAAACAAATGATAAGTCAGGTGTAAAAAAGCTAAATCCTCTGATAAAACTCGAAATGCACAGACTAAATGTTTTATACAACCAAAGATTTTTGTCATGTAAAACCCCTTCTAGTTTATGGAAACTTTTTAAAGAAATAACTAGCGGTAAGCGGTGTAATTCTGTACAATCTCTTAATGTTAATAATCTTAATAAGTCTTTCATACGCTCCTCTGACGATATCCTTCCTAATGATACAAATCACATAGACAATAATTTTAATGGTTTTAATACCCTTGATGTGCTTAAATGTCTCCGTTCTCTTAAGCCTTCCCAAAGCCTTGGTCCTGATGGCGTACCTGCCATTGTCCTCAGGAACTGTGCTGATATTTTGTGTTATCCTCTTACTAATATTTTTAATGCTTCCTTTTCCAGTAATGTTCTACCTTCTGCATGGAAAAACATTAAAATTGTCCCTATACCAAAACAATCTTCTGGTACCGATAGTAAATTTAGGCCTATTGCAATTACTTCTCCTTTTTTAAAATTGATGGAAAAACTACTTTTACTTCGTCTTGAACCTTCATTGAAAGCTTTTAATGACCCTAAGCAATTTGCATATAAACATGGTAGAAGTACCTTGGATGCTGCGGTTGTCTTATATCATAATGTTGTTTCTTGTTTAGACAAAGGTGCCAAATATGTCCGTGGTGCTTTCCTAGACTACACATCTGCGTTTGACTCTGTACCTAGGGGCCTTTTATTAAATAAGCTCTCCTTGACGCACACAGCATCCTGGGCTAAGAGTTGGTTGCATTCTTATTTTTCTGATAGAATGCAGTATACTGCATATAATGGCAAATCTTCTTCTGCTTTGCTTACAAAAGCCGGTGTTCCTCAAGGTGCCGTCCTCTCTCCCTTTCTTTTTTCTTTCTTCTTACATGACCTGCCACATTTAAACGAAACCAATTTTGTCAAATATGCTGATGATCTGACTGTATCACTGCCTATCACTTCTGAGTCTGACTGCTCCAAACTTAATAGCTTTTTGTTGGACATCAGCATGTGGTCTAAGTCAAATGGTCTTATGTTAAATCCTTCCAAATGTCAGGCAGTTAACTTTACCTTCAACCATCGACGTGACATACATGAACTAGTTAGTTCCCATGATGCCTGTAGCATAGATGGTACAGAAATTGAAACCAAATCAAGCATTAAATACCTTGGATTAGTTCTTTCCTCGGACCTTTCATGGTCATCTCACATTTTATTGGTCTCTAAGAAAATGTTTCGTCTTACCTTCTACATTAAAAAGTTAAGACAACAAGGTATCAGCCAACCTTTAGTTCTGCGATTTTTAAACTCCTGTATTTTACCCATTTTACTTTATTGTTCTCCATTAATCTTTCCTGGGCTTCTTAAAAAAGACTATGCCGTATTACGAAGGGTATTAAATGCTGTGAGTAGGGCTTGTGGTTTGCCACTGCGTGATCTCGCCAATACCATAGTCGAGAGACACGTAAATTCCTGTAAAAATTGGGCAAAGGCCGTACTGTCAGACCCTCTGCACCCTCTTTATTCACAATTATCCCCTTGTATCTCATCAGGTAGAACGAGAAGTCAATATAAGAAATTATATGCTCGTACCACTAAGTACAAAAATTCTACAATACCGTACTTAGCCCGTATTTTATGTGATGAAGACACTGTTAGACGTGAAACATATAAGTTACTATGTAATTAGCATAGTGAATCGACCCTTTCATTGTTCATCTTTCTGTAATTCTATGGTGTCACCCTTTCTATCGTTTAATTATAACTTTGCTATTTTTATTTTAGTTGTTATTACTATTATTACTATAATTTTATATTTTTCTCCTTATCCTCTACTGTAATTGCTACATAGCTCCTATAAAAACGTTTTGTTATCATTATTATGTATTAATTATTCCGTTTATCTATTTTTTTTGTTTGTTGTTGTCGTTTTTGAGTAAATTAGATGCAATACTGTACTGAATGCTGAAAATTCCTTGCTGTATCATTAATACTGTTTTTGGAATAAAGCAAAATTATTATTATTAATGACACAGTGGCATTACCGAGATAATAGGGACAAACTTGTTAAGCAAGTAAGGTGAAACAGCGAAAGTTCCTGCTTGACCATGCATAAATACCATCGGAATAACTTGATCACAGTTTAATGTTACGGTTTTATGCACAGAAGCATTTCTTCTCATCCCCCTTGATCTTGTTTCTGTCATGGTTGGGTGTTTCTCATTTGTGTTTTAATCATATGTCGACCCGTGCTATTCTTCTCTCTCACCGGTTTCCAATGGTCAGTGAATCAGTCAGTCACGATTTGTACTCCATGCGAGAATATTATCTACTTTCCTTGCCGGTTTTTCTTCTCTGAAAGTAGTCGATGAAAATCTTTAAAAATATTCTTTTACATACAATTCAACTAGGTGAGGTTTCTAGGTTTGATCACGAGGTTATATCAGTCACGGAATCATTGAAAAACTAGAGAGTACTGAGCAGCTGTTCCCTCCTAATCTAAGACTCAAAGTCAGCGCTCAGTTACCCGCTAAAAACATTAGATGGTGATCTCGCTATACAAATCCTGAAGTTGCCATTCGATTGGGTCCCTCTGTTTGGATGGCCTGAGAGCTCTCTCTATAATCAGAAGATCTTGGGTTCGAACCCTGATTTGTGACTACTTCTGAACAGGAATTAACAATGAAGAAACAGCTGTCCAATACTCCATGGATTTTCAATAGTTTTTCATCTTATGTCAACTCGTATTGATATCTGTAACCAATCAAATGACTGCAAACTAACACTCGATAGGTAGAGCTTTGTATTCTTCACTTTTAGGAGACGAAACAGTGATGTTATGCACGAACGTTATTATGAAGAGAAATTGAAGACTTAAGCAATATCTACGGTATGACTGACTTTCTCCTCCCACGTTAGTCGGTGTGTAGTGAAATTAATCCCTGAAGAAGAATAATACGATTTCGTTTCATTTCGAAACTATCCGCCAGTTGTTTACAACCTATAGAATTCTAAAATCTCAAATCACGCCGTCCGTATTTCCATTGGTGTATGTTAACACACAGTTTGAAATCCATCGCTTACTTAATTGAAGAAAACCGAATATTCTTCATACAATATCCAAATGAAATGATGATCTATGGCATACGATGTGATCCAATATAGTTCAAAATAAAGCATGATCTAATCCACCACTATCTATACCTTTGCATCATTTTCTTCAAGAATTGCAGAACAATAGTTTGAAATTGAAATTAAAATATGCGGTAGTTTATGCCATATCAAGGGACATGATTGGCTTAGAGCGAAATAAGTGATGGACAAAAGTGCAAGCATCAAACTTGACAAAATTAGGCGGTTCATTGTGATTAAAACAGCTATACACTAGACTAAAAGGAAGACAATAGAGAATCTGAATTTTGCTGATGATCTGTGCCTTAACTATCAACATGCACAAACAAACAAGTTGATAAGAGATGGAACGAAGACAGGATTCCTGTTGAATTAGTGTAGCGAATATGGAAAACAGATTTCCAATAACCAACTGCAGACTATCATCAACATCTGCCCTCCAAAGATACTAAGGAACAGATGGCCCACAAGAGAGGATAAGCAACGCGACAAGAAACTGTCACACTGGAGCTAACCAGTCAACACCATATTGCTCAACTAACGAATATTCCGAAGGAAGTGGAAATGAAGTGGTTGAATACTGAGGAGATATTTTTGATAACACCATTAACAATTAACGCTCTCGACTGGACGGCAAATGTTAATTCAATTTCTGTGAATGGACCTCATGGTAGCTCGAGAGAGATAATGTGAGCAATGAATGGAAGCTTGCATACAGCTGTGGAGTTAGCCTTAAAGTCATCAGGAAACAGGAGTTTATGTCAATGTAGTCACTGAGCCCTCTGTTTCACTGAGAACGCAAAAAATGTAGAATAGTTCCTTTTCCTGGAAATAGGAACCCAACTGTAGAAATTAGTTAGTTGTCCGTTCCAAGTACGTTTCCGGTGGATAGATCTTTTGAGAGATCCGTCATTACGTCTGCTAAGGCACTCATCAAGAAAGGGAATACTTAGTTCGGACTCCTTTTCTATGGTGAATTGTAAAGAAGGATGGCAGTTGTTGAAAGCAAACATGACATCATCAAGAATTACATTTCTATCGCAGATAACGAAAGTGTCGTCTACGTATCTTTTATAAATGTCAAAATGACCGATGGTTTGACTAAGTTGAGAATTTTCAAGCTTTGCCATAAAACAATCAGCTAACAAGGGACCCAGTGGTGATCCCATGGCAATGCCGTCTCTCTGTCTAAAGATCTCATTATTGAAGGTGAACTGAACATTCAACGTGCATCTCAATAAAAGCTCTTTGAGGTAGATAGTCGGCAGTCCTATTTCTAAACTATGTGTATTAATATAGTCACATAAGTAGCAAACAGTTTCCATGAAAGGAACATTGGTGAATAGCGACGTCACATCTAATGAGAACAAGATTTTGTCTGGGACATTGAAATCTTGAATGCAATCAATAAATTTAAACGCATCATCAATGGAAAACTTAGGTACTTGCCTTCTGACTGGTTCCAGTATTTCAGCTAGCCATGAGCGATTCCGTGAAAAGGAGAACCCGCCATATTGAGGATAGGACGGAGGGGTAATCCTGTCTTATGAATTTCAGGTAGTCCATAAGAATGTTGATAAGACATGGAACGAAGACAGGATTCAAGTTCAATAAAGAAAACAGATTTCCAATAACCAACTGCAGACTATTATCAATATCTGCCTTCCCAAGAGACTGAGGAATAGGTGGCCCACCAGAGAGGATGAGCAATGCTACAAAATGCTGTGACAGTGAAGCTAACCAGTCAACACCATATTGCTCAACCAACGAATATTCCGAAGGAAGTGGAGATGAAGTGGATGTATAGTGATGAGACATTTTTGGTAACACCATTCACCATGAACGCCCTCGACAGCAGGGCTAATGTTAATTCAATTTCTGTGAATGGACCTCATGATAACTCGAGAGAGATAATGTGAACAAGGAATGGAAGCTTGCATACAGCCTTGGTGTTAGCCTTAAAGTCATCAGGAAACAGAATTTTATGTCACTGCTGTAACTGAGCCCTCTGTTTCACTGAGAACGCAAACAATGTAGAATAGTATGTGACCTTTGGTGATAGTTGTCACTGGACGTAGACGAAGTGTATGGAGTAAGATACATTAAAGTGCCGTAATTTAGTATTGTGGAATCAAAAAAATAACAATTGCATCAACACCGTAACTGATAGGTAACAGAAAATCGAAGACTGGTGAAATCTCCGAAATTGTTCTCATTTCTGAATTATCAATTCAAGAAGGAGAGATTTGATTGAGAGAACTTCAAGTTGGATTTCGCCACGAACCACCATTAGTCACAGAACCATTGACAACCAAGGATGATCAGATATTATTTTATCCTGCCTCAAGGATTTTCAGCAGTACACCCATTTTGAATCCACGACAAATTGTTGGCGGGAACAAACTTGAAATAACTGATTTTATAACTGAAAAAATAGGATGAATTGAATGAAGGTAAAGAGAGAAAATTACACATACACCCACAGATAACAAAACAAGAAACTGAAGGATAAGGGAACATACGGAACCAGGTCCAAGGTAGTTGTACAGGCTGGACTAGTTTCTTTCGAACACATAGCTCCGGCTTTTCGATGCATATGGCGAGAGCTTCCGCCCTACAAAGAAGTCGGAAGCACACTGTCTTTGGCATATTTTTGAAAGTGCCTATCTTCCATTCTCGTGCATGATCACACCATGCAATGAGCATAACAATGCATGAACTGTTTTAATTGGTGAGTGAGACCATTGTAACGAAACTATGATGCATAACGTGATTTATGAATGATGATATTTGAATAACACGCATGGTCGCTTAATTCACTTATATAAGTAGTATAGTGCGTGTGCACATGTGACTGCAGTCATGACCTGTAATAAAACTGACTACCACACCACAAATAACCATTTAGCACAAGTGATGGAAAATTACGAAATAATACGATTTCAATATGCAATTTCTCATTCCTAGAAGAAAACTGTCGCAATTTTCAGAAGATTGCAGTCACAAAATCTTGTATTTCACCTTCCTAACTGCAATATATACCGATGTGACTGTATCGCATGTGCACACGCACTATACTACTTATATTAGTGAATTAAGCGACCATGCGTGTTATTCAAATATCATCATTCATAAATCACGTTATGCATCATAGTTTCGTTACAATGGTCTCACTCACCAATTAAAACAGTTCATGCATTGTTATGCTCATTGCATGGTGTGATCATGCACGAGAATGGAAGATAGGCACTTTCAAAAATATGCCAAAGACAGTGTGCTTCCGACTTCTTTGTAGGGCGGAAGCTCTCGCCATATGCATCGAAAAGCCGGAGCTATGTGTTCGAAAGAAACTAGTCCAGCCTGTACAACTACCTTGGACCTGGTTCGGTATGTTCCCTTATCCTTCAGTTTCTTGTTTTGTTATCTGTGGGTGTATGTGTAATTTTCTCTCTTTACCTTCATTCAATTCATCCCACTTTCTTCAATTATAAAATCAGTTATTTCAAGTTTGTTCCCGCCAACAATTTGTCGTGGATTCAAAATGGGTGTACTGCTGAAAATCCTTGAGGCAGGATAAAATAATATCTGATCATCCTTGGTTGTCAATGGTTCTGTGACTAATGGTGGTTCGTGGCGAAATCCAACTTGAAGTTCTCTCAATCAAATCTCTCCTTCTTGAATTGATAATTCAGAAATGAGAACAATTTCGGAGATTTCACCAGTCTTCGATTTTCTGTTACCTATCAGTTACGGTGTTGATGCAATTGTTATTTTTTTGATTCCACAATACTAAATTACGGCACTTTAATGTATCTTACTCCATACACTTCGTCTACGTCCAGTGACAACTATCACCAAAGGTCACATACTATTCTACATTGTTTGCGTTCTCAGTGAAACAGAGGGCTCAGTTACAGCAGTGACATAAACTTCTGTTTCCTGATGACTTTAAGGCTAACACCAAGGCTGTATGCAAGCTTCCATTCCTTGTTCACATTATCTCTCTCGAGTTATCATGAGGTCCATTCACAGAAATTGAATTAACATTAGCCCTGCTGTCGAGGGCGTTCATGGTGAATGGTGTTACCAAAAATGTCTCATCACTATACATCCACTTCATCTCCACTTCCTTCGGAATATTCGTTGGTTGAGCAATATGGTGTTGACTGGTTAGCTTCACTGTCACAGCATTTTGTAGCATTGCTCATCCTCTCTGGTGGGCCACCTATTCCTCAGTCTCTTGGGAAGGCAGATATTGATAATAGTCTGCAGTTGGTTATTGGAAATCTGTTTTCTTTATTGAACTTGAATCCTGTCTTCGTTCCATGTCTTATCAACATTCTTATGGACTACCTGAAATTCATAAGACAGGATTACCCCTCCGTCCTATCCTCAATATGGCGGGTTCTCCTTTTCACGGAATCGCTCATGGCTAGCTGAAATACTGGAACCAGTCAGAAGGCAAGTACCTAAGTTTTCCATTGATGATGCGTTTAAATTTATTGATTGCATTCAAGATTTCAATGTCCCAGACAAAATCTTGTTCTCATTAGATGTGACGTCGCTATTCACCAATGTTCCTCTCATGGAAACTGTTTGCTACTTATGTGACTATATTAATACACATAGTTTAGAAATAGGACTGCCGACTGTCTACCTCAAAGAGCTTTTATTGAGATGCACGTTGAATGTTCAGTTCACCTTCAATAATGAGATCTTTAGACAGAGAGACGGCATTGCCATGGGATCACCACTGGGTCCCTTGTTAGCTGATTGTTTTATGGCAAAGCTTGAAAATTCTCAACTTAGTCAAACCATCGGTCATTTTGACATTTATAAAAGATACGTAGACGACACTTTCGTTATCTGCGATAGAAATGTAATTCTTGATGATGTCATGTTTGCTTTCAACAACTGCCATCCTTCTTTACAATTCACCATAGAAAAGGAGTCCGAACTAAGTATTCCCTTTCTTGATGAGTGCCTTAGCAGACGTGATGACGGATCTCTCAAAAGATCTATCCACCGGAAACGTACTTGGAACGGACAACTAACTAATTTCTACAGTTGGGTTCCTATTTCCAGGAAAAGGAACTATTCTACATTTTTTGCGTTCTCAGTGAAACAGAGGGCTCAGTGACTACATTGACATAAACTCCTGTTTCCTGATGACTTTAAGGCTAACTCCACAGCTGTATGCAAGCTTCCATTCATTGCTCACATTATCTCTCTCGAGCTACCATGAGGTCCATTCACAGAAATTGAATTAACATTTGCCGTCCAGTCGAGAGCGTTAATTGTTAATGGTGTTATCAAAAATATCTCCTCAGTATTCAACCACTTCATTTCCACTTCCTTCGGAATATTCGTTAGTTGAGCAATATGGTGTTGACTGGTTAGCTCCAGTGTGACAGTTTCTTGTCGCGTTGCTTATCCTCTCTTGTGGGCCATCTGTTCCTTAGTATCTTTGGAGGGCAGATGTTGATGATAGTCTGCAGTTGGTTATTGGAAATCTGTTTTCCATATTCGCTACACTAATTCAACAGGAATCCTGTCTTCGTTCCATCTCTTATCAACTTGTTTGTTTGTGCATGTTGATAGTTAAGGCACAGATCATCAGCAAAATTCAGATTCTCTATTGTCTTCCTTTTAGTCTAGTGTATAGCTGTTTTAATCACAATGAACCGCCTAATTTTGTCAAGTTTGATGCTTGCACTTTTGTCCATCACTTATTTCGCTCTAAGCCAATCATGTCCCTTGATATGGCATAAACTACCGCATATTTTAATTTCAATTTCAAACTATTGTTCTGCAATTCTTGAAGAAAATGATGCAAAGGTATAGATAGTGGTGGATTAGATCATGCTTTATTTTGAACTATATTGGATCACATCGTATGCCATAGATCATCATTTCATTTGGATATTGTATGAAGAATATTCGGTTTTCTTCAATTAAGTAAGCGATGGATTTCAAACTGTGTGTTAACATACACCAATGGAAATACGGACGGCGTGATTTGAGATTTTAGAATTCTATAGGTTGTAAACAACTGGCGGATAGTTTCGAAATGAAACGAAATCGTATTATTCTTCTTCAGGGATTAATTTCACTACACACCGACTAACGTGGGAGGAGAAAGTCAGTCATACCGTAGATATTGCTTAAGTCTTCAATTTCTCTTCATAATAACGTTCGTGCATAACATCACTGTTTCGTCTCCTAAAAGTGAAGAATACAAAGCTCTACCTATCGAGTGTTAGTTTGCAGTCATTTGATTGGTTACAGATATCAATACGAGTTGACATAAGATGAAAAACTATTGAAAATCCATGGAGTATTGGACAGCTGTTTCTTCATTGTTAATTCCTGTTCAGAAGTAGTCACAAATCAGGGTTCGAACCCAAGATCTTCTGATTATAGAGAGAGCTCTCAGGCCATCCAAACAGAGGGACCCAATCGAATGGCAACTTCAGGATTTGTATAGCGAGATCACCATCTAATGTTTTTAGCGGGTAACTGAGCGCTGACTTTGAGTCTTAGATTAGGAGGGAACAGCTGCTCAGTACTCTCTAGTTTTTCAATGATTCCGTGACTGATATAACCTCGTGATCAAACCTAGAAACCTCACCTAGTTGAATTGTATGTAAAAGAATATTTTTAAAGATTTTCATCGACTACTTTCAGAGAAGAAAAACCGGCAAGGAAAGTAGATAATATTCTCGCATGGAGTACAAATCGTGACTGACTGATTCACTGACCATTGGAAACCGGTGAGAGAGAAAAATAGCACGGGTCGACACATAAGTGAAACACAAACGAGAAACACCCAACCATGACAGAAACAAGATCAAGGGGGATGAGAAGAAATGCTTCTGTGCATAAAACCGTAACATTAAACTGTGATCAAGTTATTCCGATGGTATTTATGCATGGTCAAGCAGGAACTTTCGCTGTTTCACCTTACTTGCTTAACAAGTTTGTCCCTATTATCTCGGTAATGCCACTGTGTCATTGAACGTGCTATGAATGAATTTCTATAATCACATAAATTATATCATAACAATGCGTTTTCATATCTGCAGGCATACACTAAGTTATCAATAGGACATATCTGAAGTCATATAGCTGGTGAGTGAAGGCGGTGCGAGTGAAGTGTACGCGATTTCATGATTGATGAATGATGATTTTTCTATGAAACAGATAGTCGCTCATATCAATTACATAAGTAGTATTAGGCGTGAACGTGTGTCTGTAAATTGGCGATTGAGAAATATTGAATTTGGAGAGGTGAAATACAGTATTTTGAGTCGAGTAAATGTTGAGATTCCCGAATTTTATGTTGAGATCAAATCATCTAATGAATTTAAAAAATGGATGTTTGTGGGATGGTAGACAGTTTTAATACAGGTGATGATAAATTTCCTCCGCAAATTGAGGTTCTTCAAAATTGCGAATTATTTTTCTAAGCCTCCATGATTTTAAGTTCATGGTGGCTAAATATTAAGAAAAGAAAGGCAGTCCACGAATTTCTCGCTCACCGCAATCTCACTCTACTTCTTGTCGTATTCCATCGGCATTTGAGAATAACAAATTTGCCACGCGGTCGTATTCCATTAACCCAATATCATCAAAATTGTAAATTACACGTAATCACATATGACTTGTATGCATCAAAATAAGGCATAATCATCCTAGTCAGTGATTGATCTGCTCATACATTTTACTGACATTATTTCTACTGACGGTCTTCCCATTAAAAACACAATATTCCCATTTAAAGCCTGGCCAACAAACTCACACTTTTGTATCAAGCTGATTCTCGATTTATTTAGCATCGAATTTTCATTCCCAGATGCCCAGGGAATGCAATTATTCTTCGCATGTACATCAGCTTGAAATCACCTATATCTACTGATAGAGGCAATGCAGATCTCACACATGCCTCAACATGCCTCAGAGAAAACTACGCTGTATCATACGAAATTTATTTACAATAAGGAAAGATATTAATGAAGCAAAAGGAAAAGTATGAGAGCATACTAGAAGTTGCACTAAAACGAAAAGAAACTACTTTTGAAGAAACAAGGAAGAAACAAATCAATATTTTAATAAACTGATGATCGTAAAATGCACGAATGATATACAAGTAACTAAATCAAATTGGATTGTAAACATGTCAGACACAGCGGTAAGAGAAGCAGAGGAAGGCGTACTGATGAAAGGGCAGAACTTGACTATGAGTAACAAAAGATGAAAACCTGACGATGATATACCAGTGGTTGAAACAGCACTAGAAAGACTTGACAAACAAAAAGCAGAATTGGTACGGACATTATTTGCATTTACTTTAAAAACACAAATTCCGAAATACTAAATATGACGAATGAGGAACTAACTTCCTGATTCACATCAGGTTTCAATCCACTTGCTGTCAGATTAACTTATATAGCTGCATCAATGAAGGCAGTCTTATGGGCAAACCCTGTAACTCTCCTGGCTTCTTTCAGTGTTTGTGATTTAATATGTGCGGATACACTGGAGTATACGACTGGAGGTGACATAAGATATCCTATTTCGATTATCTTCGGCAATATTTATCTCTGTGCAATCATGTGGGCTTGTCAACTGTGCATTCAACAATGTTTCTTTTAGATTTACTCTCATGATGGCGGATTGTTCACTCAACTGGTCACTAGGCTTGGTAGCACTTAGCCAGTAGCAATGGTGATCACCCTGCCTAAAATCACTCACCAGTGTTTCAACCGTGACGCGAAATTCTTCTAGGCAAATATGATGTACAGCTGAAAGTAATTAGACGAAGTGGAACAGTATGAATCGACTTTGTAATTCACTTCGACCAACACGTACTTGGTGTCACGTAATAATCTCTGATGTTACTCCTTCTCTATTCTCAGTTTCCGGTCATTTAAACATCATGTGGAATGTTTAGTACAATTTTTAGCACCTGACGGTCTGATAAAATGTTACTCCAGACGACTAAAACGGCATCAGTTGAGATAGAGGGAGGGAGAGCCAGACAACAACCTATGGTCCCACTCACCAATATTCACTAAGAAATGATGGTTGACTGGATATACACAGTGAAGATCACCGAGTGACACCACACACTGTTCCACTCCACTCCACTCCACTCCTCGAACTTGTTACTAGTCACTGATTGACAGATAAAGTATGTGAGAAGCAATTGATTTCAGGAGAAATCTTTATTTCATTGGAGAGACATTCACTCAGTGATACAAACAAATGAAATCATGAGTGAGATCAGACACACTGAAGTCTGATCAATTTGGATACACTTCACCTTGAGGGAAGTTACTGATATATTTATGTATGGAGTGGTTACTACATGTCTCATCATCTCTTCAGGTGATCAGAAAGCAGAGGCTCAAGTTTATTTATTGTCACAATAGTGTGGCTCGTTGACGCCTTGTTTACAGCGAGTCGTCTAAACATGGACATGGTGATTGGTTTTCTGTAAAGTGAGACTGTTTATCTCATTGTAGGCAAGTGGAAACCCACCGAATAATCTCTTTTGTTATTATTGAGCCACCATGAACGTAATTGCATGGAGGCTTGCAAATATTGCTTCAGTCGAGTAGATCGCCCAATGCTTTAAAGCAGTCATGACCTGTAATAAAACTGACTACCACACCACAAATAACCATTTTGCACAAGTGATGGAAAATTACGAGAGAATACGATTTCAATATGCAATTTCTCATTCCTAGAAGAAAACTGTCACAATTTTCAGAAGATTGCAGTCACAAAATCTTGTATTTCACCTTCTTAACTGCAATATATACCGATGTGACTGTATCGCATGTGCACACGCACTATACTACTTATATTAGTGAATTAAGCGACCATGCATGTTATTCAAATATCATCATTCATAAATCACGTTATGCATCATAGTTTCGTTACAATGGTCTCACTCACCAATTAAAACAATTCATGCATTGTTATGCTCATTGCATGGTGTGATCATGCACGAGAATGGAAGATAGGCACTTTCAAAAATATGCCAAAGACAGTGTGCTTCCGACTTCTTTGTAGGGCGGAAGCTCTCGCCATATGCATCGAAAAGCCGGAGCTATGTGTTCGAAAGAAACTAGTCCAGCCTGTACAACTACCTTGGACCTGGTTCGGTATGTTCCCTTATCCTTCAGTTTCTTGTTTTGTTATCTGTGGGTGTATGTGTAATTTTCTCTCTTTACCTTCATTCAATTCATCCCACTTTCTTCAATTATAAAATCAGTTATTTCAAGTTTGTTCCCGCCAACAATTTGTCGTGGATTCAAAATGGGTGTACTGCTGAAAATCCTTGAGGCAGGATAAAATAATATCTGATCATCCTTGGTTGTCAATGGTTCTGTGACTAATGGTGGTTCGTGGCGAAATCCAACTTGAAGTTCTCTCAATCAAATCTCTCCTTCTTGAATTGATAATTCAGAAATGAGAACAATTTCGGAGATTTCACCAGTCTTCGATTTTCTGTTACCTATCAGTTACGGTGTTGATGCAATTGTTATTTTTTTGATTCCACAATACTAAATTACGGCACTTTAAGGTATCTTACTCCATACACTTCGTCTACGTCCAGTGACAACTATCACCAAAGGTCACATACTATTCTACATTGTTTGCGTTCTCAGTGAAACAGAGGGCTCAGTTACAGAATTGACATAAACTTCTGTTTCCTGATGACTTTAAGGCTAACACCAAGGCTGTATGCAAGCTTCCATTCCTTGTTCACATTATCTCTCTCGAGTTATCATGAGGTCCATTCACAGAAATTGAATTAACATTAGCCCTGCTGTCGAGGGCGTTCATGGTGAATGGTGTTACCAAAAATGTCTCATCACTATACATCCACTTCATCTCCACTTCCTTCGGAATATTCGTTGGTTGAGCAATATGGTGTTGACTGGTTAGCTTCACTGTCACAGCATTTTGTAGCATTGCTCATCCTCTCTGGTGGGCCACCTATTCCTCAGTCTCTTGGGAAGGCAGATATTGATAATAGTCTGCAGTTGGTTATTGGAAATCTGTTTTCTTTATTGAACTTGAATCCTGTCTTCGTTCCATGTCTTATCAACGTTCTTATGGACTACCTGAAATTCATAAGACAGGATTACCCCTCCGTCCTATCCTCAATATGGCGGGTTCTCCTTTTCACGGAATCGCTCATGGCTAGCTGAAATACTGGAACCAGTCAGAAGGCAAGTACCTAAGTTTTCCATTGATGATGCGTTTAAATTTATTGATTGCATTCAAGATTTCAATGTCCCAGACAAAATCTTGTTCTCATTAGATGTGACGTCGCTATTCACCAATGTTCCTCTCATGGAAACTGTTTGCTACTTATGTGACTATATTAATACACATAGTTTAGAAATAGGACTGCCGACTATCTACCTCAAAGAGCTTTTATTGAGATGCACGTTGAATGTTCAGTTCACCTTCAATAATGAGATCTTTAGACAGAGAGACGGCATTGCCATGGGATCACCACTGGGTCCCTTGTTAGCTGATTGTTTTATGGCAAAGCTTGAAAATTCTCAACTTAGTCAAACCATCGGTCATTTTGACATTTATAAAAGATACGTAGACGACACTTTCGTTATCTGCGATAGAAATGTAATTCTTGATGATGTCATGTTTGCTTTCAACAACTGTCATCCTTCTTTACAATTCACCATAGAAAAGGAGTCCGAACTAAGTATTCCCTTTCTTGATGAGTGCCTTAGCAGACGTGATGACGGATCTCTCAAAAGATCTATCCACCGGAAACGTACTTGGAACGGACAACTAACTAATTTCTACAGTTGGGTTCCTATTTCCAGGAAAAGGAACTATTCTACATTTTTTGCGTTCTCAGTGAAACAGAGGGCTCAGTGACTACATTGACATAAACTCCTGTTTCCTGATGACTTTAAGGCTAACTCCACAGCTGTATGCAAGCTTCCATTCATTGCTCACATTATCTCTCTCGAGCTACCATGAGGTCCATTCACAGAAATTGAATTAACATTTGCCGTCCAGTCGAGAGCGTTAATTGTTAATGGTGTTATCAAAAATATCTCCTCAGTATTCAACCACTTCATTTCCACTTCCTTCGGAATATTCGTTAGTTGAGCAATATGGTGTTGACTGGTTAGCTCCAGTGTGACAGTTTCTTGTCGCGTTGCTTATCCTCTCTTGTGGGCCATCTGTTCCTTAGTATCTTTGGAGGGCAGATGTTGATGATAGTCTGCAGTTGGTTATTGGAAATCTGTTTTCCATATTCGCTACACTAATTCAACAGGAATCCTGTCTTCGTTCCATCTCTTATCAACTTGTTTTGTTTGTGCATGTTGATAGTTAAGGCACAGATCATCAGCAAAATTCAGATTCTCTATTGTCTTCCTTTTAGTCTAGTGTATAGCTGTTTTAATCACAATGAACCGCCTAATTTTGTCAAGTTTGATGCTTGCACTTTTGTCCATCACTTATTTCGCTCTAAGCCAATCATGTCCCTTGATATGGCATAAACTACCGCATATTTTAATTTCAATTTCAAACTATTGTTCTGCAATTCTTGAAGAAAATGATGTAAAGGTATAGATAGTGGTGGATTAGATCATGCTTTATTTTGAACTATATTGGATCACATCGTATGCCACAGATCATTAATTTACTTGGATGTTGTAGGAAGAATATTTGGTTTTCTTCAATTAAGTAAGCGATGGATTTCAAACTGTGTGTTAACATACACCAATGGAAATACGGACGGCGTGATTTGAGATTTTAGAATTCTATAGGTTGTAAACAACTGGCGGATAGTTTCGAAATGAAACGAAATCGTATTATTCTTCTTCAGGGATTAATTTCACTACACACCGACTAACGTGGGAGGAGAAAGTCAGTCATACCGTAGATATTGCTTAAGTCTTCAATTTCTCTTCATAATAACGTTCGTGCATAACATCACTGTTTCGTCTCCTAAAAGTGAAGAATACAAAGCTCTACCTATCGAGTGTTAGTTTGCAGTCATTTGATTGTTTACAGATATCAATACGAGTTGACATAAGATGAAAAACTATTGAAAATCCATGGAGTATTGGACAGCTGTTTCTTCATTGTTAATTCCTGTTCAGAAGTAGTCACAAATCAGGGTTCGAACCCAAGATCTTCTGATTATAGAGAGAGCTCTCAGGCCATCCAAACAGAGGGACCCAATCGAATGGCAACTTCAGGATTTGTATAGCGAGATCACCATCTAATGTTTTTAGCGGGTAACTGAGCGCTGACTTTGAGTCTTAGATTAGGAGGGAACAGCTGCTCAGTACTCTCTAGTTTTTCAATGATTCCGTGACTGATATAACCTCGTGATCAAACCTAGAAACCTCACCTAGTTGAATTGTATGTAAAAGAATATTTTTAAAGATTTTCATCGACTACTTTCAGAGAAGAAAAACCGGCAAGGAAAGTAGATAATATTCTCGCATGGAGTACAAATCGTGACTGACTGATTCACTGACCATTGGAAACCGGTGAGAGAGAAAAATAGCACGGGTCGACACATAAGTGAAACACAAACGAGAAACACCCAACCATGACAGAAACAAGATCAAGGGGGATGAGAAGAAATGCTTCTGTGCATAAAACCGTAACATTAAACTGTGATCAAGTTATTCCGATGGTATTTATGCATGGTCAAGCAGGAACTTTCGCTGTTTCACCTTACTTGCTTAACAAGTTTGTCCCTATTATCTCGGTAATGCCACTGTGTCATTGAACGTGCTATGAATGAATTTCTATAATCACATAAATTATATCATAACAATGCGTTTTCATATCTGCAGGCATACACTAAGTTATCAATAGGACATATCTGAAGTCATATAGCTGGTGAGTGAAGGCGGTGCGAGTGAAGTGTACGCGATTTCATGATTGATGAATGATGATTTTTCTATGAAACAGATAGTCGCTCATATCAATTACATAAGTAGTATTAGGCGTGAACGTGTGTTTGTAAATTGGCGATTGAGAAATATTGAATTTGGAGAGGTGAAATACAGTATTTTGAGTCGAGTAAATGTTGAGATTCCCGAATTTTATGTTGAGATCAAATCATCTAATGAATTTAAAAAATGGATGTTTGTGGGATGGTAGACAGTTTTAATACAGGTGATGATAAATTTCCTCCGCAAATTGAGGTTCTTCAAAATTGCGAATTATTTTTCTAAGCCTCCATGATTTTAAGTTCATGGTGGCTAAATATTAGGAAAAGAAAGGCAGTCCACGAATTTCTCGCTCACCGCAATCTCACTCTACTTCTTGTCTTATTCCATCAGCGTTTGAAAATAATAAATTCGCCACGCGGTCGTATTCCATTAACCCAATATCATCAAAATTGTAAATTACACGTAATCACATATGACTTGTATGCATCAAAATAAGGCATAATCATCCTAGTCAGTGATTGATCTGCTCATACATTTTACTGACATTATTTCTACTGACAGTCTTCCCATTAAAAACACAATATTCCCATTTAAAGCCTGGCCAACAAACTCACACTTTTGTATCAAGCTGATTCTCGATTTATTTAGCATCGAATTTTCATTCCCAGATGCCCAGGGAATGCAATTATTCTTCGCATGTACATGAGCTTGAAATCACCTATATCTACTGATAGAGGCAATGCAGATCTCACACATGCCTCAACATGCCTCAGAGAAAACTACGCTGTATCATACGAAATTTATTTACAATAAGGAAAGATATTAATGAAGCAAAAGGAAAATTATGAGAGCATACTAGAAGTTGCACTAAAAC
Organism: Trichobilharzia szidati; assembly: GCA_944472155.2. Classification (NCBI taxonomy): domain Eukaryota; kingdom Metazoa; phylum Platyhelminthes; class Trematoda; order Strigeidida; family Schistosomatidae; genus Trichobilharzia; species Trichobilharzia szidati. Next base: position 132,248,751 of record OX235272.1, on the reverse strand, counting down.
GAAAAGAAACTACTTTTGAAGAAACAAGGAAGAAACAAATCAATATTTTAATAAACTGATGATCGTAAAATGCACGAATGATATACAAGTAACTAAATCAAATTGGATTGTAAACATGTCAGACACAGCGGTAAGAGAAGCAGAGGAAGGCGTACTGATGAAAGGGCAGAACTTGACTATGAGTAACAAAAGATTAAAACCTGAGGATATTATGCTGGTAGTTGAAACAGCACTAGAAGGATATGACAAGCAAAAAACAGAATTGGTACGGACATTATTTGAATTTACTTTAAAAACACAAATTCCGAAATACTAAATATGACGAATGAGGAACTAACTTCCTGATTCACATCAGGTTTCAATCCACTTGCTGTCAGATTAACTTATATAGCTGCATCAATGAAGGCAGTCTTATGGGCAAACCCTGTAACTCTCCTGGCTTCTTTCAGTGTTTGTGATTTAATATGTGCGGATACACTGGAGTATACGACTGGAGGTGACATAAGATATCCTATTTCGATTATCTTCGGCAATATTTATCTCTGTGCAATCATGTGGGCTTGTCAACTGTGCATTCAACAATGTTTCTTTTAGATTTACTCTCATGATGGCGGATTGTTCACTCAACTGGTCACTAGGCTTGGTAGCACCTAGCCAGTAGCAATGGTGATCACCCTGCCTAAAATCACTCACCAGTGTTTCAACCGTGACGCGAAATTCTTCTAGGCAAATATGATGTACAGCTGAAAGTAATTAGACGAAGTGGAACAGTATGAATCGACTTTGTAATTCACTTCGACCAACACGTACTTGGTGTCACGTAATAATCTCTGATGTTACTCCTTCTCTATTCTCAGTTTCCGGTCATTTAAACATCAGGCGGAATGTTTAGTACAATTTTTAGCACCTGACGGTCTGATAAAATGTTACTCCAGACGACTAAAACGGCATCAGTTGAGATAGAGGGAGGGAGAGCCAGACAACAACCTATGGTCCCACTCACCAATATTCACTAAGAAATGATGGTTGACTGGATATACACAGTGAAGATCACCGAGTGACACCACACACTGTTCCACTCCACTCCACTCCACTCCTCGAACTTGCTCCTAGTCACTTATTGACAGATAAAGTATGTGAGAAGGAATTGATTTCAGGAGAAATCTTTATTTCATTGGAGAGACATTCACTCAGTGATACAAACAAATGAAATCATGAGTGAGATGAGACACACTGAAGTCTGATCAATTTGGCTACACTTCACCTTGAGGGAAGTTACTGATATTTTTATGTATGGAGTGGTTACTACATGTCTCATCATCTCTTCAGGTGATCAGAAAGCAGAGGCTCAAGTTTATTTATTGTCACAATAGTGTGGCTCGTTGACGCCTTGTTTACAGCGAGTCGTCTAAACATGGACATGGTGATTGGTTTTCTGTAAAGTGAGACTGTTTATCTCATTGTAGGCAAGTGGAAACCCACCGAATAATCTCTTTTGTTATTATTGAGCCACCATGAACGTAATTGCATGGAGGCTTGCAAATATTGCTTCAGTCGAGTAGATCGCCCAATGCTTTAAAGCAGTCATGACCTGTAATAAAACTGACTACCACACCACAAATAACCATTTTGCACAAGTGATGGAAAATTACGAGAGAATACGATTTCAATATGCAATTTCTCATTCCTAGAAGAAAACTGTCACAATTTTCAGAAGATTGCAGTCACAAAATCTTGTATTTCACCTTCTTGGCTACGATATATACCGATGTGACTGTATCGCATGTGCACACGCACTATACTACTTATATTAGTGAATTAAGCGACCATGCATGTTATTCAAATATCATCATTCATAAATCACGTTATGCATCATAGTTTCGTTACAATGGTCTCACTCACCAATTAAAACAATTCATGCATTGTTATGCTCATTGCATGGTGTGATCATGCACGAGAATGGAAGATAGGCACTTTCAAAAATATGCCAAAGACAGTGTGCTTCCGACTTCTTTGTAGGGCGGAAGCTCTCGCCATATGCATCGAAAAGCCGGAGCTATGTGTTCGAAAGAAACTAGTCCAGCCTGTACAACTACCTTGGACCTGGTTCGGTATGTTCCCTTATCCTTCAGTTTCTTGTTTTGTTATCTGTGGGTGTATGTGTAATTTTCTCTCTTTACCTTCATTCAATTCATCCCACTTTCTTCAATTATAAAATCAGTTATTTCAAGTTTGTTCCCATGCTCCTCCTGATCACACTTGTAATCCGTTTAGAATAACCATTTTACAATTATATTCTAATCCTGTGTAATTTTTTGTTTCTATGCCTCTTTTAATCTATATTCTCACACACCTCCTTCCTAACTTACATTTCAAGTTGAAAATTTTCATCTCAATTTGTTTCCATGCTCATTTTGTTGACACCTGTAATTCCTTCTAAGCCTCTTGTAATTCATATCAAGTTGAAAACAATTATCACCTTTTATTCGCTGTGAAAACTTTTTCTCCAGTTATCAAATATTAATTTTGCATACGTTGTAACTGTTATCTAATCCTAGGAAATCAATCTTGTCTCTAACCCCTTTGTAATTTATATTCGTAGCTTCAAACTTTCGTATCAAGTTGAAAATTATTATCACCTTCGTTACTATGTGGAATTAAACAAATAAGAATTGTATCCATGTAAACTTATCTATATATATATATGCGATTGTACAGCTCTTGAGAATGAAATCGCCGAAAAGATCGCCATCTTTGCTGAACTTCATGTTCTTCTCAATCTAACCCGTTGTGATTTTATACTAAGCCTACCAATTCTGTAACATCTTATTATAATTTGCAATTTAGCCTCTTTATTTAGACATTAGACATTATCGGTCGATCCTCACATTCAGTGCCAGCTTTGTTAATGTGTCTTTGTACGTATTTTATGGTTATCGCAATTCTCTCACCCCGATGACACTTGTATCCTGTTGACGACTATAAAACAGCACCATATCACTCAATTGTTCATTCACACTTCATCACATTTTTTCTGACAACCCCAGTCAATATGAAAATGACTAATACACATTCATGAAGCAATCAGATAGACAGTTGTAGTTTTCCTTACCTTCATTGGATTCTGATTGGTTGTAATGTCATGTGACAAAAAGGTCATCGATTGTTTATTATTTAGTTGATGGACAGACAAAGCATAATGGAAGTCTGAATTGAGACACTGGGGCTCTATTTTCGTCCCCAGCTGACGGTTGAAGGCACGTCATTCAGTCATTCAAATGACATAAGATTATGAGTGGGCTAATATTTTAACACATTTATTCCTATCCAATTGGATAGGCCAGCAACATGTTTTATACCGCTAACACACGCTCTCTCTCTCCACACCCTTCTGTTCCAGCGGTCTACTTTCAGTAGTCTCACTGCATTGTGCCGGTTTTAGTCAGGGTAAAGACATCAAGGATCGTCTGTTTCTCCACTTCTAAACAACCATCCATTTTCAGCCACCATCACAGTGTCTGTTATTACACATATGTGAATACATTGTGTGGAAATTCTTTGAAAGACAGTTCTCGTATAGTTGGGATATGTATCCGATTAGAAGATGTTTCTCAAATCCACGTCAGCCTCCTCAGCCAACTTTGTGGTGCATACTATCTCAACTAATGAGGGAGGTGACAACTTCTCATTTTCAGACATTTCGATCGACCGAAATGCACATTTTTGATATTGGTAATTTAGAATTTTCATTATAGCATATATACATACTGAACTTAGATGAAATATTTGAGAAAGCTTAAGAAAGAAAAAGGGTTTGCCCATAAGAATGCCTTCATTGATGCAGCTATATAAGTTAATCTGACAGCAAATGGATTGAAAGCTGGTGTGAATCAGGAAGTTAGTTCCTCATTCGTCATATTTAGTATTTCGGAATTTGTGTTTTTAAAGTAAATGCAAATAGTGCCCATACCAATTCTGCTTTTTGTTTGTCAAGTCTCTCTAGTGCTGTTTCAACCACTGGTATATCATCGTCAGGTTTTCATCTTTTGTTACTCATAGTCAAGTTCTGCCCTTTCATCAGTACGCCTTCCTCTGCTTCTCTTACCGCTGTGTCTGACATGTTTACAATCCAATTTGATTTAGTTACTTGTATATCATTCGTGCATTTTACGATCATCAGTTTATTAAAATATTGATTTGTTTCTTCCTTGTTTCTTCAAAAGTAGTTTCTTTTCGTTTTAGTGCAACTTCTAGTATGCTCTCATAATTTTCCTTTTGCTTCATTAATATCTTTCCTTATTGTAAATAAATTTCGTATGATACAGCGTAGTTTTCTCTGAGGCATGTTGAGGCATGTGTGAGATCTGCATTGCCTCTATCAGTAGATATAGGTGATTTCAAGCTCATGTACATGCGAAGAATAATTGCATTCCCTGGGCATCTGGGAATGAAAATTCGATGCTAAATAAATCGAGAATCAGCTTGATATAAAATTGTGAGTTTGTTGGCCAGGCTTTAAATGGGAATATTGTGTTTTTAATGGGAAGACCGTCAGTAGAAATAATGTCAGTAAAATGTATGAGCAGATCAATCACCGACTAAGATGATTATCCCTTATCTTGATGCATACAAGTCATATGTGATTACGTGTAATTTACAACTTTGATGATATTGGGTTAATGGAATACGACCGCGTGGCGAATTTATTATTTTCAAACGCTGATGGAATAAGACAAGAAGTAGAGTGAGATTGCGGTAGGCGAAAAATTCGTGGACTGCCTTTCTTTTCCTAATATTGAGCCACCATGAACTTAAAATCATGGTAGCTTGCAAAAATATTCCGAGTTTGAAAGATTGCAAATTCTGGGGGAAATTTTTTACTACCTGTATTAAAACTGACTACCTTCCCACAAATATCCCTTTTGCGAATTTACTTGAGGATTTGTTTTCAACATGAAATTCGGGAATCTCAACATTTACTCGACTCAAAATACTGTATTTCACCTCTCCAAATTCAATATTTCTCAATCGCCAATTTACAAACACACGTTCACGCCTAATACTACTTATGTAATTGATATGAGCGACTATCTGTTTCATAGAAAAATCATCATTCATCAATCATGAAATCGCATACACTTCACTCGCACCGCCTTCACTCACCAGCTATATGACTTCAGATATGTCCTATTGATAACTTAGTGTATTCGTGAAGGGGATGAACACGCGTTGTTATGTAGTAGGATATCTTCTCCAGCACAGGCCAATATGTTTCACCACAGAAGGTGTTAGGAAATGACCTCTCAATACACTTGTGTAAGAAAATCAGTCAGTCACATTCTGCTGAAGCAACTGTCATCGAACACTTCAGAAGCCAAATCTATTCTAGAGGTAAATAATTTCCCAAATTTATTAGCCTACAGCTTTCATCATCTAACATTGGGTGTTGATCTCTACTCTTTATGCCGACTGATTAAGCTGAAGGTAGCTAGTCAAACATCGATGCTATTTAGCAAGCCATCGTGTCAAGTTTGCTGGTTGCTGAAGCATGCTCTCTAGCCAGCTATCTATGCAGACATCAATGATAAACGTTGCACCTTGCGTCTGAAAATCAAGTGTGGTGAGAGCTATCTGCTAACCGAAATTGTTAGACAGCAATTTACGTAAATGTTAACATTATAAACCTTGGTTATGAGAACAAAAACAAGAACAAAGACCAACTAAACAACCAATCAGAGCAGACATAGCGTAGACATATACAATTATCAGATATATCGGCGGACTGACTAAGAAAAGACAACAAGGAGAGGGTAGAATAAACTTCAGCAGGAGAACAACCAATCAAAAGACATTACCACTCTGTTATCAATAACGTATAATAATATACTTAAAAATCGATTAATATCTGTTGATTGTCTCAATAGACGATTTGTTGCCTGGCCCTAGTCTTCTGTCGTTACACAGATACTTTGAAAAGAGGTAAAGACCAGTTCGTTCAGAAGTTCGTGGAAAACCATCAAGTTTGTATATGAAGGTCAAATAAAAGTGAACCGATGATTCATTCAGACCAGGAGATTTTCGGTTGCCCGTACACAATCTAGAGCAAATGATAAGTAGTACATTCACACCTCCATCAAAGTCATCATCATCGCACCATTAATTTCAATAAATCAATAAAAAATGTTCACTTCAATTGGGATTAGCATGATACATGTTTGACACTGCGAGTGAATACAGAGGTCGAGGTAATGAGACAAACAAGTTCATATTAATAGGAAATAACTTCTCAGAACCCTCTTAAATTCACCTACATAAACAGGAAATCCTCGTTTCTGACACAGTAGGCTACGATGATGATGATAACACAGAGAGGATCCTGAAATCAGGACACAGATCATTACTATAAAGTCGATGTGAAAGTATTCAGCAGTCAACTCATTGAAAGGATTCGGGGAGATACTCAACAATGGCGTTCTATACGATGCAGAGACATGTCGAAATCGTTATTGAATAAAAACCCATAGAAAACCGTGCTATTGTTCATCACCAAACATCAGATATCAGATCATGAAGGAGAAGAAACAAGGAGATCCACCAGAACAAAGAACAGGCGTAGAACTCACTATACAATGAAACTGTGGAGGGAAATGAAGTTTGATTTAGGATAGATAAAGAGATATGTGGATAGAAATGATACGTGGTATAGCCAAATATGAAGTAAACAGCGGCGTGAAGAATCAATGGGAATCCACATGTCAGGTGTGTCTGATAGAGAAATGAAGGAGGTCATGTGAAGGGAAACTTGCATTTCATACTCGTGGACACAGGTCACTATGAAAGGATTTATCCTATGACATTCCATCACGTCTGAAATAGGTATACAGCACTCGGAACAAAAGGAATGATTACTAATAATATTGGTTATCTCTTTCAAATGTTGACTTCGACGCATGTGATTTACTTTCAACTTCGATTTCATCACGAAACATGGCTGGTGAGTGGATCATCGAATACAAGTGAGTACTGGAGAGCTGTTTCATTCTAGTTTGTGACTTGAAATCTCGCCTCGACAGCGTTTTGTATTAAGGCACCATACTGTGGAGAGATCTCTGAAGAAGAATGATGAATTAACTATTCGTTGGTCACTGGTTTTGAACAATTCTCCTTCTGATGATGTTTCACGATAAATTCTACCTAGGAATCATATGGAGAGAAGAAATTATCTTCAGCCTATCGTGTGAATTGCTCTCATTGCAATAGCACATGGTGTTGAAATGAAGTCTGCATCATCTTGGAGTTTGCACACTTCTCAGGAGGCGCTCATTAACGATGAAATATCCTTCTGATGAATTCAGTTCCCTGTAAAACACCAACTGATGTTAATACATTTATTAAGGGGCATGTTAATTCTGTTATTGCCTTGGATGCATAGTCAATGAACGACTTAAACAGGAATGTGGGTTCCAGTGCAGAATCAATAATACAGCATGTGTAACTTCTCAGGTGGTTAAATAAGGACGGCGTTCCATTTCGCCATCCAGCTAACCAGGTCATCAATGACGCTTATAAAAAATATTTTGTGAAAAGACTGCGTCGTCTCTGTGCATTCACCAATGTTGCTCGTAGATCTACTCTCATGATGGTGGATTGTTCACTCAATTGGTCACTAGCCTCGTTGGAACCTAGCCAGTAGCAATGGTGATCACTTCGCCTCAAGTCAGTCACCAGTGACGCGAAATTCTTGTAAGCAAATATGATGTACAGTTGAAAGTAATTAGACGAAGTGGAATAGTATGAATCGACTTTGTAATTCACTTCGACCAACACGTACTTGGTGTCACGTAATAATCTCTGATGTTACTCCTTCTCTATTCTCAGTTTCCGGTCATTTAAACATCAGGCGGAATGTTTAGTACAATTTTTTAGCACCTGACGGTCTGATAAAATGTTACTCCAGACGACTAAAACGGCATCAGTTGAGATAGAGGGAGGGAGAGACGTGAAATAGAGCCAGACAACAACCTATGGTCCCACTAACCAATATTCACCAAGAAATGATGGTTGACACACAGTGAAGATCACGGAGTGACACCACACACTGTTCCACTCCACTCCACTCTACTCCTCGAACTTGTTACTAGTCACTGATTGACAGATAAAGTATGTGAGAAGGAATTGATTTCAGGAGAAATCTTTATTTCATTGGAGAGACAATCACTCAGTGATACAAACAAATGAAATCATGAGTGAGATCAAACACACTGAAGTCTGATCAATTTGGATACACTTCACCTTGAGGGAAGTTCCTGATATATTTATGTATGGAGTGGTTACTACATGTCTCATCATCTCTTCAGGTGATCAGAAAGCAGAGGCTCAAGTTTATTTATTGTCACAATAGTGTGGCTCGTTGACGCCTTGTTTATAGCGAGTCGTCTATACATGGACATGGTGATTGGTTTCGTGCAAAGTGTGTTTGTCTATCACATCGTAGGCACGTGGAAACCCACCGAATAATCTTTTTTGTTATTTTGAGCCACCATGAACATTACTGCATGGCCACTTGCAAAAATTAATGAGAACATGAAGTGAACAGTCATCAACTGTAATAAAACCAACTACCACACCACAAATATCCATTTTGCATAAGTGATAAATGATCAAGAGAAAATACGATTTCAATGTGCACGTTCTCATTCCTGGAAGAAAACTGTCAACATTTTTAGAAGAATGCAGTCACGAAATCTTGTATTTCACCTTCTTGGCTACGATATATACCGATGTGACTGTTTCGCATGTGCACACGCACTATACTACTTATATAAGTGAATTAAGCGACCATGCATGTTATTCAAATATCATCATTTATAAATCTCGTTATACACTACACTACACTACACTTTTGTTACAATGGCCTCACTCGCCAATTACAACAGTTCATGCATTTTTATTCTCATTGCATGGTGTGATCATGCACCAGAAGGTTGCTAAGACAATTTCACATTAGTGCATTCATTAGACGTATAACCGGGTGATACATCTTAAAACCAAACTAATATGGAATTACTTACTACCACAGTGCCCAAGTTTTACACATACATGAATACGATTTAGAGAAGAAATGCACTTTCAATAATTTTTAGGAGTCACTCACTTGAGAAATACATTCACTCCATTGTGAATTACATGACATGTATTGAGTTTGGTTTCTCTGAGAATAATTTCGATTGATTGACTGACTTCAGCCAACTCAATGAACACAGGGTTCAAAGTAGATGATGATCAACGACGGTCAATGTGACTGAAGTTCAAATCATCTAGCGTATTCTCATTCGTCCAATATGTGCCTGTCTTCTTGGTCTCATTCACAATTTCCCGCATAATCCAGTCCACTAAAATCAGGAATATCATTCTTGATACTAGGCAGCCTTTTCAGTACATGATCAAATACAACGAGCCTGGTTTTCTATCATAATTCTTGAACGAAGTCGCAGCCTTAAATCCGACAACAATTTCTCGTGGATTCAAAGGGTGTACTGCTGAAAAGCCTTGAAGCAGGATAACATAATGTCTAATAATCCTTGGTTCTCAATGGTTCTGTGACTAATGGTGGTTCGTGGCGAAATCCAACTTGAAGTTCTCTCAATCAAATCTCTCCTTCTTGAATTGATAATTCAGAAATGAGAACAATTTCGGATATTTCATCAGTCTTCGACTTTCTGTTACCTCTCAGTTACGGTGTAGAATCTATTGTTATATTTTGATTCCACAATACTAAATTACGGCACTTTAAGGTATCTTACTCCATACACTACTTCTACGTCCAGTGACAACTATCACCAAAGGTCACATACTATTCTGCATTGTTTGCGTTCTCAGTGAAACAGAGGGCTCAGTTACAGCAGTGACATAAAATTCTGTTTCCTGATGACTTTATTGCTAACTCCATATCTGTATGCAATCTTCCATTATTGCTCACATTATTTCTCTCGAGCTACCATGAGGTCCATTCACAGAATTTCGACAACAAGAGTAAATCATATTCTCGCATGGAATACAAATCGTGATTGTCTGATTTTTTGACTGGCTGTTGGAAACCGGTGAGAGAGAAGAATAGCACGGGTCGACATATGATTAAAACACAAATGAGAAACACCCACCCATGACGGCAACAAGAACAAGTGGGATGAGAAGAAATGCTTCTTTGTATGAAACCGTAACATCAAACTGTGATCAAAATATTCCGATGGTATTTATGCTTAATCAAGCAGAAATTTTCCTCATTTCACCTTTCTTGCTTAACAAGTTTGTCACTTTTATCTCGGTATTGCCATCACCCTCCCCGATATGTTGCGTGTTCGTATTCATCAAATTTTGAACTGAGATCAAACTAACTAGACTGTCTACAAATAGTAAAGCGACATTTCACTTGTTACACTTTCGTCAGGAATCCACATCATTTAGATAGAGAGAAAGATCACTGAAAATACCAGGCAGCACTGGACAGCTGTTTCCGCAGCAATGTATGTTTACTCATGAGCCTGCCAGGAATCAAGACCGACACCTTCAGTCTACCGGGATAATTTCTTTGAAGATTCAGTCACCTGTGCTGAAGTTCACTGACTACTGAATTTTAATCTTGTCAACTCATGATATAACATGCTGTCCCCACCAATACCTTCTTTGATGAGCGTCCACTTCACCTTGACATGATGAATCCAACTGGTCAAGACTTCCCACTGCAACTTCAGAAAACCCATGCAGTGACCATCAGTAAGCTGGCGACTTTCATTATCCCAACTACTTCTATATCATTATGTGTAAGTAAGAATTTTTAGAAGAAAATCTCAAGGAAAACACGGATGAAGAAAACGAGAAAAACTGAGGAGAACAAAACAGATGATGATTGTAAGCAGACTGTACTTCTATCATACTACATGTGTACAATTTTGTTAGCTCACAGCAGAGATCACAGTTAATTGCCATTTAATAACAAAATAGATCAGTGTATGAGTTATAAACTCACCTTCTCCACACATGCTCTTCTTCGCCAAAACGTTAAAGGCAACATCTATAACGCTCTTGGCAACTTCAGTGTGTATTTACTAATTCACTTTCTACTGTTCAGCTAAGAATGTATACCGTGACAGGAGGATATTGTTTAGACTCAACCATGAATATGTACCAGCGTGGTTATCAAAAAGAGAATGCACAATAGTCTGCAGTTCAATTCCGGAGTCATACACAAATTACCATCAAGTGGTTCAAAATGATCTTGCTCAAATATTCTTCATGTAACTGAAGCTGTCAGATTTCATAAAGAAAGACTTTAACTTGATGGCATTCAAAGTGTTTTGGTTTGAAGGGATTTGATTGGTCACAGGATTTCATCATGGACAGACATCGGTAAGAGAACCATTGGAACACCTGGGAGTACTGGACAGCTGTTTCGTTCTAGTTGGGGACTGTTCATCAGCATCCACCCACCGGGATTTTTAACCTAGGACATTTCGGTTACAAGGTGAGCAAGTAGACCATTATGCCACTGAAACCTGACCCATTGACCACCATATAAATAGCAATTTGTGCCGATTCACGATGTGATGATAACACTAGTCAATGCCGTCGCTGAACAATATGTGTCATCACACCCAACAAGCTATAACCCTTGTTGTGAATTTATGTTCTAGAACCTTTCATCCAGACTCTTTTACGACCATGGCCTTAGTGTTGATTATTTGTCTTCCTAAATAGCTTCGTGACAAACTCTGAGTGTAGTGCTTTATATTTTTATGACTCCTTTTGGGTCCTTTGTTCTCTTGTCTCCAATCTGTCATTTCGAAATGACTGTTCATCATTCAAATAATTAGTTGTCAACCCTGTCGATTACATGAGAATACTCAGTTTCTCATGTGACACTGTTAGTTGCTCATATACATTTTGATTAATTTTGTTACTAACTGACAATAACCTCTGGTCTCTGTTGCCAATGAACAACGCTGTATTTGATATATGAATGAGTAACTAAACTACATAGATAGAGGTCAACCTGAAGTTCAATAGACAAGTGTGAAATAGATGATCGGAAAATAAAGGACATTCGGTAATGTGAATATGTGAATATTATACATAATATGATATATGTATATAAATAGATAATATGATGGAAACATGGATGGATGAGTGAAATGTTGTTAAAGTAGTAGACTAGATGAAGCGTGTTCAGTGTTCCATTCTTGTTTCATTTCACTTTACTTTATGTTATGCTATCATATTCTAACATTTTATCTAGTCTACTACTTTAACAACATTTCACTCATCCATCCATGTTTCCAGCATATCATATTCACATATTCACATTTCCGAACATCGTAGTTATAAATCCCTTTACTCAACCATACAACTTTGAAGTAAATTTGCGGAAAGAGATCTCTCTTTGCTAACTTATGTCTTTCCTATTGCATACTTCACAGAGTTGCCAAAAATATCTTCGAAGAAAATCAATCACTTGAAATCGCTATTTAGGTCCTGTCTAATTTCAGTTTGATACAAAGAAATCCATATTGATCACCGATTAACTCTAAATTGAAAGCACTCCTTACTGATGCAGTTTAAGTACATTACTGGCAATCATCCACTTCTCTTGTAGAATGAGTGTATGTGTGCATACGTGAATTAGTTATCTAACCACCAGTACAAGTGGTTTACGCATAGTTAATAATGAAGACTGGTAATATGACTAAATTAGAAATTAACACTACACTGTGCATTGATCCGGCCTTCTCACCGTGAAATACTTCGAAATAAGCATATTGAAGATAAACGTGACTATGTAATACCGCCATATAGGACAAGTATGTATCAAACAAATATAAGTTAGTGTTGATTAATGAAGATGCTCGGAATTTCGGTGGTTAGAGAGGGAATTCATCTCTACGAATGTGAAAATGTTTTCTGACGTCAAAAGCTAGTGATCATAAGCAACCTGAGGATTCCAATCACGTATTGTGTCTGACTCAAACCGCCGACCAAATGGTTTTGTGGACTGATGTCATGCTTTTATGCGACTACTCTCAACTTTTTAACCTAATCCCATTTTGCTCAGAGTGCATTTCTGTGAAGAGCTGTGATGGAGCTTATGTACCAGATAGTTCCATTATTGACGACTAATAGTAAAATCGACTGATGTCTCCTCACTACCTACTGAACTTGTTTTTGAATCTGAAGTGTGCAATTGAATCAATGCATATGCAGCAAGAATCTCGCAATATTTTTCATACCTCCTACTTTCAGAAGCCACATCTCACAAACATAAAAGTGAACAGAGAGTTGTCGGCGTTCATTGTCAGATGGACGTCGAGGAAGTGGGACATTCCGTCGGATTCAGCTTCACGAGTAAAGTTGGTATTGTGGTGGGAGTAGCTGAAGGTTTGAAGTAAGTGTTCTAGGTGCAGGTTCTCATCACAAATGATGAAAGTATCATCAATGTATATCTTGTAAAGATGGAGGCAAATCATATTCCATGACAATAATTTGTGTTCGAGGCTGGCCATAAAACAGTTGGTCAAGAGAGGTCCAGTGGAAAGGCCATTGCTACGCCATCTATTTGCTCGTAGAATTCATCGTTGAATCTGAAATGGACATTGAAGGTACCATGTGGTAGCAGCTCCTTTAGATGATGGATCTGTATGCCGACATCTATGCTGTTGCATTGGATAAAGCCACACAGAAAACATATAGTTTCTATCACTGGAACATTGGTATGGAGACAGACAACAATTAGGAAGAAATGATCCCCAGACTCATATGCTTCAGCGAAAGAGTGCTGTCCCTTAGATAAGAGTGTGTATTATGTGTTCCCACCATAATATCCACTGCACTGGATTTTAAATAACTATTTCTCTCATTGATTGTGAGGAAAGGATGCCTTATATCACAAGAAAGACCGCGTTGTGACAAGAAGTGGAGGTTTATGTGGTTAATAGAAAGAAACAGTGATGTTATGCACGAACGTTATTATGAAGAGAAATTGAAGACTTCAGCATTATCTACGGTACGGCTGACTTTCTCCTTCTACGTTAGTTGGCGTGTAGTGAAATTAATCACTGAAGAAGAATAACACGATTTCGTTTCATTTCGAAACTATCCGCCAGTTGTTTACAACCTATAGAATTCTAAAATCTCACATAACGACGTCCGTATTTCCTTTGGAGTATGTTAACACACAGTTTGAAATCCATCGCTTACTTAATTGAAGAAAACCGAATATTCTTCATACAACATACAAATGAAATGATGATCTGCGGTATACCTAATTGTATTGGAATGGATTATGCGGGAAATTGTGAATGAGACCAAGAAGACAGGCATACATTGGACCAATGAGAATACGCTAGATGATTTCAACTTCAGTCATATCGACCTTCGTTGATCATCATCAACTTTGAACCCTGTGTTTATTAAGTTGGCCGAAATTGGTCAATCAATCGAAATGATTCTCAGAGAAATCAAACTCAATACATGTCATGTCATTCACAAAGGAGTGAGTGTTTATCTCAAGTGAGTCACTCCTGAGAATTAATGAAAGTGCTTTTCTTCCGTAAGTCATATTCATGTATGTGTAAAACTTGGTCACTGTGGTAGTAAGTATTTTCATATGAGCTGGTTTATTAAATGTATCACACGGTGATACGTCTAATAAAGGCACTTATATGGAATTGACAACATGACAACATTGACAACGTGTATAACATGATTTATGAATGATGATATTTGAATAACATGCATGGTCGCTTAATTCACTTATATAAGTAGTATAGTGCGTGTGCACATGCGAAACAGTCACATCGGTATATATCGTAGCCAAGAAGGTGAAATACAAGATTTCGTGACTGCATTCTTCTAAAAATTTGGTCAGTTTTCTTCCAGGAATGAGAACGTGCACATTGAAATTGTATTTTCTCGTGATCTTTTATCACTTACGCAAAATGGATATTTGTGGTGTGGTAGTCGGTTTTATTACAGGTAATGACTGCTTTCCCAGCTCAGGCGTTGTTTTATGCTCTCCTCGATAAATGCAAGTCGCCATGCAATTATGTTCATGGTGGCTCAAAAATAACAAAAAAGATTATTCGGTGGTTTTCCACTTGCCTACAATGAGATAGACAATCTCACTTTGCACAAAACCAATCACCACGTCCATGTATAGACGACTTGCTGTAAACAAGGAGTCAAATAGACACACTACTGTGATAATAAATAAACTTGAGCCTCTGCTTTCTGATCACCTGAAGAGATGATGAGACATGTAGTAACCACTCCATACATAAATATATCAGTAACTTCCCTCAAGGTAAAGTGTAGCCAAATTGATCAGACTTCAGTGTGTCTGATCTCACTCATGATTTCATTGGTTTGTATCACTGAGTGAATGTCTCTCCAATGAAATAAAGATTTCTCCTGAAATCAATTCCTTCTCACATACTTTATCTGTCAATCAGTGACTAGTAACAAGTTCGAGGAGTGGAGTGGAGTGGAACAGTGTGTGGTGTCACTCGGTGATCTTCACTGTGTATATCCAGTCAACCATCATTTACTACTGGATATTGGTTAGTGGGACCATAGGTTGTTGTCTGGCTCTATTTCACGTCTCTCCCTCCCTCTATCTCAACTGATGCCGTTTTAGTCGTCTGGAGTAACATTTTATCAGACCGTCATGTGCTAAAAAATTGTACTAAACATTCCGCCTGATGTTTAAATGACCGGAAACTGAGAATAGAGAAGGAGTAACATCAGAGATTATTACGTGACACCAAATACGTGTTGGTCGAAGTGAATTACAAAGTCGATTCATACTATTCCACTTCGTCTAATTACTTTCAGCTGTACATCATATTTGCCTAGAAGAATTTCGCGTCACTGGTGACTGACTTGAGGCGAAGTGATCACCATTGCTACTGGCTAGGTTCCAACGAGGCTAGTGACCAATTGAGTGAACAATCCACAATCATGAGAGTAGATCTACGAGCAGCACTGTTGAATGCACAGAGACGACGCAGTCTTTTCACAAAATATTTTTTATAAGCGTCATTGATGACCTGGTTAGCTGGATGGCGAAATGGAACGCAGTCCTTATTTAACCACCTGAGAAGTTACACATGCTGTATTATTGATTCTACACTGGAACCCACATTCCTGTTTAAGTCGTTCATTGACTATGCATCCAAGGCAATAACAGAATTAACATGCCCCTTAATAAAAGTATTAACATCAGTTGGTGTTTTACAGGGAACTGAATTCATCAGGAGGATATTTCATCGTTAATGAGCGCCTCCTGAGAAGTGTGCAAACTCCAAGATGATGCAGACTTCATTTCAACACCATGTGCTATTGCAATGAGAGCAATTCACACGATAGGCTGAAGATAATTTCTTCTCTCCATATGATTCCTAGGTAGAATTTATCGTGAAATATCATCAGAAGGAGAATTGTTCAAAACCAGTGACCAACGAATAGTTAATTCATCATTCTTCTTCAGAGATCTCTCCACAGTATGGTGCCTTAATACAAAACGCTGTCGAGGCGAGATTTCAAGTCACAAACTAGAATGAAACAGCTCTCCAGTACTCACTTGTATTAGATGATCCACTCAAATGCCATGTTTCGTGATGAAATCGAAGTTGAAAGTAAATCACATGCGTCGAAGTCAACATTTGAAAGAGATAACCAATATTATTAGTAATCATTCCTTTTGTTCCGAGTGCTGTATACCTATTTCAGACGTGATGGAATGTCATAGGATAAATCCTTTCATAGTGACCTGTGTCCACGAGTATGAAAATGCAAGTTTCCCTTCACATGACCTCCTTCATTTCTCTATCAGACACACCTGACATGTGGATTCCCATTGATTCTTCACGCCGCTGTTTACTTCATATTTGGCTATACCACGTATCATTTCTATCCACATATCTCTTTATCTATCCTAAATCAAACTTCATTTCCCTCCACAGTTTCATTGTATAGTGAGTTCTACGCCTGTTCTTTGTTCTGGTGGATCTCCTTGTTTCTTCTCCTTCATGACCTGATATCTGATGTTTGGTGATGAACAATAGCACGGTTTTCTATGGGTTTTTATTCAATAACGATTTCGACATGTCTCTGCATCGTATAGAACGCCATTGTTGAGTATCTCCCCGAATCCTTTCAATGAGTTGACTGCTGAATACTTTCACATCGATTTCATAGCAATGATCTGTGTCCTGATTTCAGGATCCTCTCTGTGTTATCATCATCATCGTAGCCTACTGTGTCTGAAACGAGGATTTCCTGTTTATGTAGGTGAATTTAAGAGGGTTCTGAGAAGTTATTTCCTATTAATATGAACTTGTTTGTCTCATTACCTCGACCTCTGTATTCACTCGCAGTGTCAAACATGTATCATGCTAATCCCAATTGAAGTGAACATTTTTTATTGATTTATTGAAATTAATGGTGCGATGATGATGACTTTGATGGAGGTGTGAATGTACTACTTATCATTTGCTCTAGATTGTGTACGGGCAACCGAAAATCTCCTGGTCTGAATGAATCATCGGTTCACTTTTATTTGACCTTCATATACAAACTTGATGGTTTTCCTCGAACTTCTGAACGAACTGCTCTTTACCTCTTTTCAAAGTATCTGTGTAACGACAGAAGACTAGGGCCAGGCAACAAATCGTCTATTGAGACAATCAACAGATATTAATCGATTTTTAAGTATATTATTATACATTATTGATAACAGAGTTGTAATGTCTTTTGATTGGTTGTTCTCCTGCTGAAGTTTATTCTACCCTCTCCTTGTTGCCTTTTCTTAGTCAGTCCGCCGATATATCTGATAATTGTATATGTCTACGCTATGTCTGCTCTGATTGGTTGTTTAGTTGGTCTTTGTTCTTGTTTTTGTTCTCATAACCAAGGTTTATAATGTTAACATTTACGTAAATTGCTGTCTAACAATTTCGGTTAGCAGATAGCTCTCACCACACTTGATTTTCAGACGCAAGGTGCAACGTTTATCATTGATGTCTGCATAGCTAGCTGGCTAGAGAGCATGCTTCAGCAACCAGCAAACTTGACACGATGGCTTGCTAAATAGCATCGATGTTTGACTAGCTACCTTCAGCTTAATCAGTCGGCATAAAGAGTAGAGATCAACACCCAATGTTAGACGATGAAAGCTGTAGGCTAATAAATTTGGGAAATTATTTACCTCTAGAATAGATTTGGCTTCTGAAGTGTTCGATGACAGTTGCTTCAGCAGAATGTGACTGACTGATTTTCTTACACAAGTGTATTGAGAGGTCATTTCCTAACACCTTCTGTGGTGGAACATATTGGCCTGTGCTGGAGAAGATATCCTACTACATAACAACGCGTGTTCATCACCTTCACGAATACACTAAGTTATCAATAGGACATATCTGAAGTCATATAGGTGGTGAGTGAAGGTGGTGCGAGTGAAGTGTACGCGATTTCATGATTGATGAATGATGATTTTTCTATGAAACAGATAGTCGCTCATATCAATTACATAAGTAGTATTAGGCGTGAACGTGTGTCTGTAAATTGGCGATTGAGAAATATTGAATTTGGAGAGGTGAAATACAGTATTTTGAGTCGAGTAAATGTTGAGATTCCCGAATTTTATGTTGAGATCAAATCATCTAATGAATTTAAAAAATGGATGTTTGTGGGATGGTAGACAGTTTTAATACAGGTGATGATAAATTTCCTCCGCAAATTGAGGTTCTTCAAAATTGCGAATTATTTTTCTAAGCCTCCATGATTTTAAGTTCATGGTGGCTAAATATTAAGAAAAGAAAGGCAGTCCACGAATTTCTCGCTCACCGCAATCTCACTCTACTTCTTGTCGTATTCCATCGGCATTTGAGAATAACAAATTTGCCACGCGGTCGTATTCCATTAACCCAATATCATCAAAATTGTAAATTACACGTAATCACATATGACTTGTATGCATCAAAATAAGGCATAATCATCCTAGTCAGTGATTGATCTGCTCATACATTTTACTGACATTATTTCTACTGACGGTCTTCCCATTAAAAACACAATATTCCCATTTAGAGTCTGGCCAACAAACTCACACTTTTGTATCAAGCTGATTCTCGATTTATTTAGCATCGAATTTTCATTCCCAGATGCCCAGGGAATGCAATTATTCTTCGCATGTACATGAGCTTGAAATCACCTATATCTACTGATAGAGGCAATGCAGATCTCACACATGCCTCAACATGCCTCAGAGAAAACTACGCTGTATCATACGAAATTTATTTACAATAAGGAAAGATATTAATGAAGCAAAAGGAAAATTATGAGAGCATACTAGAAGTTGCACTAAAACGAAAAGAAACTACTTTTGAAGAAACAAGGAAGAAACAAATCAATATTTTAATAAACTGATGATCGTAAAAAGCACGAATGATATACAAGTAACTAAATCAAATTGGATTGTAAACATGTCAGACACAGCGGTAAGAGAAGCAGAGGAAGGCGTACTGATGAAAGGGCAGAACTTGACTATGAGTAACAAAAGATTAAAACCTGAGGATATCATGCTGGTAGTTGAAACAGCACTAGAAGGATATGACAAGCAAAAAACAGAATTGGTACGGACATTATTTGAATTTACTTTAAAAACACAAATTCCGAAATACTAAATATGACGAATGAGGAACTAAATTCCTGATTCACATCAGGTTTCAATCCACTTGCTGTCAGATTAACTTATATAGCTGCATCAATGAAGGCAGTCTTATGGGCAAACCCTGTAACTCTCCTGGCTTCTTTCAGTGTTTGTGATTTAATATGTGCGGATACACTGGAGTATACGACTGGAGGTGACATAAGATATCCTATTTCGATTATCTTCGGCAATATTTATCTCTGTGCAATCATGTGGGCTTGTCAACTGTGCATTCAACAATGTTTCTTTTAGATTTACTCTCATGATGGCGGATTGTTCACTCAACTGGTCACTAGGCTTGGTAGCACTTAGCCAGTAGCAATGGTGATCACCCTGCCTAAAATCACTCACCAGTGTTTCAACCGTGACGCGAAATTCTTCTAGGCAAATATGATGTACAGCTGAAAGTAATTAGACGAAGTGGAATAGTATGAGTCGACTTTGTAATTCACTTCGACCAACACGTACTTGGTGTCACGTAATAATCTCTGATGTTACTCCTTCTCTATTCGGCATCAGTTGAGATAGAGGGAGGGAGAGCCAGACAACAACCTATGGTCCCACTCACCAATATTCACTAAGAAATGATGGTTGACTGGATATACACAGTGAAGATCACCGAGTGACACCACACACTGTTCCACTCCACTCCACTCCACTCCTCGAACTTGTTACTAGTCACTGATTGACAGATAAAGTATGTGAGAAGGAATTGATTTCAGGAGAAATCTTTATTTCATTGGAGAGACATTCACTCAGTGATACAAACAAATGAAATCATGAGTGAGATCAGACACACTGAAGTCTGATCAATTTGGATACACTTCACCTTGAGGGAAGTTACTGATATATTTATGTATGGAGTGGTTACTACATGTCTCATCATCTCTTCAGGTGATCAGAAAGCAGAGGCTCAAGTTTATTTATTGTCACAATAGTGTGGCTCGTTGACGCCTTGTTTACAGCGAGTCGTCTAAACATGGACATGGTGATTGGTTTTCTGTAAAGTGAGACTGTTTATCTCATTGTAGGCAAGTGGAAACCCACCGAATAATCTCTTTTGTTATTTTTGAGCCACCATGAACATTACTGCATGGCGACTTGCAAAAATTAATGAAAACAGGAAGTGAACACGCATTATCGAGCTAAACAGTCATCACCTGTAATAAAACCAACTACCACACCACAAATAACCATTTTGCACAAGTGATGGAAAATTACGAGAGAATACGATTTCAATATGCAATTTCTCATTCCTAGAAAAAAACTGTCACAATTTTCAGAAGATTGCAGTCACG
This sequence comes from Trichobilharzia szidati, assembly GCA_944472155.2. NCBI lineage: Eukaryota > Metazoa > Platyhelminthes > Trematoda > Strigeidida > Schistosomatidae > Trichobilharzia > Trichobilharzia szidati. Next base: position 132,227,697 of record OX235272.1, on the reverse strand, counting down.
AAATCTTGTATTTCACCTTCTTGGCTACGATATATACCGATGTGACTGTATCGCATGTGCACACGCACTATACTACTTATATTAGTGAATTAAGCGACCATGCATGTTATTCAAATATCATCATTCATAAATCACGTTATGCATCATAGTTTCGTTACAATGGTCTCACTCACCAATTAAAACAATTCATGCATTGTTATGCTCATTGCATGGTGTGATCATGCACGAGAATGGAAGATAGGCACTTTCAAAAATATGCCAAAGACAGTGTGCTTCCGACTTCTTTGTAGGGCGGAAGCTCTCGCCATTTGCATCGAAAAGCCGGAGCTATGTGTTCGAAAGAAACTAGTCCAGCCTGTACAACTACCTTGGACCTGGTTCGGTATGTTCCCTTATCCTTCAGTTTCTTGTTTTGTTATCTGTGGGTGTATGTGTAATTTTCTCTCTTTACCTTCATTCAATTCATCCCACTTTCTTCAGTTATAAAATCAGTTATTTCAAGTTTGTTCCCATGCTCCTCCTGATCACACTTGTAATCCGTTTAGAATAACCATTTTACAATTATATTCTAATCCTGTGTAATTTTTTGTTTCTATGCCTCTTGTAATCTATATTCACACACACCTCCTTCCTAACTTACATTTCAAGTTGAAGATTTTCATCTCAATTTGTTTCCATGCTCATTTTGTTGACACCTGTAATTCCTTCTAAGCCTCTTGTAATTCATATCAAGTTGAAAACAATTATCACCTTTTATTCGCCTTGAAAACTATTTCTCCAGTTATCAAATATTAATTTTTTGCATACGTTGTAACTGTTATCTAATCCTAGGCAATCAATCTTGTCTCTAACCCCTTTCTAATTTATATTCGTACCTTCAAACTTTCATATCAAGTTGAAAATTATTGTCACCTTCGTTATTATGTGGAATTAAACAAATAAGAATTGTATCCATGTAAACTTATCTATATATATATATATATGCGATTGTACAGCTCTTGAGAATGAAATCGCCGAAAAGATCGCCATCTTTGCTGAACTTCATGTTCTTCTCAATCTAACCCGTTGTGATTTTATACTAAGCCTACCAATTCTGTAACATCTTATTATAATTTGCAATTTAGCCTCTTTATTTAGACATTAGACATTATCGGTCGATCCTCACATTCAGTGCCAGCTTTGTTAATGTGTCTTTGTACGTATTTTATGGTTATCGCAATTCTCTCACCCCGATGACACTTGTATCCTGTTGACGACTATAAAACAGCACCATATCACTCAATTGTTCATTCACACTTCATCACATTTTTTCTGACAACCCCAGTCAATATGAAAATGACTAATACACATTCATGAAGCAATCAGATAGACAGTTGTAGTTTTCCTTACCTTCATTGGATTCTGATTGGTTGTAATGTCATGTGACAAAAAGGTCATCGATTGTTTATTATTTAGTTGATGGACAGACAAAGCATAATGGAAGTCTGAATTGAGACACTGGGGCTCTATTTTCGTCCCCAGCTGACGGTTGAAGGCACGTCATTCAGTCATTCAAATGACATAAGATTATGAGTGGGCTAATATTTTAACACATTTATTCCTATCCAATTGGATAGGCCAGCAACATGTTTTATACCGCTAACACACGCTCTCTCCACACCCTTCTGTTCCAGCGGTCTACTTTCAGTAGTCTCACTGCATTGTGCCGGTTTTAGTCAGGGTAAAGACATCAAGGATCGTCTGTTTCTCCACTTCTAAACAACCAGCCATTTTCAGCCACCATCACAGTGTCTGTTATTACACATATGTGAATACATTGTGTGGAAATTCTTTGAAAGACAGTTCTCGTATAGTTGGGATATGTATCCGATTAGAAGATGTTTCTCAAATCCACGTCAGCCTCCTCAGCCAACTTAGCGGTGCATACTATCTCAACTAATGAGGGAGGTGACAACTTCTCTTTTTCAGACATTTCGATCGACCGAAATGCACATTTTTGATATTGGTAATTTAGAATTTTCATTATAGCATATATACATACTGAACTTAGATGAAATATTTGAGAAAGCTTAAGAAAGAAAAAGGGTTTGCCCATAAGAATGCCTTCATTGATGCAGCTATATAAGTTTATCTGACAGCAAATGGATTGAAAGCTGGTGTGAATCAGGAAGTTAGTTCCTCATTCGTCATATTTAGTATTTCGGAATTTGTGTTTTTAAAGTAAATTCAAATAATGTCCGTACCAATTCTGCTTTTTGTTTGTCAAGTCTCTCTAGTGCTGTTTCAACCACTGGTATATCATCGTCAGGTTTTCATCTTTTGTTACTCATAGTCAAGTTCTGCCCTTTCATCAGTACGCCTTCCTCTGCTTCTCTTACCGCTGTGTCTGACATGTTTACAATCCAATTTGATTTAGTTACTTGTATATCATTCGTGCATTTTACGATCATCAGTTTATTAAAATATTGATTTGTTTCTTCCTTGTTTCTTCAAAAGTAGTTTCTTTTCGTTTTAGTGCAACTTCTAGTATACTCTCATACTTTTCCTTTTGCTTCATTAATATCTTTCCTTATTGTAAATAAATTTCGTATGATACAGCGTAGTTTTCTCTGAGGCATGTTGAGGCATGTGTGAGATCTGCATTGCCTCTATCAGTAGATATAGGTGATTTCAAGCTGATGTACATGCGAAGAATAATTGCATTCCCTGGGCATCTGGGAATGAAAATTCGATGCTAAATAAATCGAGAATCAGCTTGATACAAAAGTGTGAGTTTGTTGGCCAGACTCTAAATGGGAATATTGTGTTTTTAATGGGAAGACCGTCAGTAGAAATAATGTCAGTAAAATGTATGAGCAGATCAATCACTGACTAGGATGATTATGCCTTATTTTGATGCATACAAGTCATATGTGATTACGTGTAATTTACAATTTTGATGATATTGGGTTAATGGAATACGACCGCGTGGCGAATTTATTATTTTCAAACGCTGATGGAATGAGACAAGAAGTAGAGTGAGATTGCGGTAGGCGAAAAATTCGTGGACTGCCTTTCTTTTCTTAATATTGAGCCACCATGAACTTAAAATCATGGTAGCTTGCAAAAATATTCCGAGTTTGAAAGATTGCAAATTCTGGGGGAAATTTTTTACTACCTGTATTAAAACTGACTACCTTCCCACAAATATCCCTTTTGCGAATTTACTTGAGGATTTGTTTTCAACATGAAATTCGGGAATCTCAACATTTACTCGACTCAAAATACTGTATTTCACCTCTCCAAATTCAATATTTCTCAATCGCCAATTTACAGACACACGTTCACGCCTAATACTACTTATGTAATTGATTTGAGCGACTATCTGTTTCATAGAAAAGTCATCATTCATCAATCATGAAATCGCGTACACTTCACTCGCACCACCTTCACTCACCACCTATATGACTTCAGATATGTCCTATTGATAACTTAGTGTATTCGTGAAGGGGATGAACACGCGTTGTTATGTAGTAGGATATCTTCTCCAGCACAGGCCAATATGTTTCACCACAGAAGGTGTTAGGAAATGACCTCTCAATACACTTGTGTAAGAAAATCAGTCAGTCACATTCTGCTGAAGCAACTGTCATCGAACACTTCAGAAGCCAAATCTATTCTAGAGGTAAATAATTTCCCAAATTTATTAGCCTACAGCTTTCATCATCTAACATTGGGTGTTGATCTCTACTCTTTATGCCGACTGATTAAGCTGAAGGTAGCTAGTCAAACATCGATGCTATTTAGCAAGCCATCGTGTCAAGTTTGCTGGTTGCTGAAGCATGCTCTCTAGCCAGCTATCTATGCAGACATCAATGATAAACGTTGCACCTTGCGTCTGAAAATCAAGTGTGGTGAGAGCTATCTGCTAACCGAAATTGTTAGACAGCAATTTACGTAAATGTTAACATTATAAACCTTGGTTATGAGAACAAAAACAAGAACAAAGACCAACTAAACAACCAATCAGAGCAGACATAGCGTAGACATATACAATTATCAGATATATCGGCGGACTGACTAAGAAAAGGCAACAAGGAGAGGGTAGAATAAACTTCAGCAGGAGAACAACCAATCAAAAGACATTACCACTCTGTTATCAATAACGTATAATAATATACTTAAAAATCGATTAATATCTGTTGATTGTCTCAATAGACGATTTGTTGCCTGGCCCTAGTCTTCTGTCGTTACACAGATACTTTGAAAAGAGGTAAAGACCAGTTCGTTCAGAAGTTCGAGGAAAACCATCAAGTTTGTATATGAAGGTAAAATAAAAGTGAACCGATGATTCATTCAGACCAGGAGATTTTCGGTTGCCCGTACACAATCTAGAGCAAATGATAAGTAGTACATTCACACCTCCATCAAAGTCATCATCATCGCACCATTAATTTCAATAAATCAATAAAAAATGTTCACTTCAATTGGGATTAGCATGATACATGTTTGACACTGCGAGTGAATACAGAGGTCGAGGTAATGAGACAAACAAGTTCATATTAATAGGAAGTAACTTCTCAGAACCCTCTTAAATTCACCTACATAAACAGGAAATCCTCGTTTCAGACACAGTAGGCTACGATGATGATGATAACACAGAGAGGATCCTGAAATCAGGACACAGATCATTACTATAAAGTCGATGTGAAAGTATTCAGCAGTCAACTCATTGAAAGGATTCGAAGAGATACTCAACAATGGCGTTCTATACGATGCAGAGACATGTCGAAATCGTTATTGAATAAAAACCCATAGAAAACCGTGCTATTGTTCATCACCAAACATCAGATATCAGGTCATGAAGGAGAAGAAACAAGGAGATCCACCAGAACAAAGAACAGGCGTAGAACTCACTATACAATGAAACTGTGGAGGGAAATGAAGTTTGATTTAGGATAGATAAAGAGATATGTGGATAGAAATGATACGTGGTATAGCCAAATATGAAGTAAACAGCGGCGTGAAGAATCAATGGGAATCCACATGTCAGGTGTGTCTGATAGAGAAATGAAGGAGGTCATGTGAAGGGAAACTTGCATTTCATACTCGTGGACACAGGTCACTATGAAAGGATTTATCCTATGACATTCCATCACGTCTGAAATAGGTATACAGCACTCGGAACAAAAGGAATGATTACTAATAATATTGGTTATCTCTTTCAAATGTTGACTTCGACGCATGTGATTTACTTTCAACTTCGATTTCATCACGAAACATGGCATTTGAGTGGATCATCTAATACAAGTGAGTACTGGAGAGCTGTTTCATTCTAGTTTGTGACTTGAAATCTCGCCTCGACAGCGTTTTGTATTAAGGCACCATACTGTGGAGAGATCTCTGAAGAAGAATGATGAATTAACTATTCGTTGGTCACTGGTTTTGAACAATTCTCCTTCTGATGATGTTTCACGATAAATTCTACCTAGGAATCATATGGAGAGAAGAAATTATCTTCAGCCTATCGTGTGAATTGCTCTCATTGCAATAGCACATGGTGTTGAAATGAAGTCTGCATCATCTTGGAGTTTGCACACTTCTCAGGAGGCGCTCATTAACGATGAAATATCCTTCTGATGAATTCAGTTCCCAGTAACAACCAACTGATGTCAATAATTTTATTAGGCTGCATGTTAATTCTGTTATTGCCTTGGGTGCATAGTCAGTGAAAGACTTAAACAGGAATGTGGGTTTCAGTGCAGAATCAATAATGCAGTATGTTTAACTTCTCAGGTGAATAAATAAGGACGGCGTTCCACTTCGCCATCAAGCTAATCAGGTCATCAGTGACACTTACAAAAATCATTTTGTGAAAAGACTGCGTCGTCTCTTTCCATTCACCAATGTTGCTCGTAGATCTACTCTCATGATGGTGGATTGTTCACTCAATTGGTCACTAGCCTCGTTGGAACCTAGCCAGTAGCAATGGTGATCACTTCGCCTCAAGTCAGTCACCAGTGACGCGAAATTCTTGTAAGCAAATATGATGTACAGTTGAAAGTAATTAGACGAAGTGGAATAGTATGAATCGACTTTGTAATTCACTTCGACCAACACGTACTTGGTGTCACGTAATAATCTCTGATGTTACTCCTTCTCTATTCTCAGTTTCCGGTCATTTAAACATCAGGCGGAATGTTTAGTACAATTTTTTAGCACATGACGGTCTGATAAAATGTTACTCCAGACGACTAAAACGGCATCAGTTGAGATAGAGGGAGGGAGAGACGTGAAATAGAGCCAGACAACAACCTATGGTCCCACTAACCAATATTCACCAAGAAATGATGGTTGACTGGATATACACAGTGAAGATCACCGAGTGACACCACACACTGTTCCACTCCACTCCACTCCACTCCTCGAACTTGTTACTAGTCACTGATTGACAGATAAAGTATGTGAGAAGGAATTGATTTCAGGAGAAATCTTTATTTCATTGGAGAGACATTCACTCAGTGATACAAACAAATGAAATCATGAGTGAGATCAAACACACTGAAGTCTGATCAATTTGGCTACACTTCACCTTGAGGGAAGTTACTGATATATTTATGTATGGAGTGGTTACTACATGTCTCATCATCTCTTCACGAGATCAGAAAGCAGAGGCTCAAGGTTATTTATTGTCACAATATTGTGGCTATTTGACGCCTTGTTCACAGCATGTCGTCTATACATGGAGATTGGTTTTTGTGCAAAGTGAGACTGTCTTTCACATCGTAGGCACGTGGAAACCCACCGAATAATCTTTTTTGTTATTTTGAGCCACCATGAACATTACTGCATGGCGACTTGCAAAAATTAATGAAAACAAGAAGTGAACACGCATTATCGAGCTAAACAGTCATGACCTGTAATAAAACTGACTACCACACCACAAATAACCATTTTGCATAAGTGATAAATGATCACGAGAAAATACGATTTCAATGTGCACGTTCTCATTCCTAGAAGAAAACTGTCAACATTTTTAGAAGATTGCAGTCACAAAATCTTGTATTTCACCTTCTTGGCTACGATATATACCGATGTGACTGTATCGCATGTGCACACGCACTATACTACTTATATAAGTGAATTAAGCGACCATGCATGTTATTCAAATATCATCATTCATAAATCACGTTATACACTATAATTTTGTTACAATGGCCTCACTCACCAATTACAACAGTTCATGCATTTTTATTCTCATTGCATGGTGTGATCATGCACCAGAAGGTTGCTAAGACAATTTCACATTAGTGCATTCATTAGACGTATAACCGTGTGATACATCTTAAAACCAAACTAATATGGAATTACTTACTACCACAGTGCCCAAGTTTTACACATACATGAATACGATTTAGAGAAGAAATGCACTTTCAATAATTTTTAGGAGTCACTCACTTGAGAAATACATTCACTCCATTGTGAATTACATGACATGTATTGAGTTTGGTTTCTCTGAGAATAATTTCGATTGATTGACTGACTTCAGCCAACTCAATGAACACAGGGTTCAAAGTAGATGATGATCAACGACGGTCGATGTGACTGAAGTTCAAATCATCTAGCGTATTCTCATTCGTCCAATATGTGCCTGTCTTCTTGGTCTCATTCACAATTTCCCACATAATCCAGTCCACTAAAATCAGGAATATCATTCTTGATACTAGGCAGCCTTTTCAGTACATGATCAAATACAACGAGCCTGGTTTTCTATCATAATTCTTGAACGAAGTCGCAGCCTTAAATCCGACAACAATTTCTCGTGGATTCAAAGGGTGTACTGCTGAAAAGCCTTGAAGCAGGATAAAATAATATCTGATCATCCTTGCTTCTCAATGGTTCTGTGACTAATGGTGGTTCGTGGCGAAATCCAACTTGAAGTTCTCTCAATCAAATCTCTCCTTCTTGAATTGATAATTCAGAAATGAGAACAATTTCGGAGATTTCATCAGTCTTCGACTTTCTGTTGCCTCTCAGTTACGGTGTAGAATCTATTGTTATATTTTGATTCCACAATACTAAATTACGGCACTTTAAGGTATCTTACTCCATACACTACTTCTACGTCCAGTGACAACTATCACCAAAGGTCACATACTATTCTGCATTGTTTGCGTTCTCAGTGAAACAGAGGGCTCAGTTACAGCAGTGACATAAACTTCTGTTTCCTGATGACTTTATTGCTAACTCCATATCTGTATGCAATCTTCCATTATTGCTCACATTATTTCTCTCGAGCTACCATGAGGTCCATTCACAGAATTTCGACAACAAGAGTAAATCATATTCTCGCATGGAATACAAATCGTGATTGTCTGATTTTTTGACTGGCTGTTGGAAACCGGTGAGAGAGAAGAATAGCACGGGTCGACATATGATTAAAACACAAATGAGAAACACCCACCCATGACGGCAACAAGAACAAGTGGGATGAGAAGAAATGCTTCTTTGTATGAAACCGTAACATCAAACTGTGATCAAAATATTCCGATGGTATTTATGCTTAATCAAGCAGAAATTTTCCTCATTTCACCTTTCTTGCTTAACAAGTTTGTCACTTTTATCTCGGTATTGCCATCACCCTCCCCGATATGTTGCGTGTTCGTATTCATCAAATTTTGAACTGAGATCAAACTAACTAGACTGTCTACAAATAGTAAAGCGACATTTCACTTGTTACACTTTCGTCAGGAATCCACATCATTTAGATAGAGAGAAAGATCACTGAAGAAACCAGGCAGCACTGGACAGCTGTTTCCGCAGCAATGTATGTTTACTCATGAGCCTGCCAGGAATCAAGACCGACACCTTCAGTCTACCAGGATAATTTCTTTGAAGATTCAGTCACCTGTGCTGAAGTTCACTGACTACTGAATTTTAATCTTGTCAACTCATGATATAACATGCTGTCCCCACCAATACCTTCTTTGATGAGCGTCCACTTCACCTTGACATGATGAATCCAACTGGTCAAGACTTCCCAGTGCAATTTCAGAAAACCCATGCAGTGACCATCAGTAAGCTGGCGACTTTCATTATCCCAACTACTTCTATATCATTATGTGTAAGTAAGAATTTTTAGAAGAAAATCTCAAGGAAAACACGGATGAAGAAAACGAGAAAAACTGAGGAGAACAAAACAGATGATGATTGTAAGCAGACTGTACTTCTATCATACTACATGTGTACAATTTTGTTAGCTGACAGCAGAGATCACAGTTAATTGCCATTTAATAACAAAATAGATCAGTGTATGAGTTATAAACTCACCTTCTCCACACATGCTCTTCTTCGCCAAAACGTTAAAGGCAACATCTATAACGCTCTTGGCAACTTCAGTGTGTATTTACTAATTCACTTTCTACTGTTCAGCTAAGAATGTATACCGTGACAGGAGGATATTGTTTAGACTCAACCATGAATATGTACCAGCGTGGTTATCAAAAAGAGAATGCACAATAGTCTGCAGTTCAATTCCGGAGTCATACACAAATTACGATCAAGTGGTTCAAAAGGATCTTGCTCAAATATTCTTCATGTAACTGAAGCTGTCAGATTTCATAAAGAAAGACTTTAACTTTATGGCATTCAAGTGTTGGTTTGCAGGGAATTGATTGGTCACAGGATTTCATCGTGAACAGACATCGGGAAGAGAACCATTGGAACACCTGGGAGTACTGGACAGCTGTTTCGTTCTAGTTGGGGACTGTTCATTAGCATCCACCCACCGGGATTTTTAACCTAGGACATGTCGGCTACAAGGTGAGCAAGTAGACCATTACGCCACTGAAACCTGACCCATTGACCACCATATAAATAGCAATTTGTGCCGATTCACGATGTGATGATAACACTAGTCAATGCCGTCGCTGAACAATATGTGTCATCACACCCAACAAGCTATAACCCTTGTTGTGAATTTATGTTCTAGAACCTTTCATCCAGACTATTTTACTACGGCGGCGTTAGTGTTGATTATTTGTCTTCCTAAATAGCTTCGTGACAAACTCTGAGTGTAGTGCTTTATATTTTTATGACTCCTTTTGGGTCCTTTGTTCTCTTGTCTCCAATCTGTCATTTCGAAATGACTGTTCATCATTTAACGAATTAGTTGTCAACCCTGTCGATTACATGAGAATACTCAGTTTCTCATGTGACACTGTTAGTTGCTCATATACATTTTGATTAATTTTGTTACTAACTGACAATAACCTCTGGTCTCTGTTGCCAATTTACAACGCTGTATTTGATATATGAATGAGTAACTAAACTACATAGATAGAGGTCAACCTAAAGTTCAATAGACAAGTGTGAAATAGATGATCGGAAAATAAAGGACATTCGGTAATGTGAATATGTGAATATAATATGATGGAAACATGGGATGAGTGATATGTGAATCGAAATTCTGTGAATGGACCTCATGGTAGCTCGAGAGAAATAATGTGAGCAATAATGGAAGATTGCATACAGATATGGAGTTAGCAATAAAGTCATCAGGAAACAGAAGTTTATGTCACTGCTGTAACTGAGCCCTCTGTTTCACTGAGAACGCAAACAATGCAGAATAGTATGTGACCTTTGGTGATAGTTGTCACTGGACGTAGAAGTAGTGTATGGAGTAAGATACCTTAAAGTGCCGTAATTTAGTATTGTGGAATCAAAATATAACAATAGATTCTACACCGTAACTGAGAGGCAACAGAAAGTCGAAGACTGATGAAATCTCCGAAATTGTTCTCATTTCTGAATTATCAATTCAAGAAGGAGAGATTTGATTGAGAGAACTTCAAGTTGGATTTCGCCACGAACCACCATTAGTAACAGAACCACTGAGAACCAAGGATTATTAGACATTATTTTATCCTGCTTCAAGGCTTTTCAGCAGTACACCCTTTGAATCCACGAGAAATTGTTGTCGGATTTAAGGCTGCGACTTCGTTCAAGAATTATGATAGAAAACCAGGCTCGTTGTATTTGATCATGTACTGAAAAGGCTGCCTAGTATCAAGAATGATATTCCTGATTTTAGTGGACTGGATTATGTGGGAAATTGTGAATGAGACCAAGAAGACAGGCACATATTGGACGAATGAGAATACGCTAGATGATTTGAACTTCAGTCACATCGACCGTCGTTGATCATCATCTACTTTGAACCCTGTGTTCATTGAGTTGGCTGAAGTCAGTCAATCAATCGAAATTATTCTCAGAGAAACCAAACTCAATACATGTCATGTAATTCACAATGGAGTGAATGTATTTCTCAAGTGAGTGACTCCTAAAAATTATTGAAAGTGCATTTCTTCTCTAAATCGTATTCATGTATGTGTAAAACTTGGGCACTGTGGTAGTAAGTAATTCCATATTAGTTTGGTTTTAAGATGTATCACACGGTTATACGTCTAATGAATGCACTAATGTGAAATTGTCTTAGCAACCTTCTGGTGCATGATCACACCATGCAATGAGAATAAAAATGCATGAACTGTTGTAATTGGCGAGTGAGGCCATTGTAACAAAAGTGTAGTGTAGTGTATAACGAGATTTATAAATGATGATATTTGAATAACATGCATGGTCGCTTAATTCACTTATATAAGTAGTATAGTGCGTGTGCACATGCGAAACAGTCACATCGGTATATATCGTAGCCAAGAAGGTGAAATACAAGATTTTGTGACTGCATTCTTCTAAAAATGTTGACAGTTTTCTTCTAGGAATGAGAACGTGCACATTGAAATCGTATTTTCTCTTGATCATTTATCACTTATGCAAAATGGTTATTTGTGGTGTGGTAGTTGGTTTTATTACAGGTGATGACTGTTTAGCTCGATAATGCGTGTTCACTTCTTGTTTTCATTAATTTTTGCAAGTCGCCATGCAGTAATGTTCATGGTGGCTCAAAATAACAAAAAAGATTATTCGGTGGGTTTCCACGTGCCTACGATGTGATAGACAGAGTCACTTTGCACGAAACCAATCACCACGTCCATGTATAGACGACTTGCTGTAAACAAGGAGTCAAATAGACACACTACTGTGATAATAAATAAACTTGAGCCTCTGCTTTCTGATCTCGTGAAGAGATGATGAGACATGTAGTAACCACTCCATACATAAATATATCAGTAACTTCCCTCAAGGTGAAGTGTAGCCAAATTGATCAGACTTCAGTGTGTTTGATCTCACTCATGATTTCATTTGTTTGTATCACTGAGTGAATGTCTCTCCAATGAAATAAAGATTTCTCCTGAAATCAATTGCTTCTCACATACTTTATCTGTCAATAAGTGACTAGTAACAAGTTCGAGGAGTGGAGTGGAGTGGAGTGGAACAGTGTGTGGTGTCACTCGGTGATCTTCACTGTGTATATCCAGTCAACCATCATTTCTTGGTGAATATTGGTTAGTGGGACCATAGGTTGTTGTCTGGCTCTATTTCACGTCTCTCCCTCCCTCTATCTCAACTGATGCCGTTTTAGTCGTCTGGAGTAACATTTTATCAGACCGTCAGGTGCTAAAAATTGTACTAAACATTCCGCCTGATGTTTAAATGACCGGAAACTGAGAATAGAGAAGGAGTAACATCAGAGATTATTACGTGACACCAAGTACGTGTTGGTCGAAGTGAATTACAAAGTCGATTCATACTATTCCACTTCGTCTAATTACTTTCAACTGTACATCATATTTGCTTACAAGAATTTCGCGTCACTGGTGACTGACTTGAGGCGAAGTGATCACCATTGCTACTGGCTAGGTTCCAACGAGGCTAGTGACCAATTGAGTGAACAATCCACCATCATGAGAGTAGATCTACGAGCAACATTGGTGAATGGAAAGAGACGACGCAGTCTTTTCACAAAATGATTTTTGTAAGTGTCACTGATGACCTGATTAGCTTGATGGCGAAGTGGAACGCCGTCCTTATTTATTCACCTGAGAAGTTACACATGCTGTATTATTGATTCTGCACTGGAACCCACATTCCTGTTTAAGTCTTTCACTGACTATGCACTCAAGGCAATAACAGAATTAACATGCCGCTTAATAAAAGTATTAACATCAGTTGGTGTTTTACAGGGAACTGAATTCATCAGGAGGATATTTCATCGTTAATGAGCGCCTCCTGAGAAGTGTGCAAACTCCAAGATGATGCAGACTTCATTTCAACACCATGTGCTATTGCAATGAGAGCAATTCACACGATAGGCTGAAGATAATTTCTTCTCTCCATATGATTCCTAGGTAGAATTTATCGTGAAACATCATCAGAAGGAGAATTGTTCAAAACCAGTGACCAACGAATAGTTAATTCATCATTCTTCTTCAGAGATCTCTCCACAGTATGGTGCCTTAATACAAAACGCTGTCGAGGCGAGATTTCAAGTCACAAACTAGAATGAAACAGCTCTCCAGTACTCACTTGTATTAGATGATCCACTCACCAGCCATGTTTCGTGATGAAATCGAAGTTGAAAGTAAATCACATGCGTCGAAGTCAACATTTGAAAGAGATAACCAATATTATTAGTAATCATTCCTTTTGTTCCGAGTGTTGTATACCTATTTCAGACGTGATGGAATGTCATAGGATAAATCCTTTCATAGTGACCTGTGTCCACGAGTATGAAATGCAAGTTTCCTTTCACATGACCTCCTTCATTTCTCTATCAGACACACCTGACATGTGGATTCCCATTGATTCTTCACGCCGCTGTTTACTTCATATTTGGCTATACCACGTATCATTTCTATCCACATATCTCTTTATCTATCCTAAATCAAACTTCATTTCCCTCCACAGTTTCATTGTATAGTGAGTTCTACGCCTGTTCTTTGTTCTGGTGGATCTCCTTGTTTCTTCTCCTTCATGACCTGATATCTGATGTTTGGTGATGAACAATAGCACGGTTTTCTATGGGTTTTTATTCAATAACGATTTCGACATGTCTCTGCATCGTATAGAACGCCATTGTTGAGTATCTCTTCGAATCCTTTCAATGAGTTGACTGCTGAATACTTTCACATCGACTTTATAGTAATGATCTGTGTCCTGATTTCAGGATCCTCTCTGTGTTATCATCATCATCGTAGCCTACTGTGTCTGAAACGAGGATTTCCTGTTTATGTAGGTGAATTTAAGAGGGTTCTGAGAAGTTATTTCCTATTAATATGAACTTGTTTGTCTCATTACCTCGACCTCTGTATTCACTCGCAGTGTCAAACATGTATCATGCTAATCCCAATTGAAGTGAACATTTTTTATTGATTTATTGAAATTAATGGTGCGATGATGATGACTTTGATGGAGGTGTGAATGTACTACTTATCATTTGCTCTAGATTGTGTACGGGCAACCGAAAATCTCCTGGTCTGAATGAATCATCGGTTCACTTTTATTTGACCTTCATATACAAACTTGATGGTTTTCCTCGAACTTCTGAACGAACTGGTCTTTACCTCTTTTCAAAGTATCTGTGTAACGACAGAAGACTAGGGCCAGGCAACAAATCGTCTATTGAGACAATCAACAGATATTAATCGATTTTTAAGTATATTATTATACGTTATTGATAACAGAGTGGTAATGTCTTTTGATTGGTTGTTCTCCTGCTGAAGTTTATTCTACCCTCTCCTTGTTGCCTTTTCTTAGTCAGTCCGCCGATATATCTGATAATTGTATATGTCTACGCTATGTCTGCTCTGATTGGTTGTTTAGTTGGTCTTTGTTCTTGTTTTTGTTCTCATAACCAAGGTTTATAATGTTAACATTTACGTAAATTGCTGTCTAACAATTTCGGTTAGCAGATAGCTCTCACCACAATTGATTTTCAGACGCAAGGTGCAACGTTTATCATTGATGTCTGCATAGCTAGCTGGCTAGAGAGCATGCTTCAGCAACCAGCAAACTTGACACGATGGCTTGCTAAATAGCATCGATGTTTGACTAGCTACCTTCAGCTTAATCAGTCGGCATAAAGAGTAGAGATCAACACCCAATGTTAGATGATGAAAGCTGTAGGCTAATAAATTTGGGAAATTATTTACCTCTAGAATAGATTTGGCTTCTGAAGTGTTCGATGACAGTTGCTTCAGCAGAATGTGACTGACTGATTTTCTTACACAAGTGTATTGAGAGGTCATTTCCTAACACCTTCTGTGGTGAAACATATTGGCCTGTGCTGGAGAAGATATCCTACTACATAACAACGCGTGTTCATCCCCTTCACGAATACACTAAGTTATCAATAGGACATATCTGAAGTCATATAGCTGGTGAGTGAAGGCGGTGCGAGTGAAGTGTACGCGATTTCATGATTGATGAATGATGATTTTTCTATGAAACAGATAGTCGCTCATATCAATTACATAAGTAGTATTAGGCGTGAACGTGTGTTTGTAAATTGGCGATTGAGAAATATTGAATTTGGAGAGGTGAAATACAGTATTTTGAGTCGAGTAAATGTTGAGATTCCCGAATTTCATGTTGAAAACAAATCCTCAAGTAAATTCGCAAAAGGGATATTTGTGGGAAGGTAGTCAGTTTTAATACAGGTAGTAAAAAATTTCCCCCAGAATTTGCAATCTTTCAAACTCGGAATATTTTTGCAAGCTACCATGATTTTAAGTTCATGGTGGCTCAATATTAGGAAAAGAAAGGCAGTCCACGAATTTTTCGCCTACCGCAATCTCACTCTACTTCTTGTCGTATTCCATCAGCGTTTGAAAATAATAAATTCGCCACGCGGTCGTATTCCATTAACCCAATATCATCAAAATTGTAAATTACACGTAATCACATATGACTTGTATGCATCAAAATAAGGCATAATCATCCTAGTCAGTGATTGATCTGCTCATACATTTTACTGACATTATTTCTACTGACGGTCTTCCCATTAAAAACACAATATTCCCATTTAAAGCCTGGCCAACAAACTCACACTTTTGTATCAAGCTGATTCTCGATTTATTTAGCATCGAATTTTCATTCCCAGATGCCCAGGGAATGCAATTATTCTTCGCATGTACATCAGCTTGAAATCACCTATATCTACTGATAGAGGCAATGCAGATCTCACACATGCCTCAACATGCCTCAGAGAAAACTACGCTGTATCATACGAAATTTATTTACAATAAGGAAAGATATTAATGAAGCAAAAGGAAAAGTATGAGAGCATACTAGAAGTTGCACTAAAACGAAAAGAAACTACTTTTGAAGAAACAAGGAAGAAACAAATCAATATTTTAATAAACTGATGATCGTAAAATGCACGAATGATATACAAGTAACTAAATCAAATTGGATTGTAAACATGTCAGACACAGCGGTAAGAGAAGCAGAGGAAGGCGTACTGATGAAAGGGCAGAACTTGACTATGAGTAACAAAAGATGAAAACCTGACGATGATATACCAGTGGTTGAAACAGCACTAGAGAGACTTGACAAACAAAAAGCAGAATTGGTACGGGCACTATTTGCATTTACTTTAAAAACACAAATTCCGAAATACTAAATATGACGAATGAGGAACTAAATTCCTGATTCACACCAGCTTTCAATCCATTTGCTGTCAGATAAACTTATATAGCTGCATCAATGAAGGCATTCTTATGGGCAAACCCTTTTTCTTTCTTAAGCTTTCTCAAATATTTCATCTAAGTTCAGTATGTATATATGCTATAATGAAAATTCTAAATTACCAATATCAAAAATGTGCATTTCGGTCGATCGAAATGTCTGAAAGTGAGAAGTTGTCACCTCCCTCATTAGTTGAGATAGTATGCACCGCTAAGTTGGCTGAGGAGGCTGACGTGGATTTGAGAAACATCTTCTAATCGGATACATATCCCAACTATACGAGAACTGTCTTTCAAAGAATTTCCACACAATGTATTCACATATGTGTAATAACAGACACTGTGATGGTGGCTGAAAATGGATGGTTGTTTAGAAGTGGAGAAACAGACGATCCTTGATGTCTTTACCCTGACTAAAACCGGCACAATGCAGTGAGACTACTGAAAGTAGACCGCTGGAACAGAAGGGTGTGGAGAGAGCGTGTGTTAGCGGTATAAAACATGTTGCTGGCCTATCCAATTGGATAGGAATAAATGTGTTAAAATATTAGCCCACTCATAATCTTATGTCATTTGAATGACTGAATGACGTGCCTTCAACCGTCAGCTGGGGACGAAAATAGAGCCCCAGTGTCTCAATTCAGACTTCCATTATGCTTTGTCTGTCCATCAACTAAATAATAAACAATCGATGACCTTTTTGTCACATGACATTACAACCAATCAGAATCCAATGAAGGTAAGGAAAACTACAACTGTCTATCTGATTGCTTCATGAATGTGTATTAGTCATTTTCATATTGACTGGGGTTGTCAGAAAAAATGTGATGAAGTGTGAATGAACAATTGAGTGATATGGTGCTGTTTTATAGTCGTCAACAGGATACAAGTGTCATCGGGGTGAGAGAATTGCGATAACCATAAAATACGTACAAAGACACATTAACAAAGCTGGCACTGAATGTGAGGATCGACCGATAATGTCTAATGTCTAAATAAAGAGGCTAAATTGCAAATTATAATAAGATGTTACAGAATTGGTAGGCTTAGTATAAAATCACAACGGGTTAGATTGAGAAGAACATGAAGTTCAGCAAAGATGGCGATCTTTTCGGCGATTTCATTCTCAAGAGCTGTACAATCGCATATATATATATATATATATATAGATAAGTTTACATGGATACAATTCTTATTTGTTTAATTCCACATAGTAACGAAGGTGACAATAATTTTCAACTTGATATGAAAGTTTGAAGGTACGAATATAAATTAGAAAGGGGTTAGAGACAAGATTGATTGCCTAGGATTAGATAACAGTTACAACGTATGCAAAATTAATATTTGATAACTGGAGAAATAGTTTTCAAGGCGAATAAAAGGTGATAATTGTTTTCAACTTGATATGAATTACAAGAGGCTTAGAAGGAATTACAGGTGTCAACAAAATGAGCATGGAAACAAATTGAGATGAAAATTTTCAACTTGAAATGTAAGTTAGGAAGGAGGTGTGTGTGAATATAGATTACAAGAGGCATAGAAACAAAAAATTACACAGGATTAGAATATAATTGTAAAATGGTTATTCTAAACGGATTACAAGTGTGATCAGGAGGAGCATGGGAACAAACTCGAAATAACTGATTTTATAACTGAAAAAATTGGATGAATTGAATGAAGGTAAAGAGAGAAAATTACACATACACCCACAGATAACAAAACAAGAAACTGAAGGATAAGGGAACATACCGAACCAGGTCCAAGGTAGTTGTACAGGCTGGACTAGTTTCTTTCGAACACATAGCTCCGGCTTTTCGATGCATATGGCGAGAGCTTCCGCCCTACAAAGAAGTCGGAAGCACACTGTCTTTGGCATATTTTTGAAAGTGCCTATCTTCCATTCTCGTGCATGATCACACCATGCAATGAGCATAACAATGCATGAATTGTTTTAATTGGTGAGTGAGACCATTGTAACGAAACTATGATGCATAACGTGATTTATGAATGATGATATTTGAATAACATGCATGGTCGCTTAATTCACTAATATAAGTAGTATAGTGCGTGTGCACATGCGATACAGTCACATCGGTATATATCGTAGCCAAGAAGGTGAAATACAAGATTTTGTGACTGCAATCTTCTGAAAATTGTGACAGTTTTCTTCTAGGAATGAGAAATTGCATATTGAAATCGTATTCTCTCGTAATTTTCCATCACTTGTGCAAAATGGTTATTTGTGGTGTGGTAGTCAGTTTTATTACAGGTCATGACTGCTTTAAAGCATTGGGCGATCTACTCGACTGAAGCAATATTTGCAAGCCTCCATGCAATTACGTTCATGGTGGCTCAATAATAACAAAAGAGATTATTCGGTGGGTTTCCACTTGCCTACAATGAGATAAACAGTCTCACTTTACAGAAAACCAATCACCATGTCCATGTATAGACGACTCGCTGTAAACAAGGCGTCAACGAGCCACACTATTGTGACAATAAATAACCTTGAGCCTCTGCTTTCTGATCACCTGAAGAGATGATGAGACATGTAGTAACCACTCCATACATAAAAATATCAGTAACTTCCCTCAAGGTGAAGTGTAGCCAAATTGATCAGACTTCAGTGTGTCTCATCTCACTCATGATTTCATTTGTTTGTATCACTGAGTGAATGTCTCTCCAATGAAATAAAGATTTCTCCTGAAATCAATTGCTTCTCACATACTTTATCTGTCAATCAGTGACTAGTAACAAGTTCGAGGAGTGGAGTGGAGTGGAGTGGAAGAGTGTGTGGTGTCACTCGGTGATCTTCACTGTGTATATCCAGTCAACCATCATTTCTTAGTGAATATTGGTTAGTGGGACCATAGGTTGTTGTCTGGCTCTCCCTCCCTCTATCTCAACTGATGCCGTTTTAGTCGTCTGGAGTAACATTTTATCAGACCGTCAGGTGCTAAAAATTGTTTTAAACATTCCACATGATGTTTAAATGACCGGAAACTGAGAATAGAGAAGGAGTAACATCAGAGATTATTACGTGACACCAAGTACGTGTTGGTCGAAGTGAATTACAAAGTCGATTCATACTGTTCCACTTCGTCTAATTACTTTCAGCTGTACATCATATTTGCCTAGAAGAATTTCGCGTCACGGTTGAAACACTGGTGAGTGATTTTAGGCAGGGTGATCACCATTGCTACTGGCTAAGTGCTACCAAGCCTAGTGACCAGTTGAGTGAACAATCCGCCATCATGAGAGTAAATCTAAAAGAAACATTGTTGAATGCACAGTTGACAAGCCCACATGATTGCACAGAGATAAATATTGCCGAAGATAATCGAAATAGGATATCTTATGTCACCTCCAGTCGTATACTCCAGTGTATCCGCACATATTAAATCACAAACACTGAAAGAAGCCAGGAGAGTTACAGGGTTTGCCCATAAGACTGCCTTCATTGATGCAGCTATATAAGTTAATCTGACAGCAAGTGGATTGAAACCTGATGTGAATCAGGAAGTTAGTTCCTCATTCGTCATATTTAGTATTTCGGAATTTGTGTTTTTAAAGTAAATTCAAATAATGTCCGTACCAATTCTGTTTTTTGCTTGTCATATCCTTCTAGTGCTGTTTCAACTACCAGCATGATATCCTCAGGTTTTAATCTTTTGTTACTCATAATCAAGTTCTGCCCTTTCATCAGTACGCCTTCCTCTGCTTCTCTTACCGCTGTGTCTGACATGTTTACAATCCAATTTGATTTAGTTACTTGTATATCATTCGTGCATTTTACGATCATCAGTTTATTAAAATATTGATTTGTTTCTTCCTTGTTTCTTCAAAAGTAGTTTCTTTTCGTTTTAGTGCAACTTCTAGTATGCTCTCATACTTTTCCTTTTGCTTCATTAATATCTTTCCTTATTGTAAATAAATTTCGTATGATACAGCGTAGTTTTCTCTGAGGCATGTTGAGGCATGTGTGAGATCTGCATTGCCTCTATCAGTAGATATAGGTGATTTCAAGCTCATGTACATGCGAAGAATAATTGCATTCCCTGGGCATCTGGGAATGAAAATTCGATGCTAAATAAATCGAGAATCAGCTTGATACAAAAGTGTGAGTTTGTTGGCCAGGCTTTAAATGGGAATATTGTGTTTTTAATGGGAAGACCGTCAGTAGAAATAATGTCAGTAAAATGTATGAGCAGATCAATCACTGACTAGGATGATTATGCCTTATTTTGATGCATACAAGTCATATGTGATTACGTGTAATTTACAATTTTGATGATATTGGGTTAATGGAATACGACCGCGTGGCAAATTTGTTATTCTCAAATGCCGATGGAATACGACAAGAAGTAGAGTGAGATTGCGGTGAGCGAGAAATTCGTGGACTGCCTTTCTTTTCTTAATATTTAGCCACCATGAACTTAAAATCATGGAGGCTTAGAAAAATAATTCGCAATTTTGAAGAACCTCAATTTGCGGAGGAAATTTATCATCACCTGTATTAAAACTGTCTACCATCCCACAAACATCCATTTTTTAAATTCATTAGATGATTTGATCTCAACATAAAATTCGGGAATCTCAACATTTACTCGACTCAAAATACTGTATTTCACCTCTCCAAATTCAATATTTCTCAATCGCCAATTTACAAACACACGTTCACGCCTAATACTACTTATGTAATTGATATGAGCGACTATCTGTTTCATAGAAAAATCATCATTCATCAATCATGAAATCGCGTACACTTCACTCGCACCGCCTTCACTCACCAGCTATATGACTTCAGATATGTCCTATTGATAACTTAGTGTATGCCTGCAGATATGAAAACGCATTGTTATGATATAATTTATGTGATTATAGAAATTCATTCATAGCACGTTCAATGACACAGTGGCATTACCGAGATAATAGGGACAAACTTGTTAAGCAAGTAAGGTGAAACAGCGAAAGTTCCTGCTTGACCATGCATAAATACCATCGGAATAACTTGATCACAGTTTAATGTTACGGTTTTATGCACAGAAGCATTTCTTCTCATCCCCCTTGATCTTGTTTCTGTCATGGTTGGGTGTTTCTCGTTTGTGTTTCACTTATGTGTCGACCCGTGCTATTTTTCTCTCTCACCGGTTTCCAATGGTCAGTGAATCAGTCAGTCACGATTTGTACTCCATGCGAGAATATTATCTACTTTCCTTGCCGGTTTTTCTTCTCTGAAAGTAGTCGATGAAAATCTTTAAAAATATTCTTTTACATACAATTCAACTAGGTGAGGTTTCTAGGTTTGATCACGAGGTTATATCAGTCACGGAATCATTGAAAAACTAGAGAGTACTGAGCAGCTGTTCCCTCCTAATCTAAGACTCAAAGTCAGCGCTCAGTTACCCGCTAAAAACATTAGATGGTGATCTCGCTATACAAATCCTGAAGTTGCCATTCGATTGGGTCCCTCTGTTTGGATGGCCTGAGAGCTCTCTCTATAATCAGAAGATCTTGGGTTCGAACCCTGATTTGTGACTACTTCTGAACAGGAATTAACAATGAAGAAACAGCTGTCCAATACTCCATGGATTTTCAATAGTTTTTCATCTTATGTCAACTCGTATTGATATCTGTAACCAATCAAATGACTGCAAACTAACACTCGATAGGTAGAGCTTTGTATTCTTCACTTTTAGGAGACGAAACAGTGATGTTATGCACGAACGTTATTATGAAGAGAAATTGAAGACTTAAGCAATATCTACGGTATGACTGACTTTCTCCTTCTACGTTAGTCGGTGTGTAGTGAAATTAATCCCTGAAGAAGAATAATACGATTTCGTTTCATTTCGAAACTATCCGCCAGTTGTTTACAACCTATAGAATTCTAAAATCTCAAATCACGCCGTCCGTATTTCCATTGGTGTATGTTAACACACAGTTTGAAATCCATCGCTTACTTAATTGAAGAAAACCGAATATTCTTCATACAACATACAAATGAAATGATGATCTATGGCATACGATGTGATCCAATATAGTTCAAAATAAAGCATGATCTAATCCACCACTATCTATACCTTTGCATCATTTTCTTCAAGAATTGCAGAACAATAGTTTGAAATTGAAATTAAAATATGCGGTAGTTTATGCTATATCAAAGGACATGATTGGCTTAGAGCGAAATAAGTGATGGACAAAAGTGCAAGCATCAAACTTGACAAAATTAGGCGGTTCATTGTGATTAAAACAGCTATACACTAGACTAAAAGGAAGACAATAGAGAATCTGAATTTTGCTGATGATCTGTGCCTTAACTATCAACATGCACAAACAAACAAGTTGATAAGAGATGGAACGAAGACAGGATTCCTGTTGAATTAGTGTAGCGAATATGGAAAACAGATTTCCAATAACCAACTGCAGACTATCATCAACATCTGCCCTCCAAAGATACTAAGGAACAGATGGCCCACAAGAGAGGATAAGCAACGCGACAAGAAACTGTCACACTGGAGCTAACCAGTCAACACCATATTGCTCAACTAACGAATATTCCGAAGGAAGTGGAAATGAAGTGGTTGAATACTGAGGAGATATTTTTGATAACACCATTAACAATTAACGCTCTCGACTGGACGGCAAATGTTAATTCAATTTCTGTGAATGGACCTCATGGTAGCTCGAGAGAGATAATGTGAGCAATGAATGGAAGCTTGCATACAGCTGTGGAGTTAGCCTTAAAGTCATCAGGAAACAGGAGTTTATGTCAATGTAGTCACTGAGCCCTCTGTTTCACTGAGAACGCAAAAAATGTAGAATAGTTCCTTTTCCTGGAAATAGGAACCCAACTGTAGAAATTAGTTAGTTGTCCGTTCCAAGTACGTTTCCGGTGGATAGATCTTTTGAGAGATCCGTCATTACGTCTGCTAAGGCACTCATCAAGAAAGGGAATACTTAGTTCGGACTCCTTTTCTATGGTGAATTGTAAAGAAGGATGACAGTTGTTGAAAGCAAACATGACATCATCAAGAATTACATTTCTATCGCAGATAACGAAAGTGTCGTCTACGTATCTTTTATAAATGTCAAAATGACCGATGGTTTGACTAAGTTGAGAATTTTCAAGCTTTGCCATAAAACAATCAGCTAACAAGGGACCCAGTGGTGATCCCATGGCAATGCCGTCTCTCTGTCTAAAGATCTCATTATTGAAGGTGAACTGAACATTCAACGTGCATCTCAATAAAAGCTCTTTGAGGTAGATAGTCGGCAGTCCTATTTCTAAACTATGTGTATTAATATAGTCACATAAGTAGCAAACAGTTTCCATGAGAGGAACATTGGTGAATAGCGACGTCACATCTAATGAGAACAAGATTTTGTCTGGGACATTGAAATCTTGAATGCAATCAATAAATTTAAACGCATCATCAATGGAAAACTTAGGTACTTGCCTTCTGACTGGTTCCAGTATTTCAGCTAGCCATGAGCGATTCCGTGAAAAGGAGAACCCGCCATATTGAGGATAGGACGGAGGGGTAATCCTGTCTTATGAATTTCAGGTAGTCCATAAGAACGTTGATAAGACATGGAACGAAGACAGGATTCAAGTTCAATAAAGAAAACAGATTTCCAATAACCAACTGCAGACTATTATCAATATCTGCCTTCCCAAGAGACTGAGGAATAGGTGGCCCACCAGAGAGGATGAGCAATGCTACAAAATGCTGTGACAGTGAAGCTAACCAGTCAACACCATATTGCTCAACCAACGAATATTCCGAAGGAAGTGGAGATGAAGTGGATGTATAGTGATGAGACATTTTTGGTAACACCATTCACCATGAACGCCCTCGACAGCAGGGCTAATGTTAATTCAATTTCTGTGAATGGACCTCATGGTAGCTCGAGAGAGATAATGTGAGCAATGAATGGAAGCTTGCATACAGCTGTGGAGTTAGCCTTAAAGTCATCAGGAAACAGGAGTTTATGTCAATGTAGTCACTGAGCCCTCTGTTTCACTGAGAACGCAAAAATGTAGAATAGTTCCTTTTCCTGGAAATAGGAACCCAACTGTAGAAATTAGTTAGTTGTCCGTTCCAAGTACGTTTCCGGTGGATAGATCTTTTGAGAGATCCGTCATTACGTCTGCTAAGGCACTCATCAAGAAAGGGAATACTTAGTTCGGACTCCTTTTCTATGGTGAATTGTAAAGAAGGATGACAGTTGTTGAAAGCAAACATGACATCATCAAGAATTACATTTCTATCGCAGATAACGAAAGTGTCGTCTACGTATCTTTTATAAATGTCAAAATGACCGATGGTTTGACTAAGTTGAGAATTTTCAAGCTTTGCCATAAAACAATCAGCTAACAAGGGACCCAGTGGTGATCCCATGGCAATGCCGTCTCTCTGTCTAAAGATCTCATTATTGAAGGTGAACTGAACATTCAACGTGCATCTCAATAAAAGCTCTTTGAGGTAGATAGTCGGCAGTCCTATTTCTAAACTATGTGTATTAATATAGTCACATAAGTAGCAAACAGTTTCCATGAGAGGAACATTGGTGAATAGCGACGTCACATCTAATGAGAACAAGATTTTGTCTGGGACATTGAAATCTTGAATGCAATCAATAAATTTAAACGCATCATCAATGGAAAACTTAGGTACTTGCCTTCTGACTGGTTCCAGTATTTCAGCTAGCCATGAGCGATTCCGTGAAAAGGAGAACCCGCCATATTGAGGATAGGACGGAGGGGTAATCCTGTCTTATGAATTTCAGGTAGTCCATAAGAACGTTGATAAGACATGGAACGAAGACAGGATTCAAGTTCAATAAAGAAAACAGATTTCCAATAACCAACTGCAGACTATTATCAATATCTGCCTTCCCAAGAGACTGAGGAATAGGTGGCCCACCAGAGAGGATGAGCAATGCTACAAAATGCTGTGACAGTGAAGCTAACCAGTCAACACCATATTGCTCAACCAACGAATATTCCGAAGGAAGTGGAGATGAAGTGGATGTATAGTGATGAGACATTTTTGGTAACACCATTCACCATGAACGCCCTCGACAGCAGGGCTAATGTTAATTCAATTTCTGTGAATGGACCTCATGGTAGCTCGAGAGAGATAATGTGAGCAATGAATGGAAGCTTGCATACAGCTGTGGAGTTAGCCTTAAAGTCATCAGGAAACAGGAGTTTATGTCAATGTAGTCACTGAGCCCTCTGTTTCACTGAGAACGCAAAAAATGTAGAATAGTTCCTTTTCCTGGAAATAGGAACCCAACTGTAGAAATTAGTTAGTTGTCCGTTCCAAGTACGTTTCCGGTGGATAGATCTTTTGAGAGATCCGTCATTACGTCTGCTAAGGCACTCATCAAGAAAGGGAATACTTAGTTCGGACTCCTTTTCTATGGTGAATTGTAAAGAAGGATGACAGTTGTTGAAAGCAAACATGACATCATCAAGAATTACATTTCTATCGCAGATAACGAAAGTGTCGTCTACGTATCTTTTATAAATGTCAAAATGACCGATGGTTTGACTAAGTTGAGAATTTTCAAGCTTTGCCATAAAACAATCAGCTAACAAGGGACCCAGTGGTGATCCCATGGCAATGCCGTCTCTCTGTCTAAAGATCTCATTATTGAAGGTGAACTGAACATTCAACGTGCATCTCAATAAAAGCTCTTTGAGGTAGATAGTCGGCAGTCCTATTTCTAAACTATGTGTATTAATATAGTCACATAAGTAGCAAACAGTTTCCATGAGAGGAACATTGGTGAATAGCGACGTCACATCTAATGAGAACAAGATTTTGTCT
The DNA here is from genome assembly GCA_944472155.2 of Trichobilharzia szidati. Taxonomy (NCBI): domain Eukaryota; kingdom Metazoa; phylum Platyhelminthes; class Trematoda; order Strigeidida; family Schistosomatidae; genus Trichobilharzia; species Trichobilharzia szidati. The sequence goes on along the minus strand of OX235272.1, from coordinate 132,201,227 downwards.
GGGACATTGAAATCTTGAATGCAATCAATAAATTTAAACGCATCATCAATGGAAAACTTAGGTACTTGCCTTCTGACTGGTTCCAGTATTTCAGCTAGCCATGAGCGATTCCGTGAAAAGGAGAACCCGCCATATTGAGGATAGGACGGAGGGGTAATCCTGTCTTATGAATTTCAGGTAGTCCATAAGAACGTTGATAAGACATGGAACGAAGACAGGATTCAAGTTCAATAAAGAAAACAGATTTCCAATAACCAACTGCAGACTATTATCAATATCTGCCTTCCCAAGAGACTGAGGAATAGGTGGCCCACCAGAGAGGATGAGCAATGCTACAAAATGCTGTGACAGTGAAGCTAACCAGTCAACACCATATTGCTCAACCAACGAATATTCCGAAGGAAGTGGAGATGAAGTGGATGTATAGTGATGAGACATTTTTGGTAACACCATTCACCATGAACGCCTCGACAGCAGGGCTAATGTTAATTCAATTTCTGTGAATGGACCTCATGGTAGCTCGAGAGAGATAATGTGAGCAATGAATGGAAGCTTGCATACAGCTGTGGAGTTAGCCTTAAAGTCATCAGGAAACAGGAGTTTATGTCAATGTAGTCACTGAGCCCTCTGTTTCACTGAGAACGCAAAAAATGTAGAATAGTTCCTTTTCCTGGAAATAGGAACCCAACTGTAGAAATTAGTTAGTTGTCCGTTCCAAGTACGTTTCCGGTGGATAGATCTTTTGAGAGATCCGTCATTACGTCTGCTAAGGCACTCATCAAGAAAGGGAATACTTAGTTCGGACTCCTTTTCTATGGTGAATTGTAAAGAAGGATGACAGTTGTTGAAAGCAAACATGACATCATCAAGAATTACATTTCTATCGCAGATAACGAAAGTGTCGTCTACGTATCTTTTATAAATGTCAAAATGACCGATGGTTTGACTAAGTTGAGAATTTTCAAGCTTTGCCATAAAACAATCAGCTAACAAGGGACCCAGTGGTGATCCCATGGCAATGCCGTCTCTCTGTCTAAAGATCTCATTATTGAAGGTGAACTGAACATTCAACGTGCATCTCAATAAAAGCTCTTTGAGGTAGATAGTCGGCAGTCCTATTTCTAAACTATGTGTATTAATATAGTCACATAAGTAGCAAACAGTTTCCATGAGAGGAACATTGGTGAATAGCGACGTCACATCTAATGAGAACAAGATTTTGTCTGGGACATTGAAATCTTGAATGCAATCAATAAATTTAAACGCATCATCAATGGAAAACTTAGGTACTTGCCTTCTGACTGGTTCCAGTATTTCAGCTAGCCATGAGCGATTCCGTGAAAAGGAGAACCCGCCATATTGAGGATAGGACGGAGGGGTAATCCTGTCTTATGAATTTCAGGTAGTCCATAAGAACGTTGATAAGACATGGAACGAAGACAGGATTCAAGTTCAATAAAGAAAACAGATTTCCAATAACCAACTGCAGACTATTATCAATATCTGCCTTCCCAAGAGACTGAGGAATAGGTGGCCCACCAGAGAGGATGAGCAATGCTACAAAATGCTGTGACAGTGAAGCTAACCAGTCAACACCATATTGCTCAACCAACGAATATTCCGAAGGAAGTGGAGATGAAGTGGATGTATAGTGATGAGACATTTTTGGTAACACCATTCACCATGAACGCCCTCGACAGCAGGGCTAATGTTAATTCAATTTCTGTGAATGGACCTCATGGTAGCTCGAGAGAGATAATGTGAACAAGGAATGGAAGCTTGCATACAGCCTTGGTGTTAGCCTTAAAGTCATCAGGAAACAGAAGTTTATGTCAATTCTGTAACTGAGCCCTCTGTTTCACTGAGAACGCAAACAATGTAGAATAGTATGTGACCTTTGGTGATAGTTGTCACTGGACGTAGACGAAGTGTATGGAGTAAGATACATTAAAGTGCCGTAATTTAGTATTGTGGAATCAAAAAAATAACAATTGCATCAACACCGTAACTGATAGGTAACAGAAAATCGAAGACTGGTGAAAACTCCGAAATTGTTCTCATTTCTGAATTATCAATTCAAGAAGGAGAGATTTGATTGAGAGAACTTCAAGTTGGATTTCGCCACGAACCACCATTAGTCACAGAACCATTGAGAAGCAAGGATGATCAGATATTATTTTATCCTGCCTCAAGGATTTTCAGCAGTACACCCATTTTGAATCCACGACAAATTGTTGGTGGGAACAAACTTGAAATAACTGATTTTATAATTGAAGAAAGTGGGATGAATTGAATGAAGGTAAAGAGAGAAAATTACACATACACCCACAGATAACAAAACAAGAAACTGAAGGATAAGGGAACATACCGAACCAGGTCCAAGGTAGTTGTACAGGCTGGACTAGTTTCTTTCGAACACATAGCTCCGGCTTTTCGATGCATATGGCGAGAGCTTCCGCCCTACAAAGAAGTCGGAAGCACACTGTCTTTGGCATATTTTTGAAAGTGCCTATCTTCCATTCTCGTGCATGATCACACCATGCAATGAGCATAACAATGCATGAATTGTTTTAATTGGTGAGTGAGACCATTGTAACGAAACTATGATGCATAACGTGATTTATGAATGATGATATTTGAATAACATGCATGGTCGCTTAATTCACTAATATAAGTAGTATAGTGCGTGTGCACATGCGATACAGTCACATCGGTATATATCGTAGCGGAGAAGGTGAAATACAAGATTTCGTGACTGCAATCTTCTGAAAATTGTGACAGTTTTCTTCTAGGAATGAGAAATTGCATATTGAAATCGTATTCTCTCGTAATTTTCCATCACTTGTGCAAAATGGTTATTTGTGGTGTGGTAGTCAGTTTTATTACAGGTCATGACTGCTTTAAAGCATTGGGCGATCTACTCGACTGAAGCAATATTTGCAAGCCTCCATGCAATTACGTTCATGGTGGCTCAATAATAACAAAAGAGATTATTCGGTGGTTTTCCACTTGCCTACAATGAGATAAACAGTCTCACTTTGCACAAAACCAATCACCACGTCCATGTATAGACGACTCGCTGTAAACAAGGCGTCAACTAGCCACACTTCTGTGACATTAAATAAACTTGAGCTTTTGGTATCTGCCCTTGTGAAGAGATGATGAGACATGTAGTAACCACTCCATACATAAATATATCAGTAACTTCCCTCAAGGTGAAGTGTAGCCAAATTGATCAGACTTCAGTGTGTCTGATCTCACTCATGATTTCATTGGTTTGTATCACTGAGTGAATGTCTCTCCAATGAAATAAAGATTTCTCCTGAAATCAATTGCTTCTCACATACTTTATCTGTCAATCAGTGACTAGTAACAAGTTCGAGGAGTGGAGTGGAGTGGAGTGGAAGAGTGTGTGGTGTCACTCGGTGATCTTCACTGTGTATATCCAGTCAACCATCATTTCTTAGTGAATATTGGTGAGTGGGACCATAGGTTGTTGTCTGGCTCTATTTCACGTCTCTCCCTCCCTCTATCTCAACTGATGCCGTTTTAGTCGTCTGGAGTAACATTTTATCAGACCGTCAGGTGCTAAAAATTGTACTAAACATTCCACATGATGTTTAAATGACCGGAAACTGAGAATAGACAAGGAGTAACATCAGAGATTATTACGTGACACCAAGTACGTGTTGGTCGAAGTGAATTACAAAGTCGATTCATACAGTTCCACTTCGTCTAATTACTTTCATCTGTACATCATATTTGCCTAGAAGAATTTCGCGTCACGGTTGAAACACTGGTGAGTGATTTTAGGCAGGGTGATCACCATTGCTACTGGCTAAGTGCTACCAAGCCTAGTGACCAGTTGAGTGAACAATCCGCCATCATGAGAGTAAATCTAAAAGAAACATTGTTGAATGCACAGTTGACAAGCCCACATGAGTGCACAGAGATAAATATTGCCGAAGATAATCGAAATAGGATATCTTATGTCACCTCCAGTCGTATACTCCAGTGTATCCGCACATATTAAATCACAAACACTGAAAGAAGCCAGGAGAGTTACAGGGTTTGCCCATAAGACTGCCTTCATTGATGCAGCTATATAAGTTTATCTGACAGCAAATGGATTGAAAGCTGGTGTGAATCAGGAATTTAGTTCCTCATTCGTCATATTTAGTATTTCGGAATTTGTGTTTTTAAAGTAAATTCAAATAATGTCCGTACCAATTCTGTTTTTTGCTTGTCATATCCTTCTACTGCTGTTTCAACTACCAGCATAATATCCTCAGGTTTTAATCTTTTGTTACTCATAATCAAGTTCTGCCCTTTCATCAGTACGCCTTCCTCTGCTTCTCTTACCGCTGTGTCTGACATGTTTACAATCCAATTTGATTTAGTTACTTGTATATCATTCGTGCATTTTACGATCATCAGTTTATTAAAATATTGATTTGTTTCTTCCTTGTTTCTTCAAAAGTAGTTTCTTTTCGTTTTAGTGCAACTTCTAGTATGCTCTCATACTTTTCCTTTTGCTTCATTAATATCTTTCCTTATTGTAAATAAATTTCGTATGATACAGCGTAGTTTTTCTCTGAGGCATGTTGAGGCATGTGTGAGATCTGCATTGCCTCTATCAGTAGATATAGGTGATTTCAAGCTCATGTACATGCGAAGAATAATTGCATTCCCTGGGCATCTGGGAATGAAAATTCGATGTTACATAGATCGAGAATTAGCTTGATATAAAATTGTGAGTTTGTTGGCCAGGCTCTAAATGGGAATATTGTGTTTTTAATGGGAAGACCGTCAGTAGAAATAATGTCAGTAAAATGTATGAGCAGATCAATCACCGACTAAGATGATTATCACTTATCTTGATGCATACAAGTCATCTAAAAGAAACATTGTTGAATGCACAGTTGACAAGCCCACATGATTGCACAGAGATAAATATTGCCGAAGATAATCGAAATAGGATATCTTATGTCACCTCCAGTCGTATACTCCAGTGTATCCGCACATATTAAATCACAAACACTGAAAGAAACCAGAAGAGTTACGGTTTGCATATAGAGATCTCGAAAACCACTTGAGCATTATTAGCTAACAGGTTATCAACTGTGCGATTGCACGTCATTTGTTCCACACTGATCATATTGGTGACAATCTGAAGGCGTTTGAAGCAATCAGAAAGCAAGAAAATCAGTGAGTCACATTCTGATGAATCACCGGAAATCGACCACTTCAATAGCCAAATCTTTTTTAGAGGTAAATAGTTTCTCAAATTTATTAGCCTGCAGGTTTCATCGTCTAACACTGAGTGCTGATTTCTACGCTTTATGCCGACTGATTAAGCTGAAGGTAGCTAGTCATATATTCATGCTATTTAGCACGCTATCGTGTCGAGTTTGCTGGTTGTTCAAGCATGCGCTCTAGCCAGCTATCTATGCAGACATCAATGATAAACGTTGCACCTGGAGTCAGAAAATCAAATGTGGAGAGAGCTGTCTGCCAGCAGAAATTGTTAGACAGAAATTTATGTCAATGTTTACATCCAAAATCTTGTTCAACAGAAAAAACCAAGAACAAAGACTAACTCAACAATCAATCACAGCTGACTTAGCATGGACGGATACGATTATCAGATATATCGACGGACTGTCTGAGAAATGGCAGAAAGAGATAACAGAATAACCTTTAGTAGGAGAACAACCAATCAGAAGACGTTACCTCTCTGCTAACAATTACGTATAATGATGTTCATAAAAATCGATTAATATCTGTTGATTTTCGTAAGAGACGGTCTGTTGCCTGGCCCTAGTCTTCTGTCGTTACACAAGTACTTTTAAAAGAGGTAAAAATCATCTGGTCCAGTAGTTCGACGAAAACTATCAATTCCAATTGAACCAATGATTCATTCAGACCAGGAGTTTTTCGTTTGCTTGTACACAATATTGAGCAAATGACAGGTAGTAAATTCACACCTCGATCAAATCCTCATCATCGCCCCATTATATTCAATGAATAAATCAAAAAATATTCACTTCAAATGGCATCAGCATCATACATGATTGACATAGTGAGTGAGTGAATACATTTCATATAGATTTTCGAAATATCTTAATGTGACATGAGATGACACATAAGAATACTAAGTTGACGATTATCATGAGGGAGATGAATGAGAGAATGAAATTTCAGACTTGTTGGTAACTGGAATGTCTACCGATTTAGAGAGAATAGAGTGAAACAGGGGATTGTGATTCACACACATGCACAAACCAAGTTGCAATCACGGTGCATACGGCTTTTCAATAGAATATAGAAAGATTGTTCAGGTCAACGTGTAGCATCATCGAACTCTCCAACAATTCATCTCAGCGTCTTCGATTTCCTAAAGACTTCCTGCAACGTCGATGGAGAAAGAATTTGAGAGCAACTTCAACATTGTGGAGTGCGTCGCCACAAATATTCACAAGTCTCATCCACTAGTGGTGTGATGAGGACAAATACCGAGAACATCGTAACCTACTGCTCACTGGTGTATTTGAAGTGAGGGTAGGAGTTGATATGATGATGGTGATATTCATGGCAGCAGTCGAGACAATGAGACAAACAAGTTCAGATTAATGGGAAATAACCTCTCAGAACCCTCTTAAATTCATCCACATAGACAGGAAATCATCGTTTCAAACACAGTAGGCTACGATGATGATGATAACACAGAGAGGATCCTGAAATCAGGACACAGATCATTGCTATGAAATCGATGTGAAAGTATTCAGCAGTCAACTCATTGAAAGGATTCGAAGAGATACTCAACAATGGCGCTCTATACGATGCAGAGACATATCGAATTCGTTAAAGAATAAATACACACAGAAAAACGTGCTACGGTTCGACACTGAATAACAGACATGTGGACAGTGAAGAAAAAACTAGGAGACCTGGCATAACAAAGAACAGGCGTAGAACCCACCATCCAACGAAACTGTGGAGGGAAATGAAGTTCGATTTAGGATAGATAAAGAGATAGGTGGATAGAAATGGTACGTGATATAGTCAAATAAGAAGTGAACAGCGTCGCGAAGAATGAATGTGAATCCACATGTCAGGTGTGTCTGATGGAGAAATGAAGGAGGTCATGTGAAGAGAAAAACTGTTTGTCAGTAATCGTGGACGCAGGTCACTATGATGGGATCTATCCTATCATATTCCATCTCGTCTGGAATGTGTATACACCACTGGGAACAAAAGGAATGAATACCAATAATATTGGTTATCTCTTTCAAATGTTGACTTCAACGCACGTGATTTAATTTCAACTTCGATTTCATCACGAAACATGGCTGGTGAGTGGATCATCGAATACAAGTGAGTACTGGAGAGCTGTTTCATTCTAGTTTGTGACTGGAAATCTCGCCTCGAATTCTTTTTCTATGAAGGGAACGGAATGCGGAGAGATCTCTGAAGAAGAACGATGAATTAACTCTTCAATGGTCACTGGTTTTGAAGAATTCTCTCACTGCTGTTGTTTCACGATAAATTCCATCTAGAAATCATAAGAGGAGAACAAGTGATATTCAGCCTATCGTGTGAACTGCTCTCATTGCAAGAGCACACGGTGTTGAAATGAATTCTGCATCATCTTGGAGTTTGCACACTTCTCAGGAGGCGCTCATTAACGATGAAATATCCTCCTGATGAATTCAGTTCCCTGTAAAAACCAACTGATGTCAATAATTTTATTAGGCTGCATGTTAATTCTGTTATTGCCTTGAGTGCATAGTCAGTGAACGACTTAAACAGGAATGTGGGTTCCAGTGTAGAATCAATAATGCAGTATGTTTAACTTCTCAGGGGATTAAATAAGGACGGCGTTCCATTTATCCATCAAGCTAATCAGGTCATCAATGACGCTTATAAAAAATATTTTGTGAAAAGACTGCGTCGTCTCTGTGCATTCACCAATGTTGCTCGTAGATCTACTCTCATGATGGTGGATTGTTCACTCAATTGGTCACTAGCCTCGTTGGAACCTAGCCAGTAGCAATGGTGATCACTTCGCCTCAAGTCAGTCACCAGTGACGCGAAATTCTTGTAAGCAAATATGATGTACAGTTGAAAGTAATTAGACGAAGTGGAATAGTATGAATCGACTTTGTAATTCACTTCGACCAACACGTACTTGGTGTCACGTAATAATCTCTGATGTTACTCCTTCTCTATTCTCAGTTTCCGGTCATTTAAACATCATGTGGAATGTTTAGTACAATTTTTTAGCACCTGACAGGCTGATAAATGTTACTCCAGACGACTAAAACGGCATCAGTTGAGATAGAGGGAGGGAGAGACGTGAAATAGAGCCAGACAACAACCTATGGTCCCACTCACCAATATTCACTAAGAAATGATGGTTGACTGGATATACACAGTGAAGATCACCGAGTAACACCACACACTCTTCCACTCCACTCCACTCCACTCCTCGAACTTGTTACTAGTCACTTATTGACAGATAAAGTATGTGAGAAGGAATTGATTTCAGGAGAAATCTTTATTTCATTGGAGAGATATTCACTCAGTGATACAAACAAATGAAATCATGAGTGAGATCAGACACACTGAAGTCTGATCAATTTGGCTACACTTTACCTTGAGGGAAGTTACTGATATATTTATGTATGGAGTGGTTACTACATGTCTCATCATCTCTTCACAAGGGCAGATACCAAAAGCTCAAGTTTATTTAATGTCACAGAAGTGTGGCTAGTTGACGCCTTGTTTACAGCGAGTCGTCTATACATGGACGTGGTGATTGGTTTTGTGCAAAGTGAGATTGTCTATCTCATTTTAGGCAAGTGGAAACCCACCGAATAATCTCTTTTGTTATTATTGAGCCACCATGAACATAATTGCATGGCGACTTGCATTTATCGAGGAGAGCATAAAACAACGCCTGAGCTGGGAAAGCAGTCATTACCTGTAATAAAACCGACTACCACACCACAAATATCCATTTTGCGTAAGTGATAAAAGATCACGAGAAAATACGATTTCAATGTGAAATTTCTCATTCCTGGAAGAAAACTGACCAAATTTTTAGAAGAATGCAGTCACGAAATCTTGTATTTCACCTTCTTGGCTACGATATATACCGATGTGACTGTTTCGCATGTGCACACGCCTTATACTACTTATATAAGTGAATTAAGCGACCATGCATGTTATTCAAATATCATCATTCATAAATCATGTTATACACGTTGTCAATGTTGTCATGTTGTCAATTCCATATAAGTGCCTTTATTAGACGTATCACCGTGTGATACATTTAATAAACCAGCTCATATGAAAATACTTACTACCACAGTGACCAAGTTTTACACATCTATTAATATGACTTACGGAAGAAAAGCACTTTCATTAATTCTCAGGAGTGACTCACTTGAGATAAACACTCACTCCTTTGTGAATGACATGACATGTATTGAGTTTGATTTCTCTGAGAATCATTTCGATTGATTGACCAATTTCGGCCAACTTAATAAACACAGGGTTCAAAGTTGATGATGATCAACGAAGGTCGATATGACTGAAGTTGAAATCATCTAGCGTATTCTCATTGGTCCAATGTATGCCTGTCTTCTTGGTCTCATTCACAATTTCCCGCATAATCCATTCCAATACAATTAGGTATACCGCAGATCATCATTTCATTTGTATGTTGTATGAAGAATATTCGGTTTTCTTCAATTAAGTAAGCGATGGATTTCAAACTGTGTGTTAACATACTCCAAAGGAAATACGGACGTCGTTATGTGAGATTTTAGAATTCTATAGGTTGTAAACAACTGGCGGATAGTTTCGAAATGAAACGAAATCGTGTTATTCTTCTTCAGGGATTAATTTCACTACACGCCAACTAACGTAGAAGGAGAAAGTCAGCCGTACCGTAGATAATGCTGAAGTCTTCAATTTCTCTTCATAATAACGTTCGTGCATAACATCACTGTTTCTTTCTATTAACCACATAAACCTCCACTTCTTGTCACAACGCGGTCTTTCTTGTGATATAAGGCATCCTTTCCTCACAATCAATGAGAGAAATAGTTATTTAAAATCCAGTGCAGTGGATATTATGGTGGGAACACATAATACACACTCTTATCTAAGGGACAGCACTCTTTCGCTGAAGCATATGAGTCTGGGGATCATTTCTTCCTAATTGTTGTCTGTCTCCATACCAATGTTCCAGTGATAGAAACTATATGTTTTCTGTGTGGCTTTATCCAATGCAACAGCATAGATGTCGGCATACAGATCCATCATCTAAAGGAGCTGCTACCACATGGTACCTTCAATGTCCATTTCAGATTCAACGATGAATTCTACGAGCAAATAGATGGCGTAGCAATGGCCTTTCCACTGGACCTCTCTTGACCAACTGTTTTATGGCCAGCCTCGAACACAAATTATTGTCATGGAATATGATTTGCCTCCATCTTTACAAGATATACATTGATGATACTTTCATCATTTGTGATGAGAACCTGCACCTAGAACACTTACTTCAAACCTTCAGCTACTCCCACCACAATACCAACTTTACTCGTGAAGCTGAATCCGACGGAATGTCCCACTTCCTCGACGTCCATCTGACAATGAACGCCGACAACTCTCTGTTCACTTTTATGTTTGTGAGATGTGGCTTCTGAAAGTAGGAGGTATGAAAAATATTGCGAGATTCTTGCTGCATATGCATTGATTCAATTGCACACTTCAGATTCAAAAACAAGTTCAGTAGGTAGTGAGGAGACATCAGTCGATTTTACTATTAGTCGTCAATAATGGAACTATCTGGTACATAAGCTCCATCACAGCTCTTCACAGAAATGCACTCTGAGCAAAATGGGATTAGGTTAAAAAGTTGAGAGTAGTCGCATAAAAGCATGACATCAGTCCACAAAACCATTTGGTCGGCGGTTTGAGTCAGACACAATACGTGATTGGAATCCTCAGGTTGCTTATGATCACTAGCTTTTGACGTCAGAAAACATTTTCACATTCGTAGAGATGAATTCCCTCTCTAACCACCGAAATTCCGAGCATCTTCATTAATCAACACTAACTTATATTTGTTTGATACATACTTGTCCTATATGGCGGTATTACATAGTCACGTTTATCTTCAATATGCTTATTTCGAAGTATTTCACGGTGAGAAGGCCGGATCAATGCACAGTGTAGTGTTAATTTCTAATTTAGTCATATTACCAGTCTTCATTATTAACTAGGCGTAAACCACTTGTACTGGTGGTTAGATAACTAATTCACGTATGCACACATACACTCATTCTACAAGAGAAGTGGATGATTGCCAGTAATGTACTTAAACTGCATCAGTAAGGAGTGCTTTCAATTTAGAGTTAATCGGTGATCAATATGGATTTCTTTGTATCAAACTGAAATTAGACAGGACCTAAATAGCGATTTCAAGTGATTGATTTTCTTCGAAGATATTTTTGGCAACTCTGTGAAGTATGCAATAGGAAAGACATAAGTTAGCAAAGAGAGATCTCTTTCCGCAAATTTACTTCAAAGTTGTATGGTTGAGTAAAGGGATTTATAACTACGATGTTCGGAAATGTGAATATGTGAATATGATATGCTGGAAACATGGATGGATGAGTGAAATGTTGTTAAAGTAGTAGACTAGATAAAATGTTAGAATATGATAGCATAACATAAAGTAAAGTGAAATGAAACAAGAATGGAACACTGAACACACTTCATCTAGTCTACTACTTTAACAACATTTCACTCATCCATCCATGTTTCCATCATATTATCTATTTATATACATATATCATATTATGTATAATATTCACATATTCACATTACCGAATGTCCTTTATTTTCCGATCATCTATTTCACACTTGTCTATTGAACTTTAGCTTGACCTCTATCTATGTAGTTTAGTTACTCATTCATATATCAAATACAGCGTTGTAAATTGGCAACAGAGACCAGAGGTTATTGTCAGTTAGTAACAAAATTAATCAAAATGTATATGAGCAACTAACAGTGTCACATGAGAAACTGAGTATTCTCATGTAATCGACAGGGTTGACAACTAATTATTTGAATGATGAACAGTCATTTCGAAATGACAGATTGGAGACAAGAGAACAAAGGACCCAAAAGGAGTCATAAAAATATAAAGCACTACACTCAGAGTTTGTCACGAAGCTATTTAGGAAGACAAATAATCAACACTAAGGCCATGGTCGTAAAAGAGTCTGGATGAAAGGTTCTAGAACATAAATTCACAACAAGGGTTATAGCTTGTTGGGTGTGATGACACATATTGTTCAGCGACGGCATTGACTAGTGTTATCATCACATCGTGAATCGGCACAAATTGCTATTTATATGGTGGTCAATGGGTCAGGTTTCAGTGGCGTAATGGTCTACTTGCTCACCTTGTAGCCGACATGTCCTAGGTTAAAAATCCCGGTGGGTGGATGCTAATGAACAGTCCCCAACTAGAACGAAACAGCTGTCCAGTACTCCCAGGTGTTCCAATGGTTCTCTTCCCGATGTCTGTTCACGATGAAATCCTGTGACCAATCAATTCCCTGCAAACCAACACTTGAATGCCATAAAGTTAAAGTCTTTCTTTATGAAATCCGAAAGCTTCAGTTACATGAAGAATATTTGAGCAAGATCCTTTTGAACCACTTGATCGTAATTTATATATGACTCCCGAATTGAACTGCAGACTATTGTGCATTCTCTTTTTGATAACCACGCTGGTACATATTCATGGTTGAGTCTAAACAATATCCTCCTGTCACGGTATACATTCTTAGCTGAACAGTAGAAAGTGAATTAGTAAATACACACTGAAGTTGCTGAGAGCGTTATAGATGTTGCCTTTAACGTTTTGGCGAAGAAGAGCATGTGTGGAGAAGGTGAGTTTATAACTCATACACTGATCTATTTTGTTATTAAATGGCAATTAACTGTGATCTCTGCTGTCAGCTAACAAAATTGTACACATGTAGTATGATAGAAGTACAGTCTGCTTACAATCATCATCTGTTTTGTTCTCCTCAGTTTTTCTCGTTTTCTTCATCCGTGTTTTCCTTGAGATTTTCTTCTAAAAATTCTTACTTACACATAATGATATAGAAGTAGTTGGGATAATGAAAGTCGCCAGCTTACTGATGGTCACTGCATGGGTTTTCTGAAGTTGCAGTGGGAAGTCTTGACCAGTTGGATTCATCATGTCAAGGTGAAGTGGACGCTCATCAGAAGGTATTGGTGGGGACAGCATGTTATATCATGAGTTGACAAGATTAAAATTCAGCAGTCAGTGAACTTCAGCACAGGTGACTGAATCTTCAAAGAAATTATCCTGGTAGACTGAAGGTGTCGGTCTTGATTCCTGGCAGGCTCATGAGTAAACATACATTGCTGCGGAAACAGCTGTCCAGTGCTGCCTGGTGTTTTCAGTGATCTTTCTCTCTATCTAAATGATGTGGATTCCTGACGAAAGTGTAACAAGTGAAATGTCGCTTTACTATTTGTAGACAGTCTAGTTAGTTTGATCTCAGTTCAAAATTTGATGAATACGAACACGCAACATATCGGGGAGGGTGATGGCAATACCGAGATAAAAGTGACAAACTTGTTAAGCAAGAAAGGTGAAATGAGGAAAATTTCTGCTTGATTAAGCATAAATACCATCGGAATATTTTGATCACAGTTTGATGTTACGGTTTCATACAAAGAAGCATTTCTTCTCATCCCACTTGTTCTTGTTGCCGTCATGGGTGGGTGTTTCTCATTTGTGTTTTAATCATATGTCGACCCGTGCTATTCTTCTCTCTCACCGGTTTCCAACAGCCAGTCAAAAAATCAGACAATCACGATTTGTATTCCATGCGAGAATATGATTTACTCTTGTTGTCGAAATTCTGTGAATGGACCTCATGGTAGCTCGAGAGAAATAATGTGAGCAATAATGGAAGATTGCATACAGATATGGAGTTAGCAATAAAGTCATCAGGAAACAGAATTTTATGTCACTGCTGTAACTGAGCCCTCTGTTTCACTGAGAACGCAAACAATGCAGAATAGTATGTGACCTTTGGTGATAGTTGTCACTGGACGTAGAAGTAGTGTATGGAGTAAGATACCTTAAAGTGCCGTAATTTAGTATTGTGGAATCAAAATATAACAATAGATTCTACACCGTAACTGAGAGGCAACAGAAAGTCGAAGACTGATGAAATCTCCGAAATTGTTCTCATTTCTGAATTATCAATTCAAGAAGGAGAGATTTGATTGAGAGAACTTCAAGTTGGATTTCGCCACGAACCACCATTAGTCACAGAACCATTGAGAAGCAAGGATTATTAGACATTATTTTATCCTGCTTCAAGGCTTTTCAGCAGTACACCCTTTGAATCCACGAGAAATTGTTGTCGGATTTAAGGCTGCGACTTCGTTCAAGAATTATGATAGAAAACCAGGCTCGTTGTATTTGATCATGTACTGAAAAGGCTGCCTAGTATCAAGAATGATATTCCTGATTTTAGTGGACTGGATTATGTGGGAAATTGTGAATGAGACCAAGAAGACAGGCATACATTGGACGAATGAGAATACGCTAGATGATTTGAACTTCAGTCACATCGACCGTCGTTGATCATCATCTACTTTGAACCCTGTGTTCATTGAGTTGGCTGAAGTCAGTCAATCAATCGAAATTATTCTCAGAGAAACCAAACTCAATACATGTCATGTAATTCACAATGGAGTGAATGTATTTCTCAAGTGAGTGACTCCTAAAAATTATTGAAAGTGCATTTCTTCTCTAAATCGTATTCATGTATGTGTAAAACTTGGGCACTGTGGTAGTAAGTAATTCCATATTAGTTTGGTTTTAAGATGTATCACACGGTTATACGTCTAATGAATGCACTAATGTGAAATTGTCTTAGCAACCTTCTGGTGCATGATCACACCATGCAATGAGAATAAAAATGCATGAACTGTTGTAATTGGCGAGTGAGGCCATTGTAACAAAAGTGTAGTGTAGTGTATAACGAGATTTATAAATGATGATATTTGAATAACATGCATGGTCGCTTAATTCACTTATATAAGTAGTATAGTGCGTGTGCACATGCGAAACAGTCACATCGGTATATATCGTAGCCAAGAAGGTGAAATACAAGATTTTGTGACTGCATTCTTCTAAAAATGTTGACAGTTTTCTTCTAGGAATGAGAACGTGCACATTGAAATCGTATTTTCTCTTGATCATTTATCACTTATGCAAAATGGTTATTTGTGGTGTGGTAGTTGGTTTTATTACAGGTGATGACTGTTTAGCTCGATAATGCGTGTTCACTTCTTGTTTTCATTAATTTTTGCAAGTCGCCATGCAGTAATGTTCATGGTGGCTCAAAAATAACAAAAAAGATTATTCGGTGGGTTTCCACGTGCCTACGATGTGATAGACAGAGTCACTTTGCACGAAACCAATCACCACGTCCATGTATAGACGACTTGCTGTAAACAAGGAGTCAAATAGACACACTACTGTGATAATAAATAAACTTGAGCCTCTGCTTTCTGATCACCTGAAGAGATGATGAGACATGTAGTAACCACTCCATACATAAAAATATCAGTAACTTCCCTCAAGGTGAAGTGTAGCCAAATTGATCAGACTTCAGTGTGTCTGATCTCACTCATGATTTCATTGGTTTGTATCACTGAGTGAATGTCTCTCCAATGAAATAAAGATTTCTCCTGAAATCAATTGCTTCTCACATACTTTATCTGTCAATCAGTGACTAGTAACAAGTTCGAGGAGTGGAGTGGAGTGGAGTGGAAGAGTGTGTGGTGTCACTCGGTGATCTTCACTGTGTATATCCAGTCAACCATCATTTCTTGGTGAATATTGGTGAGTGGGACCATAGGTTGTTGTCTGGCTCTATTTCACGTCTCTCCCTCCCTCTATCTCAACTGATGCCGTTTTAGTCGTCTGGAGTAACATTTTATCAGACCGTCATGTGCTAAAAAATTGTACTAAACATTCCGCCTGATGTTTAAATGACCGGAAACTGAGAATAGAGAAGGAGTAACATCAGAGATTATTACGTGACACCAAGTACGTGTTGGTCGAAGTGAATTACAAAGTCGATTCATACTATTCCACTTCGTCTAATTACTTTCAGCTGTACATCATATTTGCTTACAAGAATTTCGCGTCACTGGTGACTGACTTGAGGCGAAGTGATCACCATTGCTACTGGCTAGGTTCCACCAAGCCTAGTGACCAATTGAGTGAACAATCCACCATCATGAGAGTAGATCTACGAGCAACATTGGTGAATGCACAGAGACGACGCAGTCTTTTCACAAAATGATTTTTGTAAGTGTCACTGATGACCTGATTAGCTTGATGGCGAAGTGGAACGCCGTCCTTATTTATTCACCTGAGAAGTTAAGCATACTGCATTATTGATTCTGCACTGAAACCCACATTTCTGTTTAAATCTTTCACTGACTATGCACACAAGGCAATAACAGAATTAACATGCAGCTTAATAAAATTAATGACATCAGTTGGTTGTTACTGGGAACTGAATTCATCAGAAGGATATTTCCTCGGCAAACTTTAACAAAAGTATATATCCGTGTATGTAGAGTATTCAGCTGACGAGTTCTACCGAAATTTGATGAATTCATTAAATCCTGCTTTATTAACCTTTATTGCTTGTTTTAAATTCGTATCGGGAAATAAATGTTTCCAATTCTTGAAGAAGCGTCTCCCGGAAAGCACTATCAATGCACTAAATGATCTAGTGAAATTGAGGTGTAGGATTGCTAAACACTCTGCGTGACGTGATTTTTTGAAGGAATGTATCCAGACTAATATTTATCCTCGGACATTTTACAAATCCTTGCGTAAAGATCATTTGAGACCTACACGGCCAAATCTTTACCGTCTTGCTGAATCACATTTGTCTTCTGAAACAGATGAAATCAGTAATTTATGCGTATTATCAAGCAAACTGAGAATAGAGAAGGAGTAACATCAGAGATTATTACGTGACACCAAGTACGTGTTGGTCGAAGTGAATTACAAAGTCGATTCATACTGTTCCACTTCGTCTAATTACTTTCAACTGTACATCATATTTGCTTACAAGAATTTCGCGTCACTGGTGACTGACTTGAGGCGAAGTGATCACCATTGCTACTGGCTAGGTTCCACCAAGCCTAGTGACCAGTTGAGTGAACAATCCACCATCATGAGAGTAGATCTACGAGCAACATTGGTGAATGCACAGAGACGACGCAGTCTTTTCACAAAATGATTTTTGTAAGTGTCACTGATGACCTGGTTAGCTGGATGGCGAAATGGAACGCCGTCCTTATTTAACCACCTGAGAAGTTACACATGCTGTATTATTGATTCTGCACTGGAACCCACATTCCTGTTTAAGTCGTTCATTGACTATGCATCCAAGGCAATAACAGAATTAACATGCCCCTTAATAAATGTATTAACATCAGTTGGTGTTTTACAGGGAACTGAATTCATCAGGAGGATATTTCATCGTTAATGAGCGCCTCCTGAGAAGTGTGCAAACTCCAAGATGATGCAGACTTCATTTCAACACCATGTGCTATTGCAATGAGAGCAATTCACACGATAGGCTGAAGATAATTTCTTCTCTCCATATGATTCCTAGGTAGAATTTATCGTGAAACATCATCAGAAGGAGAATTGTTCAAAACCAGTGACCAACGAATAGTTAATTCATCATTCTTCTTCAGAGATCTCTCCACAGTATGGTGCCTTAATACAAAACGCTGTCGAGGCGAGATTTCAAGTCACAAACTAGAATGAAACAGCTCTCCAGTACTCACTTGTATTAGATGATCCACTCACCAGCCATGTTTCGTGATGAAATCGAAGTTGAAAGTAAATCACATGCGTCGAAGTCAACATTTGAAAGAGATAACCAATATTATTAGTAATCATTCCTTTTGTTCCGAGTGCTGTATACCTATTTCAGACGTGATGGAATGTCATAGGATAAATCCTTTCATAGTGACCTGTGTCCACGAGTATGAAATGCAAGTTTCCCTTCACATGACCTCCTTCATTTCTCTATCAGACACACCTGACATGTGGATTCCCATTGATTCTTCACGCCGCTGTTTACTTCATATTTGGCTATACCACGTATCATTTCTATCCACATATCTCTTTATCTATCCTAAATCAAACTTCATTTCCCTCCACAGTTTCATTGTATAGTGAGTTCTACGCCTGTTCTTTGTTCTGGTGGATCTCCTTGTTTCTTCTCCTTCATGACCTGATATCTGATGTTTGGTGATGAACAATAGCACGGTTTTCTATGGGTTTTTATTCAATAACGATTTCGACATGTCTCTGCATCGTATAGAACGCCATTGTTGAGTATCTCCCCGAATCCTTTCAATGAGTTGACTGCTGAATACTTTCACATCGACTTTATAGTAATGATCTGTGTCCTGATTTCAGGATCCTCTCTGTGTTATCATCATCATCGTAGCCTACTGTGTCTGAAACGAGGATTTCCTGTTTATGTAGGTGAATTTAAGAGGGTTCTGAGAAGTTATTTCCTATTAATATGAACTTGTTTGTCTCATTACCTCGACCTCTGTATTCACTCGCAGTGTCAAACATGTATCATGCTAATCCCAATTGAAGTGAACATTTTTTATTGATTTATTGAAATTAATGGTGCGATGATGATGACTTTGATGGAGGTGTGAATGTACTACTTATCATTTGCTCTAGATTGTGTACGGGCAACCGAAAATCTCCTGGTCTGAATGAATCATCGGTTCACTTTTATTTGACCTTCATATACAAACTTGATGGTTTTCCTCGAACTTCTGAACGAACTGGTCTTTACCTCTTTTCAAAGTATCTGTGTAACGACAGAAGACTAGGGCCAGGCAACAAATCGTCTATTGAGACAATCAACAGATATTAATCGATTTTTAAGTATATTATTATACGTTATTGATAACAGAGTGGTAATGTCTTTTGATTGGTTGTTCTCCTGCTGAAGTTTATTCTACCCTCTCCTTGTTGCCTTTTCTTAGTCAGTCCGCCGATATATCTGATAATTGTATATGTCTACGCTATGTCTGCTCTGATTGGTTGTTTAGTTGGTCTTTGTTCTTGTTTTTGTTCTCATAACCAAGGTTTATAATGTTAACATTTACGTAAATTGCTGTCTAACAATTTCGGTTAGCAGATAGCTCTCACCACACTTGATTTTCAGACGCAAGGTGCAACGTTTATCATTGATGTCTGCATAGCTAGCTGGCTAGAGAGCATGCTTCAGCAACCAGCAAACTTGACACGATGGCTTGCTAAATAGCATCGATGTTTGACTAGCTACCTTCAGCTTAATCAGTCGGCATAAAGAGTAGAGATCAACACCCAATGTTAGATGATGAAAGCTGTAGGCTAATAAATTTGGGAAATTATTTACCTCTAGAATAGATTTGGCTTCTGAAGTGTTCGATGACAGTTGCTTCAGCAGAATGTGACTGACTGATTTTCTTACACAAGTGTATTGAGAGGTCATTTCCTAACACCTTCTGTGGTGAAACATATTGGCCTGTGCTGGAGAAGATATCCTACTACATAACAACGCGTGTTCATCCCCTTCACGAATACACTAAGTTATCAATAGGACATATCTGAAGTCATATAGCTGGTGAGTGAAGGCGGTGCGAGTGAAGTGTACGCGATTTCATGATTGATGAATGATGATTTTTCTATGAAACAGATAGTCGCTCAAATCAATTACATAAGTAGTATTAGGCGTGAACGTGTGTCTGTAAATTGGCGATTGAGAAATATTGAATTTGGAGAGGTGAAATACAGTATTTTGAGTCGAGTAAATGTTGAGATTCCCGAATTTCATGTTGAAAACAAATCCTCAAGTAAATTCGCAAAAGGGATATTTGTGGGAAGGTAGTCAGTTTTAATACAGGTAGTAAAAAATTTCCCCCAGAATTTGCAATCTTTCAAACTCGGAATATTTTTGCAAGCTACCATGATTTTAAGTTCATGGTGGCTCAATATTAGGAAAAGAAAGGCAGTCCACGAATTTCTCGCTCACCGCAATCTCACTCTACTTCTTGTCTTATTCCATCAGCGTTTGAAAATAATAAATTCGCCACGCGGTCGTATTCCATTAACCCAATATCATCAAAATTGTAAATTACACGTAATCACATATGACTTGTATGCATCAAAATAAGGCATAATCATCCTAGTCAGTGATTGATCTGCTCATACATTTTACTGACATTATTTCTACTGACGGTCTTCCCATTAAAAACACAATATTCCCATTTAAAGCCTGGCCAACAAACTCACACTTTTGTATCAAGCTGATTCTCGATTTATTTAGCATCGAATTTTCATTCCCAGATGCCCAGGGAATGCAATTATTCTTCGCATGTACATGAGCTTGAAATCACCTATATCTACTGATAGAGGCAATGCAGATCTCACACATGCCTCAACATGCCTCAGAGAAAACTACGCTGTATCATACGAAATTTATTTACAATAAGGAAAGATATTAATGAAGCAAAAGGAAAATTATGAGAGCATACTAGAAGTTGCACTAAAACGAAAAGAAACTACTTTTGAAGAAACAAGGAAGAAACAAATCAATATTTTAATAAACTGATGATCGTAAAATGCACGAATGATATACAAGTAACTAAATCAAATTGGATTGTAAACATGTCAGACACAGCGGTAAGAGAAGCAGAGGAAGGCGTACTGATGAAAGGGCAGAACTTGACTATGAGTAACAAAAGATGAAAACCTGACGATGATATACCAGTGGTTGAAACAGCACTAGAGAGACTTGACAAACAAAAAGCAGAATTGGTATGGGCACTATTTGCATTTACTTTAAAAACACAAATTCCGAAATACTAAATATGACGAATGAGGAACTAAATTCCTGATTCACACCAGCTTTCAATCCATTTGCTGTCAGATAAACTTAAATAGCTGCATCAATGAAGGCATTCTTATGGGCAAACCCTTTTTCTTTCTTAAGCTTTCTCAAATATTTCATCTAAGTTCAGTATGTATATATGCTATAATGAAAATTCTAAATTACCAATATCAAAAATGTGCATTTCGGTCGATCGAAATGTCTGAAAAAGAGAAGTTGTCACCTCCCTCATTAGTTGAGATAGTATGCACCACTAAGTTGGCTGAGGAGGCTGACGTGGATTTGAGAAACATCTTCTAATCGGATACATATCCCAACTATACGAGAACTGTCTTTCAAAGAATTTCCACACAATGTATTCACATATGTGTAATAACAGACACTGTGATGGTGGCTGAAAATGGATGGTTGTTTAGAAGTGGAGAAACAGACGATCCTTGATGTCTTTACCCTGACTAAAACCGGCACAATGCAGTGAGACTACTGAAAGTAGACCGCTGGAACAGAAGGGTGTGGAGAGAGCGTGTGTTAGCGGTATAAAACATGTTGCTGGCCTATCCAATTGGATAGGAATAAATGTGTTAAAATATTAGCCCACTCATAATCTTATGTCATTTGAATGACTGAATGACGTGCCTTCAACCGTCAGCTGGGGACGAAAATAGAGCCCCAGTGTCTCAATTCAGACTTCCATTATGCTTTGTCTGTCCATCAACTAAATAATAAACAATCGATGACCTTTTTGTCACATGACATTACAACCAATCAGAATCCAATGAAGGTAAGGAAAACTACAACTGTCTATCTGATTGCTTCATGAATGTGTATTAGTCATTTTCATATTGACTGGGGTTGTCAGAAAAAATGTGATGAAGTGTGAATGAACAATTGAGTGATATGGTGCTGTTTTATAGTCAACAGGATACAAGTGTCATCGGGGTGAGAGAATTGCGATAACCATAAAATACGTACAAAGACACATTAACAAAGCTGGCACTGAATGTGAGGATCGACCGATAATGTCTAATGTCTAAATAAAGAGGCTAAATTGCAAATTATAATAAGATGTTACAGAATCGGTAGAATTGATATGATTATGAGCAATAAATTGTGCTCGAAACGTCATCAGTAAACATTACTGTATAACACTGTGAGACTTTATCAAAATAAAATTTACCCATAATGGAATTACACTCTACCACAGTGCCCAAGTTTTATTCTTATATGAAAGAATAGGTAGGCTTAGTATAAAATCAAAAAGGTTGACAAAAAATAAGGGTTAGATTGAGAAGAACATGAAGTTCAGCAAAGATGGCGATATTTTCGGCGATTTCATTCTCAAGAACCGTAAAATCGCATATATATAGATAAGTTTACATGGATACAATTCTTATTTGTTTAATTCCACATAATAACGAAGGTGATAATAATTTTCAACTTGATATGAAAGTTTGAAGCTACGAATATAAATTACAAAGGGGTTAGAGACAAGATTGATTTCCTAGGATTAGATAACAGTTACAACGTATGCAAAAAATTAATATTTGATAACTGGAGAAATAGTTTTCAAGGCGAATAAAAGGTGAGGTGATAATTGTTTTCAACTTGATATGAATTACAAGAGGCTTAGAAGGAATTACAGGTGTCAACAAAATGAGCATGGAAACAAATTGAGATGAAAATTTTCAACTTGAAATGTAAGTTAGGAAGGAGGTGTGTGTGAATATAGATTACAAGAGGCATAGAAACAAAAAATTACACAGGATTAGAATATAATTGTAAAATGGTTATTCTAAACGGATTACAAGTGTGATCAGGAGGAGCATGGGAACAAACTCAAAATAACTGATTTTATAACTGAAAAAATTGGATGAATTGAATGAAGGTAAAGAGAGAAATTTACACATACACACATAGATAACAAAACAAAAAACTGAAGGATAAGGGAACATACGGAACTAGGTCCATGGTAGTTGTAAAGGCTGGACTAGTTTCTTTTGAACACATAGCTTCGACTTTTCGATGCATATGGCGAGAACTTCCGCCCTACAAAGAAGTCGGAAGCACACTGTCTTTGGCATATTTTTGAAAGTGCCTATCTTCCATTCTCGTGCATGATCACACCATGCAATGAGCATAACAATGCATGAATTGTTTTAATTGGTGAGTGAGACCATTGTAACGAAACTATGATGCATAACGTGATTTATGAATGATGATATTTGAATAACATGCATGGTCGCTTAATTCACTTATATAAGTAGTATAGTGCGTGTGCACATGCGATACAGTCACATCGGTATATATCGTAGCGAAGAAGGTGAAATACAAGATTTTGTGACTGCAATCTTCTGAAAATTGTGACAGTTTTCTTCTAGGAATGAGAAATTGCATATTGAAATCGTATTTTCTCGTAATTTTCCATCACTTGTGCAAAATGGTTATTTGTGGTGTGGTAGTTGGTTTTATTACAGGTGATGACTGATTCCAAGGATCGGGCGGTCTCTCCAATTGTTGAGCAATTTTTGCAAGTCGCCATGCAATTATGTTCATGGTGGCTCAAAAATAACAAAAGAGATTATTCGGTGGGTTTCCACTTGCCTACAATGAGATAAACAGTCTCACTTTACAGAAAACCAATCACCATGTCCATGTATAGACGACTCGCTGTAAACAAGGCGTCAACGAGCCACACTACTGTAACAATGAATAAACTTTAGCCTCTGCTTTCTGATCTCGTGAAGAGATGATGAGACATGTAGTAACCACTCCATACATAAATATATCAGGAACTTCCCTCAAGGTGAAGTGTATCCAAATTGATCAGACTTCAGTGTGTCTGATCTCACTCATGATTTCATTGGTTTGTATCACTGAGTGAATGTCTCTCCAATGAAATAAAGATTTCTCCTGAAATCAATTGCTTCTCACATACTTTATCTGTCAATAAGTGACTAGTAACAAGTTCGAGGAGTGGAGTGGAGTGGAAGAGTGTGTGGTGTCACTCGGTGATCTTCACTGTGTATATCCAGTCAACCATCATTTACTACTGGATATTGGTTAGTGGGACCATAGGTTGTTGTCTGGCTCTATTTCACGTCTCTCCCTTCCTCCATCTCAACTGATGCCGTTTTAGTCGTCTGGAGTAACATTTTATCAGACCGTCAGGTGCTAAAAATTGTACTAAACATTCCACATGATGTTTAAATGACCGGAAACTGAGAATAGAGAAGGAGTAACATCAGAGATTATTACGTGACACCAAGTACGTGTTGGTCGAAGTGAATTACAAAGTCGATTCATACTGTTCCACTTCGTCTAATTACTTTCATCTGTACATCATATTTGCTTACAAGAATTTCACGTCGTGGTTGAAACACTGGTGAGTGATTTTAGGCAGGGTGATCACCATTGCTACTGGCTAGGTGCTACCAAGCCTAGTGACCAGTTGAGTGAACAATCCACCATCATGAGAGTAGATCTAAAAGAAACATTGTTGAATGCACAGTTGACAAGCCCACATGATTGCACAGAGATAAATATTGCCGAAGATAATCGAAATAGGATATCTTATGTCACCTCCAGTCGTATACTCCAGTGTATCCGCACATATTAAATCACAAACACTGAAAGAAACCAGAAGAGTTACGGTTTGCATATAGAGATCTCGAAAACCACTTGAGCATTATTAGCTAACAGGTTATCAACTGTGCGATTGCACGTCATTTGTTCCACACTGATCATATTGGTGACAATCTGAAGGCGTTTGAAGCAATCAGAAAGCAAGAAAATCAGTGAGTCACATTCTGATGAATCACCGGAAATCAACCACTTCAATAGCCAAATCTTTTTTAGAGGTAAATAGTTTCTCAAATTTATTAGCCTGCAGGTTTCATCGTCTAACACTGAGTGCTGATTTCTACGCTTTATGCCGACTGATTAAGCTGAAGGTAGCTAGTCATATATTCATGCTATTTAGCACGCTATCGTGTCGAGTTTGCTGGTTGTTCAAGCATGCGCTCTAGCCAGCTATCTATGCAGACATCAATGATAAACGTTGCACCTGGAGTCAGAAAATCAAATGTGGAGAGAGCTGTCTGCCAGCAGAAATTGTTAGACAGAAATTTATGTCAATGTTTACATCCAAAATCTTGTTCAACAGAAAAAACCAAGAACAAAGACTAACTCAACAATCAATCACAGCTGACTTAGCGTGGACGGATACGATTATCAGATAAATCGACGGACTGTTTGAGAAATGGCAGAAAGAGATAACAGAATAACCTTCAGTAGGAGAACAACCAATCAGAAGACGTTACCTCTCTGCTAACCATTACGGATAATGATGTACATAAAAATCTATTGATATCTGTTGATTTTCCCAATAGACGATCTGTTGTTTGACTGTTGTCTTCTTTCACTTCACAGTTACTTTTAAGAGAGATAAAACCTAGTTGGTTCAGCTGTCCGACGAAAACTATCAATTCAAATTGAACCAATGATTCATTCAGACCAGGAGTTTTTCGATTGCCTGTACACAATCTTTAGCAAATGACAGGTAGTAAATTCACACCTCGATCAAATCCTCATCATCGCCCCATTATATTCAATGAATAAATCAAAAAATATTCACTTCAAATGGCATCAGCATCATACATGATTGACATAGTGAGTGAGTGAATACATTTCATATAGATTTTCGAAATATCTTAATGTGACATGAGATGACACATAAGAATACTAAGTTGACGATTATCATGAGGGAGATGAATGAGAGAATGAAATTTCAGACTTGTTGGTAACTGGAATGTCTACCGATTTAGAGAGAATAGAGTGAAACAGGGGATTGTGATTCACACACATGCACAAACCAAGTTGCAATCACGGTGCATACGGCTTTTCAATGGAATATAGAAAGATTGTTCAGGTCAACGTGTAGCATCATCGAACTCTCCAACAATTCATCTCAGCGTCTTCGATTCCGTGAGGACTGCGTGCAGCATCGATGGAGGAAGAATTTGACAGCAACTTCAACATTGTGGAGTGCGTCGCCACAAATATTCACAATTCTCATTCATTAGTGGTGTGATGAAGACAAATACCGAGAACATCGTAACCAACTGTTCACTGATGCATTTGAAGTGAGGGCAGGAGTTGATATGATGATGGTGATATTCATGGCAGCAGTCGAGACAATGAGACAAACAAGTTCATATTCATGGGAAATAACTTCTCACAACCCTCTTATATTCACCTACCTAAACAGGAAATCATCGTTTCAAACACAGTAGGCTACGATGATGATGATAACACAGAGAGGATCCTGAAATCAGGACACAGATCATTACTATGAAGTCGATGTGAAAGTATTCAGCAGTCAACTCATTGAAAGGATTCGAGGAGATACTCAACAATGGCGCTCTATACGATGCAGAGACATATCGAATTCGTTAAAGAATAAATACACACAGAAAAACGTGCTGCGGTTCGACACTAAATATCAGACATGTGGTCAGTGAAGAAAAAAACTAGGAGACCTGGTATAACAAAGAACAGGTGTAGAACAAACTATCCAACGAAAATGTGAAGAAAATGAAGTTTGATTTAGGATAGATAAAGAGATAGGTGGATAGAAATGGTACGTGATATAGTCAAATAAGAAGTAAACAGCGGCGCGAAGAATCAGTGGGAATCCACATGTCAGGTGTGTCTGATGGAGAAATGAAGGAGGTCATGTGAAGAGAAAGGTGGTTGTCAGTAATCGTGGACACAGGTCAATATGATGAGACCTATCCTATCATATTCCATCTCGTCTGTAATGTGTATACACAACTCGGAACAAGAAGGATGAATACCAATAATATTGGTTATCTCTTTCAAATGTTGACTTCGACGCACGTGATTGAATTTCAACTTCGATTTCATCACGAAACATGGCTGGTGAGTGGATCATCGAATACAAGTGAGTACTGGAGAGCTGTTTCATTCTAGTTTGTGACTTGAAATCTCGCCTCGAATGCCTTTTGTATTAAGGCACCGTACTGTGGAGAGATCTCTGAAGAAGAACGATGAATTAACTCTTCAATGGTCACTGGTTTTGAAGAATTCTCCTACTGATGATGTTTCACGATAAATTCTATCTAGATATCACATGTGGTGAACCAGTCATTTTCAGTCTATCATGTGAAATGCGCTCCCTGCAAGAAATCATAAGACGAGAACTCACTGAAATATGAAGCAAACTAACTGGAAGAGCACATTTTCTCGAAATGAAGTCTGCATCATCTTGGAATTTGCACACTTCTCAGGAGGCGCTCATTAACGATGAAATATCCTTCTGATGAATTCAGTTCCCAGTAACAACCAACTTATGTCAATAATTTTATTAGGCTGCATGTTAATTCTGTTATTGCCTTGGGTGCATAGTCAGCGAAAGACATAAACAGGAATGTGGGTTTCAGTGCAGAATCAATAATGCAGCATGTGTAACTTCTCAGGTGATCAAATAAGGACGGCGTTCCACTTCACCATCAAGCTAATCAGGTCATCGGTGAGGTTTGTAAAAATTATTTTGTGAAAAGACTGCATCGTCTCTGTGCATTCAACAATGTTGCTCGTAGATCTACTCTCATGATGGTGGATTGTTCACTCAGCTGGTCACTAGGCTTGGTGGGACCTAGCCAGTAGCAATGGTGATCACCCTGCCTAAAATCACTCACCAGTGTTTCAACCACGACGTGAAATTCTTGTAAGCAAATATGATGTACAGATGAAAGTAATTAGACGAAGTGGAACTGTATGAATCGACTTTGTAATTCACTTCGACCAACACGTACTTGGTGTCACGTAATAATCTCTGATGTTACTCCTTCTCTATTCTCAGTTGCCAGTTATTTGAACTTCAGGCGGAATGTTTAGTACAATTTTCAGCACCTGACGGTCTGATAAAATGTTACTCCAGACGACTAAAACGGCATCAGTTGAGATAGAGGGAGGGAGAGACGTGAAATAGAGCCAGACAACAACCTATGGTCCCACTAACCAATATTCACCAAGAAATGATGGTTGACTGGATATACACAGTGAAGATCACCGAGTGACACCACACACTCTTCCACTCCACTCCACCCCTCGAACTTGTTACTAGTCACTTATTGACAGATAAAGTATGTGAGAAGCAATTGATTTCAGGAGAAATCTTTATTTCATTGGAGAGACATTCACTCAGTGATACAAACCAATGAAATCATGGGTGAGATGAGACACACTGAAGTCTGATCAATTTGGCTACACTCCGCCTTGAGGGAAGTTCCTGATATATTTATGTATGGAGTGGTTACTACATGTCTCATCATCTCTTCACGAGATCAGGAAGCAGAGGCTCAAGTTTATTTATTGTCACAGTAGTGTGGCTAGTTTTCAGCGAGTCGTCTACACATGGTGATTGGTTTTGTGCAAAGTGAGATTGTCCATCTCATTGTAGGCAAGTGGAAAACCACCGAATAATCTTTTTTGTTATTTTTGAGCCACCATGAACATAATTGCATGGCGACTTGCAAAAATTGATCTCATCAGCTCGGCAAGCTTGTACGCGTGTTCAAAGGAAGCAGTCATCACTTGTAATAAAACCAACTACCACACCACAAATATCCATTTTGCACAAGTGATAAAAAATTACGAGAAAATACGATTTCAATGTGCAAGTTCTCATTCCTAGAAGAAAACTGTCACAATTTTTAGAAGAATGCAGTCACAAAATCTTGTATTTCACCTTCTTCGCTACGATATATACCGATGTGACTGTTTCGCATGTGCACACGCACTATACTACTTATATAAGTGAATTAAGCGACCATGCATGTTATTCAAATATCATCATTCATAAATCACGTTATGCATCATACTTTCGTTACAATGGTCTCACTCACCAATTAAAACAATTCATGCATTTTTATACTGATTGCATGGTGTGATCATGCACGAGAATGGAAGATAGGCACTTTCAATAATTGTGAGGAGTGACTGACTTGAGAAAGGCATTTCCGTATTCTAAATGACATGACAAGATATGTATTAAGTTTGATTTCTCTGAGAATCATTTCGATTGACTGACTGATTTCGGCCAACTCAGTGAACACAGGGTTCAAAGTTGATGATGATCAACGACGGTCGATGTGACTGTAGTTCAAATCATCTAGCATATTCTCATTGGTCCAATGTATGCCTGTCTTCTTGGTCTCATTCACAATTTCCCACATAATCCAAGCCACTTCAATCAGGAATATCATTCTTGATAGAAGGCAGCCTTTTCAGTACATGATCAAATACAACGAGCCTCGTCTTTCCATCATAATTCTTGAACGAAGTCGAAGCCATAAAACCGCCTCCAATTGAACGTATTGGCAGCCTTAAATCCGGCAACAATTTCTCGTGGAATCGAAAGGTGTACGGCTGAAAAGCCTTGAAGCAGGATAAAATAATGTCTAATAATCCTTGCTTCTCAATGGTTCTGTGACTAATGGTGGTTCGTGGCGAAATCCAACTTGAAGTTCTCTCAATCAAATCTCTCCTTCTTGAATTGATAATTCAGAAATGAGAACAATTTCGGAGATTTCATCAGTCTTCGACTTTCTGTTGCCTCTCAGTTACGGTGTAGAATCTATTGTTATATTTTGATTCCACAATACTAAATTACGGCACTTTAAGGTAACTTACTCCATACACTTCTTCTACGTCCAGTGACAACTATCACCAAAGGTCACATACTATTCTGCATTGTTTGCGTTCTCAGTGAAACAGAGGGCTCAGTTACAGCATTGACATAAACTTCTGTTTCCTGATGACTTTAAAGCTAACTCCACGGCTGTATGCAAGCTTCCATTCCTTGTTCACATTAGCTCTCTCGTGTTACCATGAGGTCCATTCACAGAAATTGAATTAACATTAGCCCTGCAGTCGAGAGCGTTCATGGTGAATGGTGTTATCAAAATTGTCTCATCAGTATACAACCACTTCATCTCCACTTACTTCGGAATATTCGTTGGTTGAGCAATATGGTGTTGACTGTTTGGCTGCACTGCCACGGCTTCTTGGCGCATTGCTCATCCTCTCTGGTCAGCCACCTGTTCCTTAATATCTTGGGAAGGTAGATGTTGATGATAGTCTGCAGTTGGTTATTGGAAATCTGTTTTCTATATTCGCTACACTAATTCAACTTGATTCTTGTCTTCGTTGCATTTCTTATCAACTCGTTTGTTTGTTCATGTTGATAGTTAAGGCACAGATCATCAGCAAAATTCAGACCCTCTATTGTCTTCCTTTCAGTCTATTGTATAGCTGTTTCAATCACAATGAACCCTCGAAATTTTGTCGAGTGTGATACATCCACACTTGTCCATCAATTATTTTGTTTTCAGCCAATCATGTCATCTCGATAAAGCATAAACTCACGAACATTTTCATTTCAATTTCAAATTATTGTTCTGCGATTCCTGAATAAAATGATGGGAAGGTATAGATAGTGGGGTATTAGATCATACTTAATTTCGAAATATATTGCATCACATCGTATGCCATAGGTCATCATTTCATTTGGATATTGTATGGAGAATATTCGGCTTTGTTCAATTAAGTAAGCGATGGATTTCAAACTGTGTGTTAACATACACCAATGGAAATACGGACGGCGTGATTTGAGATTTTAGAATTCTATAGGTTGTAAACAACTGGCGGATAGTTTCGAAATGAAACGAAATCGTATTATTCTTCTTCAGGGATTAATTTCACTACACACCGACTAACGTGGGAGGAGAAAGTCAGTCATACCGTAGATATTGCTTAAGTCTTCAATTTCTCTTCATAATAACGTTCGTGCATAACATCACTGTTTCGTCTCCTAAAAGTGAAGAATACAAAGCTCTACCTATCGAGTGTTAGTTTGCAGTCATTTGATTGGTTACAGATATCAATACGAGTTGACATAAGATGAAAAACTATTGAAAATCCATGGAGTATTGGACAGCTGTTTCTTCATTGTTAATTCCTGTTCAGAAGTAGTCACATATCAGGGTTCGAACCAAGGTTCTTCTGATTACACAGAGAGCTCTCAGGCCATCCAACCAGAAGGGCCCAATCCAATTACCGATTCAGGATTTGTATAGCGAGATCACCATCTAATGTTGTTAGCGGGTAACCGACTGCTGACTTGGAGTCTTCGATTAGGAGGAACCACCTGCCCAGTACTCTCTAGTTTTCAATGATTCCGTGACTGATATCACCCCGTGATCAAACCTAAAATCCTCACCTAGTTGAATTGTATGTAAAAGAATATTTTCAAAGATTTTCATCGACAATTTTTAGAGAAGAAAATCCGACAAGAAAAATTGATAATATTCTCGGATGGAATACAAATCGTGATTGTCTGATTTTTTGACTGGCTGTTGGAAACCGGTGAGAGAGAAGAATAGCACGGGTCGACATATAAATGAAACACAAATGAGAAACACCCACCCATGACGGCAACAAGAACAAGTGGGATGAGAAGAAATGCTTCTTTGTATGAAACCGTAACATCAAACTGTGATCAAAATATTCCGATGGTATTTATGCTTAATCAAGCAGAAATTTTCCTCATTTCACCTTTCTTGCTTAACAAGTTTGTCACTTTTATCTCGGTATTGCCATCACCCTCCCCGATATGTTGCGTGTTCGTATTCATCAAATTTTGAACTGAGATCAAACTAACTAGACTGTCTACAAATAGTAAAGCGACATTTCACTTGTTACACTTTCGTCAGGAATCCACATCATTTAGATAGAGAGAAAGATCACTGAAAACACCAGGCAGCACTGGACAGCTGTTTCCGCAGCAATGTATGTTTACTCATGAGCCTGCCAGGAATCAAGACCGACACCTTCAGTCTACCAGGATAATTTCTTTGAAGATTCAGTCACCTGTGCTGAAGTTCACTGACTGCTGAATTTTAATCTTGTCAACTCATGATATAACATGCTGTCCCCACCAATACCTTCTTTGATGAGCGTCCACTTCACCTTGACATGATGAATCCAACTGGTCAAGACTTCCCACTGCAACTTCAGAAAACCCATGCAGTGACCATCAGTAAGCTGGCGACTTTCATTATCCCAACTACTTCTATATCATTATGTGTAAGTAAGAATTTTTAGAAGAAAATCTCAAGGAAAACACGGATGAAGAAAACGAGAAAATCTGAGGAGAACAAAACAGATGATGATTGTAAGCAGACTGTACTTCTATCATACTACATGTGCACAATTTTGTTAGCTGACAGCAGAGATCACAGTTAATTGCCATTTAATAACAAAATAGATCAGTGTATGAGTTATAAACTCACCTTCTCCACACATGCTCTTCTTCGCCAAAACGTTAAAGGCAACATCTATAACGCTCTCAGCAACTTCAGTGTGTATTTACTAATTCACTTTCTACTGTTCAGCTAAGAATGTATACCGTGACAGGAGGATATTGTTTAGACTCAACCATGAATATATACCAGCGTGGTTATCAAAAAGAGAATGCACAATAGTCTGCAGTTCAATTCGGGAGTCATATATAAATTACGATCAAGTGGTTCAAAATGATCTTGCTCAAATATTCTTCATGTAACTGAAGCTGTCAGATTTCATAAAGAAAGACTTTAACTTTATGGCATTCAAGTGTTGGTTTGCAGGGAATTGATTGGTCACAGGATTTCATCGTGAACAGACATCGGGAAGAGAACCATTGGAACACCTGGGAGTACTGGACAGCTGTTTCGTTCTAGTTGGGGACTGTTCATTAGCATCCACCCACTGGGATTTTTAACCTAGGACATGTCGGCTACAAGGTGAGCAAGTAGACCATTACGCCACTGAAACCTGACCCATTGACCACCATATAAATAGCAATTTGTGCCGATTCACGATGTGATGATAACACTAGTCAATGCCGTCGCTGAACAATATGTGTCATCACACCCAACAAGCTATAACCCTTGTTGTGAATTTATGTTCTAGAACCTTTCATCCAGACTCTTTTACGACCATGGCCTTAGTGTTGATTATTTGTCTTCCTGAACAGCTTAGTGCAAACTCTGAGTGTAGTGCTTTATATTTTTATGACTCCTTTTGGGTCCTTTGTTCTCTTGTCTCCAATCTGTCATTTCGAAATGACTGTTCATCATTCAAATAATTAGTTGTCAACCCTGTCGATTACATGAGAATACTCAGTTTCTCATGTGACACTGTTAGTTGCTCATATACATTTTGATTAATTTTGTTACTAACTGACAATAACCTCTGGTCTGTGTTGCCAATTTACAACGCTGTATTTGATATATGAATGAGTAACTAAACTACATAGATAGAGGTCAAGCTAAAGTTCAATAGACAAGTGTGAAATAGATGATCGGAAAATAAAGGACATTCGGTAATGTGAATATGTGAATATTATACATAATATGATATATGTATATAAATAGATAATATGATGGAAACATGGATGGATGAGTGAAATGTTGTTAAAGTAGTAGACTAGATGAAGCGTGTTCAGTGTTCCATTCCACCGGGTTCGAATCCCGGTGGGTGCGTACTGCTGATGAGTCCCAAACTAGGACGAAACAGCTGTCCAGTACTCCCAGGTTTTCCAGTGGTTCTCTAACTGATGTCAGCTCATGATGAAACCCTCCATGCAATTCCATATTAGTTTGGTTTTAAGATGTATCACCCGGTTATACGTCTAATGAATGCACTAATGTGAAATTGTCTTAGCAACCTTCTGGTGCATGATCACACCATGCAATGAGAATAAAAATGCATGAACTGTTGTAATTGGCGAGTGAGGCCATTGTAACAAAAGTGTAGTGTAGTGTATAACGAGATTTATAAATGATGATATTTGGATAACATGCATGGTCGCTTAATTCACTAATATAAGTAGTATAGTGCGTGTGCACATGCGATACAGTCACATCGGTATATATCGTAGCCAAGAAGGTGAAATACAAGATTTTGTGACTGCATTCTTCTAAAAATGTTGACAGTTTTCTTCCAGGAATGAGAATGTGCACATTGAAATCGTATTTTCTCTTGATCATTTATCACTTATGCAAAATGGTTATTTGTGGTGTGGTAGTTGGTTTTATTACAGGTGATGACTGCTTTTAAGCATTGCGCGATCTACTCGACTGAAGCAATATTTGCAAGCCTCCATGCAATTACGTTCATGGTGGCTCAAAAATAACAAAAAAGACTATTCGGTGGGTTTCCACGTGCCTACGATGTGATAGACAGAGTCACTTTACAGAAAACCAATCACCACATCCATGTATAGACGACTCGCTGTAAACAAGGAGTCAAATAGACACACTACTGTGATAATAAATAAACTTGAGCCTCTGCTTTCTGATCACCTGAAGAGATGATGAGACATGTAGTAACCACTCCATACATAAAAATATCAGTAACTTCCCTCAAGGTGAAGTGTATCCAAATTGATCAGACTTCAGTGTGTTTGATCTCACTCATGATTTCATTTGTTTGTATCACTGAGTGATTGTCTCTCCAATGAAATAAAGATTTCTCCTGAAATCAATTGCTTCTCACATACTTTATCTGTCAATCAGTGACTAGTAACAAGTTCGAGGAGTGGAGTGGAGTGGAAGAGTGTGTGGTGTCACTCGGTGATCTTCACTGTGTATATCCAGTCAACCATCATTTCTTGGTGAATATTGGTTAGTGGGACCATAGGTTGTTGTCTGGCTCTCCCTCCCTCTATCTCAACTGATGCCGTTTTAGTCGTCTGGAGTAACATTTTATCAGACCGTCATGTGCTAAAAAATTGTACTAAACATTCCGCCTGATGTTTAAATGACCGGAAACTGAGAATAGAGAAGGAGTAACATCAGAGATTATTACGTGACACCAAGTACGTGTTGGTCGAAGTGAATTACAAAGTCGATTCATACTATTCCACTTCGTCTAATTACTTTCAACTGTACATCATATTTGCTTACAAGAATTTCGCGTCACTGGTGACTGACTTGAGGCGAAGTGATCACCATTGCTACTGTCTAGGTTCTAACGAGGCTAGTGACCAATTGAGTGAACAATCCACCATCATGAGAGTAGATCTACGAGCAACATTGGTGAATGCACAGAGACGACGCAGTCTTTTCACAAAATGATTTTTGTAAGTGTCACTGATGACCTGATTAGCTTGATGGCGAAGTGGAACGCCGTCCTTATTTATTCACCTGAGAAGTTAAGCATACTGCATTATTGATTCTGCACTGAAACCCACATTTCTGTTTAAATCTTTCACTGACTATGCACACAAGGCAATAACAGAATTAACATGCCCCTTAATAAATGTATCAACATCAGTTGGTGTTTTACAGGGAACTGAATTCATCAGAAGGATATTTCCTCGGCAAACTTTAACAAAAGTATATATCCGTGTATGTAGAGTATTCAGCTGACGAGTTCTACCGAAATTTGATGAATTCATTAAATCCTGCCTTAATTACCTTTATTGCTTGTTTTAAATTCGTATCGGGAAATAAATGTTTCCAATTCTTGAAGAAGCGTCTCCCGGAAAGCACTATCAATGCACTAAATGATCTAGTGAAATTGAGGTGTAAGATTGCTAAACACTCTGCGTGACGTGATTTTTTGAAGGAATGTATCCAGACTAATATTTATCCTCGGACATTTTACAAATCCTTGCGTAAAGATCATTTGAGACCTACACGGCCAAATCTTTACCGTCTTGCTGAATCACATTTGTCTTCTGAAACAGATGAAATCAGTAATTTATGCGTATTATCAAGCAAACTGAGAATAGAGAAGGAGTAACATCAGAGATTATTACGTGACACCAAGTACGTGTTGGTCGAAGTGAATTACAAACTCGATTCATACTGTTCCACTTCGTCTAATTACTTTCAGCTGTACATCATATTTGCCTAGAAGAATTTCGCGTCACGGTTGAAACACTGGTGAGTGATTTTAGGCAGGGTGATCACCATTGCTACTGTCTAGGTCCCACCAAGCCTAGTGACCAGTTGAGTGAACAATCCGCCATCATGAGAGTAGATCTACGAGAAGCACTGTTGAATGCACAGAGACGACGCAGTCTTTTCACAAAATATTTTTTATAAGCGTCATTGATGACCTGGTTAGCTGGATGGCGAAATGGAACGCCGTCCTTATTTAACCACCTGAGAAGTTACACATGCTGTATTATTGATTCTGCACTGGAACCCACATTCCTGTTTAAGTCGTTCATTGACTATGCATCCAAGGCAATAACAGAATTAACATGCCCCTTAATAAATGTATTAACATCAGTTGGTGTTTTACAGGGAACTGAATTCATCAGGAGGATATTTCATCGTTGATGAGCGCCTCCTGAGAAGTGTGCAAACTCCAAGATGATGCAGACTTCATTTCAACACCATGTGCTATTGCAATGAGAGCAATTCACACGATAGGCTGAAGATAATTTCTTCTCTCCATATGATTCCTAGGTAGAATTTATCGTGAAACATCATCAGAAGGAGAATTGTTCAAAACCAGTGACCAACGAATAGTTAATTCATCATTCTTCTTCAGAGATCTCTCCACAGTATGGTGCCTTAATACAAAACGCTGTCGAGGCGAGATTTCAAGTCACAAACTAGAATGAAACAGCTCTCCAGTACTCACTTGTATTAGATGATCCACTCACCAGCCATGTTTCGTGATGAAATCGAAGTTGAAAGTAAATCACATGCGTCGAAGTCAACATTTGAAAGAGATAACCAATATTATTAGTAATCATTCCTTTTGTTCCGAGTGCTGTATACCTATTTCAGACGTGATGGAATGTCATAGGATAAATCCTTTCATAGTGACCTGTGTCCACGAGTATGAAATGCAAGTTTCCCTTCACATGACCTCCTTCATTTCTCTATCAGACACACCTGACATGTGGATTCCCATTGATTCTTCACGCCGCTGTTTACTTCATATTTGGCTATACCACCTATCATTTCTATCCACATATCTCTTTATCCATCCTAAAT
Source organism: Trichobilharzia szidati (assembly GCA_944472155.2). Classification (NCBI taxonomy): domain Eukaryota; kingdom Metazoa; phylum Platyhelminthes; class Trematoda; order Strigeidida; family Schistosomatidae; genus Trichobilharzia; species Trichobilharzia szidati. The sequence goes on along the minus strand of OX235272.1, from coordinate 132,164,058 downwards.
CAAACTTCATTTCCCTCCACAGTTTCATTGTATAGTGAGTTCTACGCCTGTTCTTTGTTCTGGTGGATCTCCTTGTTTCTTCTCCTTCATGACCTGATATCTGATGTTTGGTGATGAACAATAGCACGGTTTTCTATGGGTTTTTATTCAATAACGATTTCGACATGTCTCTGCATCGTATAGAACGCCATTGTTGAGTATCTCCCCGAATCCTTTCAATGAGTTGACTGCTGAATACTTTCACATCGATTTCATAGCAATGATCTGTGTCCTGATTTCAGGATCCTCTCTGTGTTATCATCATCATCGTAGCCTACTGTGTCTGAAACGAGGATTTCCTGTTTATGTAGGTGAATTTAAGAGGGTTCTGAGAAGTTATTTCCTATTAATATGAACTTGTTTGTCTCATTACCTCGACCTCTGTATTCACTTGCAGTGTCAAACATGTATCATGCTAATCCCAATTGAAGTGAACATTTTTTATTGATTTATTGAAATTAATGGTGCGATGATGATGACTTTGATGGAGGTGTGAATGTACTACTTATCATTTGCTCTAGATTGTGTACGGGCAACCGAAAATCTCCTGGTCTGAATGAATCATCGGTTCACTTTTATTTGACCTTCATATAAAAACTTGATGGTTTTCCTCGAACTTCTGAACGAACTGGTCTTTACCTCTTTTCAAAGTATCTGTGTAACGACAGAAGACTAGGGCCAGGCAACAAATCGTCTATTGAGACAATCAACAGATATTAATCGATTTTTAAGTATATTATTATACGTTATTGATAACAGAGTGGTAATGTCTTTTGATTGGTTGTTCTCCTGCTGAAGTTTATTCTACCCTCTCCTTGTTGCCTTTTCTTAGTCAGTCCGCCGATATATCTGATAATTGTATATGTCTACGCTATGTCTGCTCTGATTGGTTGTTTAGTTGGTCTTTGTTCTTGTTTTTGTTCTCATAACCAAGGTTTATAATGTTAACATTTACGTAAATTGCTGTCTAACAATTTCGGTTAGCAGATAGCTCTCACCACACTTGATTTTCAGACGCAAGGTGCAACGTTTATCATTGATGTCTGCATAGCTAGCTGGCTAGAGAGCATGCTTCAGCAACCAGCAAACTTGACACGATGGCTTGCTAAATAGCATCGATGTTTGACTAGCTACCTTCAGCTTAATCAGTCGGCATAAAGAGTAGAGATCAACACCCAATGTTAGATGATGAAAGCTGTAGGCTAATAAATTTGGGAAATTATTTACCTCTAGAATAGATTTGGCTTCTGAAGTGTTCGATGACAGTTGCTTCAGCAGAATGTGACTGACTGATTTTCTTACACAAGTGTATTGAGAGGTCATTTCCTAACACCTTCTGTGGTGAAACATATTGGCCTGTGCTGGAGAAGATATCCTACTACATAACAACGCGTGTTCATCCCCTTCACGAATACACTAAGTTATCAATAGGACATATCTGAAGTCATATAGCTGGCGAGTTCAGGTGGTGCGAGTGAAGTGTATGCGATTTCATGATTGATGAATGATGATTTTTCTATGAAACAGATAGTCGCTCATATCAATTACATAAGTAGTATTAGGCGTGAACGTGTGTCTGTAAATTGGCGATTGAGAAATATTGAATTTGGAGAGGTGAAATACAGTATTTTGAGTCGAGTAAATGTTGAGATTCCCGAATTTCATGTTGAAAACAAATCCTCAAGTAAATTCGCAAAAGGGATATTTGTGGGAAGATAGTCAGTTTTAATACAGGTAGTAAAAAATTTCCCCCAGAATTTGCAATCTTTCAAACTCGGAATATTTTTGCAAGCTCCCATGATTTTAAGTTCATGGTGGCTCAATAATTAGAAAAGAAAGGCAGTCCACGAATTTCTCGCTCACCGCAATCTCACTCTACTTCTTGTCGTATTCCATCGGCATTTGAGAATAACAAATTTGCCACGCGGTCGTATTCCATTAACCCGATATCATCAAAATTGTAAATTACACGTAATCACATATGACTTGTATGCATCAAAATAAGGCATAATCATCCTAGTCAGTGATTGATCTGCTCATACATTTTACTGACATTATTTGTACTGACGGTCTTCCCATTAAAAACACAATATTCCCATTTAAAGCCTGGCCAACAAACTCACACTTTTGTATCAAGCTGATTCTCGATTTATTTAGCATCGAATTTTCATTCCCAGATGCCCAGGGAATGCAATTATTCTTCGCATGTACATGAGCTTGAAATCACCTATATCTACTGATAGAGGCAATGCAGATCTCACACATGCCTCAACATGCCTCAGAGAAAACTACGCTGTATCATACGAAATTTATTTACAATGAGGAAAGATATTAATGAAGCAAAAGGAAAATTATCAGAGCATACTAGAAGTTGCACTAAAACGAAAAGAAACTACTTCTGAAGAAACAAAGTAGAAACAAATCAATATTTTAATAAACTGATGATCGTAAAATGCACGAATGATATACAAGTAACTAAATCAAATTGGATTGTAAACATGTCAGACACAGCGGTAAGAGAAGCAGAGGAAGGCGTACTGATGAAAGGGCAGAACTTGACTATGAGTAACAAAAGATTAAAACCTGAGGATATTATGCTGGTAGTTGAAACAGCACTAGAAGGATATGACAAGCAAAAAACAGAATTGGTACGGACATTATTTGAATTTACTTTAAAAACACAAATTCCGAAATACTAAATATGACGAATGAGGAACTAACTTCCTGATTCACACCAGCTTTCAATCCATTTGCTGTCAGATAAACTTATATAGCTGCATCAATGAAGGCATTCTTATGGGCAAACCCTTTTTCTTTCTTAAGCTTTCTCAAATATTTCATCTAAGTTCAGTATGTATATATGCTATAATGAAAATTCTAAATTACCAATATCAAAAATGTGCATTTCGGTCGATCGAAATGTCTGAAAGTGAGAAGTTGTCACCTCCCTCATTAGTTGAGATAGTATGCACCACAAAGTTGGCTGAGGAGGCTGACGTGGATTTGAGAAACATCTTCTAATCGGATACATATCCCAACTATACCAGAACTGTCTTTCAAAGAATTTCCACACAATGTATTCACATATGTGTAATAACAGACACTGTGATGGTGGCTGAAAATGGATGGTTGTTTAGAAGTGGAGAAACAGACGATCCTTGATGTCTTTACCCTGACTAAAACCGGCACAATGCAGTGAGACTACTGAAAGTAGACCGCTGGAACAGAAGGGTGTGGAGAGAGCGTGTGTTAGCGGTATAAAACATGTTGCTGGCCTATCCAATTGGATAGGAATAAATGTGTTAAAATATTAGCCCACTCATAATCTTATGTCATTTGAATGACTGAATGACGTGCCTTCAACCGTCAGCTGGGGACGAAAATAGAGCCCCAGTGTCTCAATTCAGACTTCCATTATGCTTTGTCTGTCCATCAACTAAATAATAAACAATCGATGACCTTTTTGTCACATGACATTACAACCAATCAGAATCCAATGAAGGTAAGGAAAACTACAACTGTCTATCTGATTGCTTCATGAATGTGTATTAGTCATTTTCATATTGACTGGGGTTGTCAGAAAAAATGTGATGAAGTGTGAATGAACAATTGAGTGATATGGTGCTGTTTTATAGTCAACAGGATACAAGTGTCATCGGGGTGAGAGAATTGCGATAACCACAAAATACATACAAAGACACATTAACAAAGCTGGCACTGAATGTGAGGATCGACCGATAATGTCTAATGACAAAATAAAGAGGCTAAGTTGTAAATTATAATAAGATGTTGCAGAATCGGTAGAATTGATATGATTATGAGCAATAAATTGTGCTCGAAACGTCATCAGTAAACATTACTGTATAACACTGTGAGACTTTATCAAAATAAAATTTACCCATAATGGAATTACACTCTACCACAGTGCCCAAGTTTTATTCTTATATGAAAGAATAGGTAGGCTTAGTATAAAATCAAAAAGGTTGACAAAAAATAAGGGTTAGATTGAGAAGAACATGAAGCTCAGCAAAGATGGCGATATTTTCGGCGATTTCATTCTCAAGAACCGTAAAATCGCATATATATAGATAAGTTTACATGGATACAATTCTTATTTGTTTAATTCCACATAATAACGAAGGTGACAATAATTTTCAACTTGATATGAAAGTTTGAAGGTACGAATATAAATTAGAAAGGGGTTAGAGACAAGATTGATTTCCTAGGATTAGATAACAGTTACAACGTATGCAAAAAATTAATATTTGATAACTGGAGAAATAGTTTTCAAGGCGAATGAAAGGTGAGGTGATAATTGTTTTCAACTTGATATGAATTACAAGAGGCTTAGAAGGAATTACAGGTGTCAACAAAATGAGCATGGAAACAAATTGAGATGAAAATTTTCAACTTGAAATGTAAGTTAGGAAGGAGGTGTGTGTGAATATAGATTACAAGAGGCATAGAAACAAAAAATTACACAGGATTAGAATATAATTGTAAAATGGTTATTCTAAACGGATTACAAGTGTGATCAGGAGGAGCATGAGAACAAACTCAAAATAACTGATTTTATAACTGAAAAAATTGGATGAATTGAATGAAGGTAAAGAGAGAAATTTACACATACACACATAGATAACAAAACAAAAAACTGAAGGATAAGGGAACATACGGAACTAGGTCCATGGTAGTTGTAAAGGCTGGACTAGTTTCTTTTGAACACATAGCTTCGACTTTTCGATGCATATGGCGAGAGCTTCCGCCCTACAAAGAAGTCGGAAGCACACTGTCTTTGGCATATTTTTGAAAATGCCTATCTTCCATTCTCGTGCATGATCACACCATGCAATCAGCATAACAATGCATGAATTGTTGTAATTGGTGAGTGAGACCATTGTAACGAAACTATGATGCATAACGTGATTTATGAATGATGATATTTGAATAACATACGTGGTCGCTTAATTCACTTATATAAGTAGTATAGTGCGTGTGCACATGCGAAACAGTCACATCGGTATATATCGTAGCCAAGAAGGTGAAATACAAGATTTTGTGAATGCATTCTTCTACAAATTGTGACAGTTTTCTTCTAGGAATGAGAAATTGCATATTGAAATCGTACTTCCTCGTAATTTTTCATCACTTATACAAAATGGTTATTTGTGGTGTGGTAAATGGCTTTATTACAGGTGATGACTGATTCCAAGGATCGGGCGGTCTCTCCAATTGTTGAGCAATTTTTGCAAGTCGCCATGCAATTATGTTCATGGTGGCTCAAAAATAACAAAAAAGATTATTCGGTGGGTTTCCACTTGCCTACAATGAGATAGACAGTCTCACTTTGCACAAAACCAATCACCATGTCCATGTATAGACGACTCGCTGAAAACAAGGCGTCAACGAGCCACACTACTGTGACAATAAATAAACTTGAGCCTCTGCTTCCTGATCTCGTGAAGAGATGATGAGACATGTAGTAACCACTCCATACATAAATATATCAGGAACTTCCCTCAAGGCGGAGTGTAGCCAAATTGATCAGACTTCAGTGTGTCTCATCTCACCCATGATTTCATTTGTTTCTAACACTGAGTGAATGTCTCTCCAATGAAATAAAGATTTCTCCTGAAATCAATTGCTTCTCACATACTTTATCTGTCAATCAGTGACTAGTAACAAGTTCGAGGAGTGGAGTGGAGTGGAAGAGTGTGTGGTGTCACTCGGTGATCTTCACTGTGTATATCCAGTCAACCATCATTTACTACTGGATATTGGTTAGTGGGACCATAGGTTGTTGTCTGGCTCTATTTCACGTCTCTCCCTTCCTCCATCTCAACTGATGCCGTTTTAGTCGTCTGGAGTAACATTTTATCAGACCGTCAGGTGCTAAAAATTGTACTAAACATTCCACATGATGTTTAAATGACCGGAAACTGAGAATAGACAAGGAGTAACATCAGAGATTATTACGTGACACCAAGTACGTGTTGGTCGAAGTGAATTACAAAGTCGATTCATACAGTTCCACTTCGTCTAATTACTTTCATCTGTACATCATATTTGCTTACAAGAATTTCACGTCGTGGTTGAAACACTGGTGAGTGATTTTAGGCAGGGTGATCACCATTGCTACTGGCTAGGTGCTACCAAGCCTAGTGACCAGTTGAGTGAACAATCCACCATCATGAGAGTAGATCTAAAAGAAACATTGTTGAATGCACAGTTGACAAGCCCACATGATTGTACAGAGATAAATATTGCCGAAGATAATCGAAATAGGATATCTTATGTCACCTCCAGTCGTATACTCCAGTGTATCCGCATATATTAAATCACAAACACTGAAAGAAGCCAGAAAAGTTATTGTTTGCATATAGAGATCTCGAAAACCACTTGAGCATTATTAGCTAACAGGTTATCAACTGTGCGATTGCACGTCATTTGTTCCACACTGATCATATTGGTGACAATCTGAAGGCGTTTGAAGCAATCAGAAAGCAAGAAAATCAGTGAGTCACATTCTGATGAATCACCGGAAATCGACCACTTCAATAGCCAAATCTTTTTTAGAGGTAAATAGTTTCTCAAATTTATTAGCCTGCAGGTTTCATCGTCTAACACTGAGTGCTGATTTCTACGCTTTATGCCGACTGATTAAGCTGAAGGTAGCTAGTCATATATTCATGCTATTTAGCACGCTATCGTGTCGAGTTTGCTGGTTGTTCAAGCATGCGCTCTAGCCAGCTATCTATGCAGATATCAATGATAAACGTTGCACCTGGAGTCAGAAAATCAAATGTGGAGAGAGCTGTCTGCCAGCAGAAATTGTTAGACAGAAATTTATGTCAATGTTTACATCCAAAATCTTGTTCAACAGAAAAAACCAAGAGCAAAGACTAACTCAACAATCAATCACAGCTGACTTAGCGTGGACGGATACGATTATCAGATAAATCGACGGACTGTTTGAGAAATGGCAGAAAGAGATAACAGAATAACCTTCAGTAGGAGAACAACCAATCAGAAGACGTTACCTCTCTGCTAACCATTACGGATAATGATGTACATAAAAATCTATTGATATCTGTTGATTTTCCCAATAGACGATCTGTTGTTTGACTGTTGTCTTCTTTCACTTCACAGTTACTTTTAAGAGAGATAAAACCTAGTTGGTTCAGCTGTCCGACGAAAACTATCAATTCAAATTGAACCAATGATTCATTCAGACCAGGAGTTTTTCGATTGCCTGTACACAATCTTTAGCAAATGACAGGTAGTGCATTCACACCTCCATCAAAGTCCTCATCATCGCCCCATTATATTCAATGAATAAATCAAAAAATATTCACTCCAAATGGCATCAACATCATACATGATTGACATAGTGAGTGAGTGAATACATTTCATATAGATTTTCGAAATATCTTAATGTGACATGAGATGACACATAATAATACTAAGTTGACGATTATCATGAGGGAGATGAATGAGAGAATGAAATTTCAGACTTGTTGGTAACTGGAATGTCTACCGATTTAGAGAGAATATAGTGAAACAGGGGATTGTGATTCACACACATGCACAAACCAAGTTGCAATCACGGAGTGCGTCACCACAAATATTCACAATTCTCATTCATTAGTGGTGTGATGAAGACAAATACCGAGAACATCGTAACCAACTGTTCACTGATGCATTTGAAGTGAGGGCAGGAGTTGATATGATGATGGTGATATTCATGGCAGCAGTCGAGACAATGAGACAAACAAGTTCAGATTAATGGGAAATAACCTCTCAGAACCCTCTTAAATTCATCCACATAGACAGGAAATCATCGTTTCAAACACAGTAGGCTAGGATGATGATAACAAAGAGAGGATCCTGAAATCTGGACACAGATCATTACTATGAAGTCGATGTGAAAGTATTCAGCAGTCAACTCATTGAAAGGATTCGAGGAGATACTCAACAATGGCGCTCTATACGATGCAGAGACATATCGAATTCGTTAAAGAATAAATACACACAGAAAAACGTGCTGCGGTTCGACACTAAATATCAGACATGTGGTCAGTGAATAAAAAAACTAGGAGACCTGGTATAACAAAGAACAGGTGTAGAACAAACTATCCAACGAAAATGTGAAGAAAATGAAGTTTGATTGAGGATAGATAAAGAGATAGGTGGATAAAAATGGTACGTACTATAGTCAAATAAGAAGTAAACAGCGGCGCGAAGAATCAGTGGGAATCCACATGTCAGGTGTGTCTGATGGAGAAATGAAGGAGGTCATGTGAAGAGAAAGGTGGTTGTCAGTAATCGTGGACACAGGTCAATATGATGAGACCTATCCTATCATATTCCATCTCGTCTGTAATGTGTATACACAACTCGGAACAAGAAGGATGAATACCAATAATATTGGTTATCTCTTTCAAATGTTGACTTCGACGCACGTGATTTACTTTCAACTTCGATTTCATCACGAAACATGGCTGGTGAGTGGATCATCGAATACAAGTGAGCACTGGAGAGCTATTTCATTCTAGTTTGTGACTGGAAATCTAGCCTAAAATTCCTTTCGTAATACGGTTGCGAATTGTGGAGAGATCCCAGAAGAAGGATGAATTAACTCTTCGATGGTCACTGGTTTTGAAGAATTCTCCTACTGATGATGTTTCACGATAAATTCTATCTAGATATCACATGTGGTGAACCAGTCATTTTCAGTCTATCATGTGAAATGCGCTCCCTGCAAGAAATCATAAGACGAGAACTCACTGAAATATGAAGCAAACTAACTGGAAGAGCACATTTTCTCGAAATGAAGTCTGCATCATCTTGGAATTTGCACACTTCTCAGGAGGCGCTCATTAACGATGAAATATCCTTCTGATGAATTCAGTTCCCAGTAACAACCAACTTATGTCAATAATTTTATTAGGCTGCATGTTAATTCGGTTATTGCCTTGGGTGCATAGTCAGCGAAAGACATAAACAGGAATGTGGGTTTCAGTGCAGAATCAATAATGCAGCATGTGTAACTTCTCAGGTGATCAAATAAGGACGGCGTTCCACTTCACCATCAAGCTAATCAGGTCATCGGTGAGGTTTGTAAAAATTATTTTGTGAAAAGACTGCATCGTCTCTGTGCATTCAACAATGTTGCTCGATGATCTACTCTCATGATGGTGGATTGTTCAATCAGCTGGTCACTAGGTTTGGTGGGTGATCACCCTGCCTAAAATCACTCACCAGTGTTTCAACCACGACGTGAAATTCTTGTAAGCAAATATGATGTACAGATGAAAGTAATTAGACGAAGTGGAACTGTATGAATCGACTTTGTAATTCACTTCGACCAACACGTACTTGGTGTCACGTAATAATCTCTGATGTTACTCCTTCTCTATTCTCAGTTTCCGGTCATTTAAACATCAGGCGGAATGTTTAGTACAATTTTTAGCACCTGACGGTCTGATAAAATGTTACTCCAGACGACTAAAACGGCATCAGTTGAGATGGAGGAAGGGAGAGACGTGAAATAGAGCCAGACAACAACCTATGGTCCCACTAACCAATATCCAGTAGTAAATGATGGTTGACTGGATATACACAGTGAAGATCACCGAGTGACACCACACACTCTTCCACTCCACTCCACTCCTCGAACTTGTTACTAGTCACTGATTGACAGATAAAGTATGTGAGAAGCAATTGATTTCAGGAGAAATCTTTATTTCATTGGAGAGACATTCACTCAGTGTTAGAAACAAATGAAATCATGGGTGAGATGAGACACACTGAAGTCTGATCAATTTGGCTACACTCCGCCTTGAGGGAAGTTCCTGATATATTTATGTATGGAGTGGTTACTACATGTCTCATCATCTCTTCACGAGATCAGGAAGCAGAGGCTCAAGTTTATTTATTGTCACAGTAGTGTGGCTCGTTGACGCCTTGTTTTCAGCGAGTCGTCTATACATGGACATGGTGATTGGTTTTGTGCAAAGTGAGACTGTCTATCTCATTGTAGGCAAGTGGAAACCCACCGAATAATCTTTTTTGTTATTTTTGAGCCACCATGAACATAATTGCATGGCGACTTGCAAAAATTGCTCAACAATTGGAGAGACCGCCCGATCCAAGGAAGCAGTCATCACCTGTAATAAAACCATTTACCACACCACAAATAACCATTTTGCATAAGTGATAAAAGATTACGAGAAAATACGATTTCAATATGCAATTTCTCATTCCTAGAAGAAAACTGTCACAATTTGTAGAAGAATGCATTCACAAAATCTTGTATTTCACCTTCTTGGCTACGATATATACCGATGTGACTGTTTCGCATGTGCACACGCACTATACTACTTATATAAGTGAATTAAGCGACCACGTATGTTATTCAAATATCATCATTCATAAATCACGTTATGCACCATAGTTTCGTTACAATGGTCTCACTCACCAATTACAACAATTCATGCATTTTTATGCTGATTGCATGGTGTGATCATGCACGAGAATGGAAGATAGGCACTTTCAATAATTGTGAGGAGTGACTGACTTGAGAAAGGCATTTCCGTATTCTAAATGACATGACAAGACATGTATTAAGTTTGATTTCTCTGAGAATCATTTCGATTGACTGACTGATTTCGGCCAACTCAGTGAACACAGGGTTCAAAGTTGATGATGATCAACGAAGGTCGATGTGACTGTAGTTCAAATCATCTAGCATATTCTCATTGTTCCAATGTATGCCTGTCTTCTTGGTCTCATTCACAATTTCCCACATAATCCAAGCCACTTCAATCAGGAATATCATTCTTGATAGAAGGCAGCCTTTTCAGTACATGATCAAATACAACGAGCCTCGTCTTTCCATCATAATTCTTGAACGAAGTCGAAGCCATAAAACCGCCTCCAATTGAACGTATTGGCAGCCTTAAATCCGGCAACAATTTCTCGTGGAATCAAAGGGTGTACTGCTGAAAAGCCTTGAAGCAGGATAAAATAATGTCTAATAATCCTTGCTTCTCAATGGTTCTGTGACTAATGGTGGTTCGGGGTGAAATCCAACTTGAAGTTTTCTCAATCAAATCTCTCCTTCTTGAATTGATAATTCAGAAATGAGAACAATTTCGGAGATTTCATCATTCTTCGACTTTCTGTTGCCTCTCAGTTACGGTGTAGAATCTATTGTTATATTTTGATTCCACAATACTAAATTACGGCACTTTAAGGTAACTTACTCCATACACTTCTTCTACGTCCAGTGACAACTATCACCAAAGGTCACATACTATTCTACATTGTTTGCGTTCTCAGTGAAACAGAGGGCTCACTTACAACATCGACATAAACTTCTGTTTCCTGATGACTTTAAAGCTAACTCCACGGCTGTATGCAAGCTTCCATTCCTTGTTCACATTAGCTCTCTCGTGTTACCATGAGGTCCATTCACAGAAATTGAATTAACATTAGCCCTGCAGTCGAGAGCGTTCATGGTGAATGGTGTTATCAAAATTGTCTCATCAGTATACAACCACTTCATCTCCACTTACTTCGGAATATTCTTCAGTTGAGCAATATGGTGTTGACTGTTTGGCTGCACTGCCACAGCTTCTTGGCGCATTGCTCATCCTCTCTGGTCAGCCACCTGTTCCTTAATATCTTGGGAAGGCAGATGTTGATGATAGTCTGCAGTTGCTTATTCGAAATCTCTTTTCTATATTCGCTACACTAATTCAACTTGATTCTTGTCTTCGTTGCATTTCTTATCAACTCGTTTGTTTGTTCATGTTGATAGTTAAGGCACAGATCATCAGCAAAATTCAGACCCTCTATTGTCTTCCTTTCAGTCTATTGTATAGCTGTTTCAATCACAATGAACCCTCGAAATTTTGTCGAGTGTGATACATCCACACTTGTCCATCAATTATTTTGTTTTCAGCCAATCATGTCATCTCGATAAAGCATAAACTCACGAACATTTTCATTTCAATTTCAAATTATTGTTCTGCGATTCCTGAATAAAATGATGGGAAGGTATAGATAGTGGGGTATTAGATCATACTTAATTTCGAAATATATTGCATCACATCGTATGCCATAGGTCATCATTTCATTTGGATATTGTATGGAGAATATTCGGCTTTGTTCAATTAAGTAAGCGATGGATTTCAAACTGTGTGTAAACATACTCCAAAGGAAATACGGACGTCGTTATGTGAGATTTTAGAATTCTATAGGTTGTAAACAACTGGCGGATAGTTTCGAAATGAAACGAAATCGTGTTATTCTTCTTCAGTGATTAATTTCACTACACGCCAACTAACGTAGAAGGAGAAAGTCAGCCGTACCGTAGATATTGCTTAAGTCTTCAATTTCTCTTCATAATAACGTTCGTGCATAACATCACTGTTTCGTCTCCTAAAAGTGAAGAATACAAAGCTCTACCTACGGAGTGTTTGCACGCAGGCATTTGATTGGTTACAGATTTCATTACGAGTTGACATGAGATGATAAACTACTGAAAAACCAGGGAGTATTGGACAGCTGTTTCTTCCTTGTTAATTCCTGTTCAGAAGTAGTCACATATCAGGGTTCGAACCAAGGTTCTTCTGATTACACAGAGAGCTCTCAGGCCATCCAACCAGAAGGGCCCAATCCAATTACCGATTCAGGATTTGTATAGCGAGACCACCATCTAATGTTGTTAGCGGGTAACCGACTGCTGACTTGGAGTCTTCGATTAGGAGGAACCACCTGCCCAGTACTCTCTAGTTTTCAATGATTCCGTGACTGATATCACCCCGTGATCAAACCTAAAATCCTCACCTAGTTGAATTGTATGTAAAAGAATATTTTCAAAGATTTTCATCGACAATTTTTAGAGAAGAAAATCCGACAAGAAAAATTGATAATATTCTCGGATGGAGTACAAATCGTGACTAACTGATTGATTGACCGTTGGAAACCGGTGGGAGAGAAAAATAGCACGGGTCGACATATAAATGAAACACAAACGAGAAACACCCAACCATGATAGCAACAAGAACAAGGGGAATAAGAAGAAATGCTTCTTTGTATGAAACCATAAAATTAAACTGTGATCAAGTTATTCTGATGATATTTATGCTTAGTCAAGCAGAAATTTTCCTCATTTCACCTTTCTTGCTTAACAAATTTGTCACTTTTATTTCGGTGTCGCCATCGTCCTGCCGATGTGATGACAGTTCGTATCATCAAATTTCGAACTGAGATCAAACCAACTAGACTGTCTACAAATAGTAAAGCGACATTTCACTTGTTACACTTTCGTCAGGAATCCACATCATTTAGATAGAGAGAAAGATCACTGAAAACACCAGGCAGCACTGGACAGCTGTTTCCGCAGCAATGTATGTTTACTCATGAGCCTGCCAGGAATCAAGACCGACACCTTCAGTCTACCAGGATAATTTCTTTGAAGATTCAGTCACCTGTGCTGAAGTTCACTGACTGCTGAATTTTAATCTTGTCAACTCATGATATAACATGCTGTCCCCACCAATACTCTTTGATGAGCGTCCACTTCACCTTGACATGATGAATCCAACTGGTCAAGACTTCCCACTGCAACTTCAGAAAACCCATGCAGTGACCATCAATCAGTAAGCTGGCGACTTTCATTATCCCAACTACTTCTATATCATTATGTGTAAGTAAGAATTTTTAGAAGAAAATCTCAAGGAAAACACGGATGAAGAAAACGAGAAAAACTGAGGAGAACAAAACAGATGATGATTGTAAGCAGACTGTACTTCTATCATACTACATGTGTACAATTTTGTTAGCTGACAGCAGAGATCACAGTTAATTGCCATTTAATAACAAAATAGATCAGTGTATGAGTTATAAACTCACCTTCTCCACACATGCTCTTCTTCGCCAAAACGTTAAAGGCAACATCTATAACGCTCTTGGCAACTTCAGTGTGTATTTACTAATTCACTTTCTACTGTTCAGCTAAGAATGTATACCGTGACAGGAGGATATTGTTTAGACTCAACCATGAATATGTACCAGCGTGGTTATCAAAAAGAGAATGCACAATAGTCTGCAGTTCAATTCCGGAGTCATACACAAATTACGATCAAGTGGTTCAAAAGGATCTTGCTCAAATATTCTTCATGTAACTGAAGCTGTCAGATTTCATAAAGAAAGACTTTAACTTTATGGCATTCAAGTGTTGGTTTGCAGGGAATTGATTGGTCACAGGATTTCATCGTGAACAGACATCGGGAAGAGAACCATTGGAACACGTGAAACTACTGGACAGCTGTTTCGTTCTAGTTGGGGACTGTTCATCAGCATCCACCCACCGGGGTTTTTAACCTAGGACATTTCGGTTACAAGGTGAGCAAGTAGACCATTATGCCACTGAAACCTGACACATTGACCACCATACAAATAGCAATTTCTTCCGATTCATGATGTGTTGATAACACTAGCCAATGCCATCGCTGAACAATATGTGTCATCACACCCAACAAGCTATAACCCTTGTTGTGAATTTATGTTCTAGAACCTTTCATCCAGACTCTTTTACTACGGCGGCGTTAGTGTTGATTATTTGTCTTCCTAAATAGCTTCGTGACAAACTCTGAGTGTAGTGCTTTATATTTTTATGACTCCTTTTGGGTCCTTTGTTCTCTTGTCTCCAATCTGTCATTTCCAAATGACTGTTCATCATTCAAATAATTAGTTGTCAACCCTGTCGATTACATGAGAATACTCAGTTTCTCATGTGACACTGTTAGTTGCTCATATACATTTTGATTAATTTTGTTACTAACTGACAATAACCTCTGGTCTCTGTTGCCAATGAACAACGCTGTATTTGATATATGAATGAGTAACTAAACTACATAGATAGAGGTCAAGCTAAAGTTCAATAGACAAGTGTGAAATAGATGATCGGAAAATAAAGGACATTCGGTAATGTGAATATGTGAATATTATACATAATATGATATATGTATATAAATAGATAATATGATGGAAACATGGATGGATGAGTGAAATGTTGTTAAAGTAGTAGACTAGATGAAGTGTGTTCAGTGTTCCATTCTTGTTTCATTTCACTTTACTTTATGTTATGCTATCATATTCTAACATTTTATCTAGTCTACTACTTTAACAACATTTCACTCATCCATCCATGTTTCCAGCATATCATATTCACATATTCACATTTCCGAACATCGTAGTTATAAATCCCTTTACTCAACCATACAACTTTGAAGTAAATTTGCGGAAAGAGATCTCTCTTTGCTAACTTATGTCTTTCCTATTGCATACTTCACAGAGTTGCCAAAAATATCTTCGAAGAAAATCAATCACTTGAAATCGCTATTTAGGTCCTGTCTAATTTCAATTTAATACAAAGAAATCCATATTTATCACCGATTAACTCTAAATTAAAAGCACTCCTCACTGATGCAGTTTAAGTACATTACTGCCAATCATCCACTTCTCTTGTAGAATGAGTGTATGTGTGCATACGTGAATTAGTTATCTAACCACCAGTACAAGTGGTTTACGCCTAGTTAATAATGAAGACTGGTAATATGACTAAATTAGAAATTAACACTACACTGTGCATTGATCCGGCCTTCTCACCGTGAAATACTTCGAAATAAGCATATTGAAGATAAACGTGACTATGTAATACCGCCATATAGGACAAGTATGTATCAAACAAATATAAGTTAGTGTTGATTAATGAAGATGCTCGGAATTTCGGTGGTTAGAGAGGGAATTCATCTCTACGAATGTGAAAATGTTTTCTGACGTCAAAAGCTAGTGATTATAAGAAACTTGAATATTCCAATCAGGTATTGTGTCTGACCCATACCGCCGACCAAAAAGTTTCGTGGATTGATGTTATGCTTTTATGCGACTACTCTCAACGTTTTAACCTAATCCCATTTTGCTCAGAGTGCATTTCTGTGAAGAGCTGTGATGGAGCTTATGTACCAGATAGTTCGATTACTGACAACTCATAGTAAAATCGACTGATGTGTCTTCACTACCTACTGAACTTGTTTTTGAATCTGAAGTGTGCAATTGAATCAATGCATATGCAGCAAGAATCTCGCAATATTTTCATACCTCCTACTTTCAACAGCCACATCTCATAGACTTAAAAGCGAACAGAGAGTTGTCGGCGTTCATTGTCAGATGGACGTCGAGGAAGTGGGACATTCCGTCGGATTCAGCTTCACGAGTAAAGTTGGTATTGTGGCGGACGTAGCTGAAGGTTTGAAGTAAGTTTTCTAGGTACAGGTCCTCATCACAAATGATGAAAGTATCATCAATGTATATCTTGTAGAGATGGAGGTAAGTCATATTCGATGACAAGAAGTTGTTTTCGAGGCTGGCCATAAAACAGTCGGTCAAGAGAGGTCCAGTGGAAAGGACATTGCTACGCCATCTATTTGCTCGTAGAATTCATCGTTGAATCTGAAATGGACATTGAAGGTACCATGTGGTAGCAGCTCCTTTAGATGATGGATCTGTATGCCGACATCTATGCTGTTGCATTGGATAAAGCCACACAGAAAACATATAGTTTCTATCACTGGAACATTGGTATGGAGACAGACAACAATTAGGAAGAAATGAAAGAGTGCTGTCCCTTAGATAAGAGTGTGTATTATGTGTTCTCACCATCATATCCAATGAACTTCATTTTACATAACTATTTCTCTCATTGTATGTGAATAAATGATGCCTTATATTACAAGAAAGACAGCGTTGTGACAAGATTCTCAAGAAGTGGAGGTTTATGTGGTTAATAGAAAGAAACAGTGATGTTATGCACGAACGTTATTATGAAGAGAAATTGAAGACTTCAGCATTATCTACGGTACGGCTGACTTTCTCCTTCTACGTTAGTTGGCGTGTAGTGAAATTAATCACTGAAGAAGAATAACACGATTTCGTTTCATTTCGAAACTATCTGCCAGGTGTTCACAAACTATAGAATTATAAAATCTCATATAACGAGGTCCATATTTCCTTTGGAGTATGTTTACACACAGTTTGAAATCCATCGCTTACTTAATTGAAGAAAACCAATAGTTTGAAATTGAAATGAAAATGTGCGTGAGTTTATGCTTTATCAAAGGACATGATTGGCTGAAAACAGAATAAGTGATGGACAAACGTGCATGCATCACACTCAAAAAGATTTTGGCGGTTCATTGTGATTGAAACAGTTATACACTAGACTAGAAAGAAGACAATAGAGGATTTGAATTTTGCTGATGATCTGTGCCTTAACTACCAACATGCGCAAACAAAACAAGTTGATAAGAGATGCAACGAAGACAGAATTCAAGTTGAACTAGTGTAGCGAATATAGAAAAGAGATTTCGAATAAGCAACTGCAGACTATCATCAACATCTGCCTTCCCAAGATATTAAGGAACAGGTGGCTGACCAGAGAGGATGAGCAATGCGCCAAGAAGCTGTGGCAGTGCAGCCAAACAGTCAACACCATATTGCTCAACTGAAGAATATTCAGAAGGAAGTGGAGATGAAGTGGTTGTATACTGATGAGACAATTTTGATAACACCATTCACCATGAACGCTCTCGACTGCAGGGCTAATGTTAATTCAATTTCTGTGAATGGACCTCATGGTAACACGAGAGAGCTAATGTGAACAAGGAATGGAAGCTTGCATACAGCCGTGGAGTTAGCTTTAAAGTCATCAGGAAACAGAAGTTTATGTCACTGTTGTAAGTGAGCCCTCTGTTTCACTGAGAACGCAAACAATGTAGAATAGTATGTGACCTTTGGTGATAGTTGTCACTGAGCGTAGAAGACGTTTATGGAGTAAGTTACCTTAAAGTGCCGTAATTTAGTATTGTGGAATCAAAATATAACAATAGATTCTACACCGTAACTGAGAGGCAACAGAAAGTCGAAGAATGATGAAATCTCCGAAATTGTTCTCATTTCTGAATTATCAATTCAAGAAGGAGAGATTTGATTGAGAGAACTTCAAGTTGGATTTCACCCCGAACCACCATTAGTCACAGAACCATTGAGAAGCAAGGATTATTAGACATTATTTTATCCTGCTTCAAGGCTTTTCAGCAGTACACCCATTTTAATCCACGAGAAATTGTTGGTGGTTTTAAGGTTGCGACTTCGTCCAAGAATTATGATGGAAAGACGAGGCTCGTTGTATTTGATCATGTACTGAAAAGGCTGCCTTCTATCACGAATGGTATTCCTGATTGTAGTGGACTGGATTGTGTGGGAAATTGTGAATGAGACCAAGAAGACAGGCACATATTGGACGAATGAGAATACGCTAGATGATTTGAACTTCAGTCACATCGACCGTCGTTGATCATCATCTACTTTGAACCCTGTGTTCATTGAGTTGGCTGAAGTCAGTCAATCAATCGAAATTATTCTCAGAGAAACCAAACTCAATACATGTCATGTAATTCACAATGGAGTGAATGTATTTCTCAAGTGAGTCACTCCTAAAAATTATTGAAAGTGCATTTCTTCTCTAAGTCATATTAAAATATGTGATACTTGGACTCTGTGTTATTAAGTAATTCCATATTAGTTTGGTTTCAAGATGTATCACTGATATAGAATTGCCTTTCCTTCCTTCTGATGCATGATCACACCATGCAATGAGCATAAAAATGCATGAACTGTGGTAATTGGTGAGTGAGGCCATTGTAACAAATGTATAATGCATAACGTGATTTATGAATGATGATATTTGAATAACATGCATGGTCGCTGAATTCACTTATATGAGTAGTATAGTACGTGTGCACATGTGACACAGTCACATCGGTATATATCGTAGCGGAGAAGGTGAAATACAAGACTTTGTGACTGCATTCTTCTAAAAATGTTGACAGTTTTCTTCTAGTAATGAGAACTTGCACATTGAAATCGTATTTCCCCGTAGTTTTCCATCACTTATGCAAAATGGATATTTGTGGAGTGGTAGTTGGTTTTATTACAGGTCATGACTGCTTCCTTTGAGCTCCATCCTGAGCCGCCACGCAATTACGTTCCTGGTGGCTCAAAAATAACAAAAAAGATTATTCGGTGGTTTTCCACTTGCCTGCAATGAGAAGGACAATGTCACTTTGCACAAAACCAATCACTATGTGTAGACGACTTGGTGGAAACAAGGTGTCAACTAGCCACACTACTGTGACAACCAATAAACTTCAGCCTCTGCTTTCTGATCTCGTGAAGGGATGATGAGACATGTAGTAACCACTCCATACATAAATATATCAGTAACTTCCCTCAAGGTAAAGTGTAGCCAAATTGATCAGACTTCAGTGTGTCTGATCTCACTCATGATTTCATTTGTTTGTATCACTGAGTGATTGTCTCTCCAATGAAATAAAGATTTCTCCTGAAATCAATTGCTTCTCACATACTTTATCTGTCAATCAGTGACTAGTAACAAGTTCGAGGAGTGGAGTGGAAGAGTGTGTGGTGTCACTCGGTGATCTTCACTGTGTATATCCAGTCAACCATCATTTCTTGGTGAATATTGGTTAGTGGGACCATAGGTTGTTGTCTGGCTCTCCCTCCCTCTATCTCAACTGATGCCGTTTTAGTCGTCTGGAGTAACATTTTATCAGACCGTCAGGTGCTAAAAATTGTACTAAACATTCCGCCTGATGTTTAAATGACCGGAAACTGAGAATAGAGAAGGAGTAACATCAGAGATTATTACGTGACACCAAGTACGTGTTGGTCGAAGTGAATTACAAAGTCGATTCATACTATTCCACTTCGTCTAATTACTTTCAACTGTACATCATATTTGCTTACAAGAATTTCGCGTCACGGTTGAAACACTGGTGAGTGATTTTAGGCAGGGTGATCACCATTTCTACTGGCTAGGTGCTACAAATCCTAGTGACCAGTTGAGTGAACAATCCACCATCATGATAGTAGACCTACGAACAACATTGTTTTATGCACAGAGACGACGCAGTCTTTTCACAAAATATATTTTAGAATCGTCACTGATGACCCTATTAGCTGGATGGAGAAGTGGAACGCCGTCCTTATTTAACCACCTGAGAGGTTAAAAAGACTGCATTATTGATTCTCCGCTGAAACCCACATTCCTGTTTAAATCTTTCACTGACTATGCACCCAAGGCAATAACAGAATTAACATGCCCCTTATTATAAGTGTTAACATCATTTGGTCTTTTACCGGGGACTGAATTCATCAGAAGGATATTTCATCGTTAATGAGCGCCTTCTGAGAAGTATGCAATCTCCAACGTGATGCGGAATTCATTTCAAGTCCATGTGGTTTGCAGTGAGTGCGATTCATACGACAGGCTGAAAATGTAGAGTTCTCCTCATATGATTTCTAGATAGAATTTATCGTGAAACAACAGCAGTGAGAGAATTCTTCAAAACCAGTGACCATTGAAGAGTTAATTCATCCTTCTTCTTCTTCTTCTTCTTCTTCAGAGATCTCTCCACAGTACGCAACCCTAATAGGAAATGCATTCGAGGCGAGATTTCAAGTCACAAACTAGAATGAAACAGGTCTGCAGTGCTCCATTGTCTGTCTGTCTGGCTTGATTCAACATAGAACTTGGAACCGAAGTGCAGCAGTTCGAGTTGCCACGTTCCAAATAGCACACAAAGGTAGACAAGAAGATGAGTGAAGAGAATCAATAGAGTTTTGACAAGTATAAGTGTGAAACAGAATGAGTAATGGTAGAAAGGAATATGATAGATTACAGAGACTGAATACATTTGCGCCATTGACAACGATTTTGAGCCATGTCACCTATTGTCTCCAGCCATTGATTCTTAGAGTCCCGAGGGCGGGCCCCAACCCGGAAGTCTGTATCTCCCTCCCTACCTGACTCAGTTTAACTGTCAAGGATTTCATGGATTGATGCCATGTTTTCATTTGGCCACCGCTTACTCTTTTCCAACCTGCGCCTATATCAGCTAGTAATGCCCGTCGGGAGGGGGAGGCGATGGCTAGGCATGCGCAGCGCGTGACCTAATCATCTCAATCTATGTATTTTTATAGCCTCGTCGATTGATTTTCCCTCTTTTCCCAACACTCTAGGCCTTACGTCAACATTGCTTACCTTATTATGCCAACTAATGTGAGAAAGAGATCGTAGACATCTATGATCAAAAACAGTCAACCTTTTCATGTCTTCAACTCGTAATGGCCATGTTTCAGAGCGATAGAGAAGGACGGAGCGAACTGGTGAGCAGTACACACATCCCTTGGTTGATAGTCGGATGTCACGCCTACGCCAGAGATGGTGTAAGTTAGCGAAAGCAGCTCGAGCTTTTTGGATATATGTCATGAATAAGTCACTATTATGAAATGTAGGTTGTGATAAGTAGAAAAAACCACAGAGGACTGAATGTGGCAGTTATATTACATTTTCTTGCTGAAATACTAACAGTCCAGTTAAAAGAGCAAACTGAAAGATTGGCGTACGTGCAAAGCTTCTAGATTTAGCTTAAATCTGGTGCTTGTCTGCTTCCAGTTGTAAACACTTAAAGTCTGTGTATAAACTAGAGTTCAGTGATAAATTTTCATGAAAAAATCTCGAGGGAGATACCAGTCATGGTTCTTATCAATCTATTGATAATATCAGAAGATAAAGATCCGGTAATCACACAAGCCACTCTATTTACATTCACGTAACTTATTCCATATATGCAGAGATTGCTTTGGTTTTTTTTAAGGAAACAAAGCATATATGAGAAATATTGTATTTCTATGCTACTAGGTAGCTAATTTTGCTACGTTCAAGCCTCATTTTTCTGGATAGGTAGGGGTTTCTATTATTTTCTCTATAACCGATTCTACCCATGATGTCAAATTTTCATGGATTCTTTTTGGCTATTTATTTATGTTTCAAAAATTTGGCGATTCCAAGGGATTTTCACACTCGGTTGAATCCTTCGTACAGTACACGCTTAATAAGACTCAGGGATCGACTTGCTATCAGGGAATAATCTTGTTGACTTAGAATATGCAGACGATATAGTCCTTCTAGGCGAGGACGCTGACAAAATGCAGAGTCTTCTGAACACCTTGAGCTGCAATCTACGAATGTTTGGCATGTGATTGGCTCCCGCCAAATGCAAGATGATGTTGCAGGATTGGACTACACCGAACCCTAGTTTAGAAATAGGGAGTGAAGTGGTAGAGCACGTTGACCGCTTCACTTACTTGGGAAGTACCATCAGCCCCAACGGGTTAATCTCCGACGAAATCTCAGCACGAATACAGAGCGCTAGTTTCGCATATGCCAGTTTACGCCATCTATCTATCTATTTATCTATCTATCTATCTATCTATCTATCTATCTATCTATCTATCTATCTATCTATCTATCTATCTATCTATCTATCTATCTATCTATCTATCTATCTATCTATCTATCTATCTATCTATCTATCTATCTATCTATCTATCTATCTATCTATCTATCTGTCTATCTATCTGTCTATCTATCTATCTATCTATCTATCTATCTATCTATCTATCTATCTATCTATCTATCTATCTATCTATCTGTCTATCTATCTGTCTATCTATCTATCTATCTATCTGTCTATCTATCTATCTATCTATCTGTCTATCTATCTATCTATCTGTCTATCTATCTATCTATCTATCTATCTATCTGTCTATCTATCTATCTATCTATCTGTCTATCTATCTATCTATCTATCTGTCTATCTATCTATCTGTCTATCTATCTATCTATCTGTCTATCTATCTATCTATCTATCTGTCTATCTATCTATCTATCTATCTGTCTATCTATCTATCTATCTGTCTATCTATCTATCTATCTATCTATCTATCTATCATTCGCAGAATACGCCCATAAGATAATAAATATCCTTAGTTGATTTATTAAGGCCTGAGTTATCTACTTAGATGAGACTGCCTACTCATACTTTGATATAAACTGGGTTTAAGTGAAACAGTAGGGTGGGAACGTCAACTAGAAGGACTTGTCTCCTACAAACAGTTGCATTACTCCATAAGAATTATCATTTTCAGGTATGTAGAAGGGTTGAAAATAAGAGATTAAAAGTCATCAAAACAACCGACTAGTAGATGCTGCTAAGGAGAAATCTAAGTTTTGAAGGATGGAGGGGAGAAGACAATTATGGAATTCAAGTCACAGCTAACCGATACTCAGTCGGTTCAAGAAGATGAAGACGACTTGCCTGCCCAGTTTTACATCTTCCATGTGCTCTAGCGGAGCTAGTTAGATTGAACATACGATCAGGCAAATTCATTGTCGAACTTCTGAAAACCTCCAATCTTGGTTAGACAAAGGTCCAAATGAAGCTATACGCAGCTGAATACTAGTTCACCTTGTCGATACGAGACATGAAGTCGACTTATAACAAAGCTTTCAAAGCTATTTATCGTATATCACCCAATCCCTTGCCTCATGGTCTACGAGAACGAATTTTACATACAGTATAGGTAGTCGGAATTCATCTGAACAAGCCGAATCTGTGTGTTCAAAAGGAATCTGTGCACTGTTTCTCTTCACCATGAGCAATTATATATTATTTATTGAGTTCTCTTATGACGATTTTTACCCTCCCTTTGAGACAATCTCTTGACTTTGGTATTTTACTATGATTACTATCCTAGGTAATTCATTTAAATTTTTGCATCTAACACAATCCTGCTCATTCTGTTTGTCCTAGTCATCACTTTACGAATTTCTCGGTTGCTCAACAACTTCTAGTTGCTCACCGCAAACTGACTGATCCGGAATTACATAAGTATTTTCACTCCTCCTCCCCTCCCGTCAAAACTTAGATATCTTGCTGCTAACATATACTAGTTGATTGTTTTAATTAAATCCTTTAACCAGACGAATGAAATCCCTTCAAACCAACGCCTGAATATCAATCTGATGCTCACTAGAGACTGACCATATTCAGGTGGGCAGTTACGTGAGTTCTGGTGAGAAGTCGTGACAAGCGGGGTACAGTTGACTGGGTGTGATGATAGATACTATTTATATCACGAATTGTAAGGAGTCGGAATTCGTAAATCATTGGATTTGTTCGAAGTGGCTGAATGACTCACTAGCTCATCATGCGACCGGATGGTAGTGAGTTCGAGTCTCGATCGGTGTGCGCTAATAAGAAGCCAAATTCAGGGACAGCCATGACTGTTACCAAAGAAAGCTACTTTGAAATGTATGTCATGTTTATCCTAAGAAATCTGTGAATAGTTTACCCATCACATTTTGTTTTCAGCTCCCAGAGTGTTGTATATGTCTTCCTTCTCATTATAATTTATGACTAGAACGGATCCGTTCGTCTTCTCTGTAAGTATGAAAATAAACCCCATGTGGTGTATTTATATTAATCAATCTGTTAGGTAATTACTGAATCGTGTCACCGAATGTACTCAGGAAAAACAAAAAAATGAGTTAAAATCCTTTATCAGTAAAACAACAAAAGAACAGAGTTGGAGACACTAATTGGAATCAAATTCTTTTACCAAGTAACTTGAATATTATGATAAAAAAGTTGTTCAGATGTTGGTCACGTAGTGATCTTGCAGACTATTGATTTCACTGTGAGACTGCTGTTATTATTCGGTTGGAAGGTGTGCATCTAGGTCTCCCGTTCAATGGGAGTCGTCGAAACGGCGTTTGTTCAGCCGCGGAGGATATTATTACCATTATTAGCGACGGAGAGTGGGCGGACTTACAACGACTCCCCATGTGGTCATCCAATCGAGAACTAATAAAACAGGGGAGGTGTTTGGACACACAGGCTTGTTTGTTATCCATGATGTCGTGGTTTATGCATGTACTCATCACATGATAAGCTGATTGGACAGATATGACTCGTTCATGTACGTCTAAAGTTTCTTGAATATGTGCAGATTCTTGTGATTTCAAGCGATTAGTTCTCGTTGTTGTTGTTGTTGATGATGTCGTTCCGGTCTTCGCTTATACCAGTGTGAACTTTGTATCTGAGTGTCTCACAGTGTTTGTGTGTGATGTATTTTCCAGCGATCAGTTGTTGGTCATAGTGTCATATTCTCGATGCGCCTCCTTGTCAAGTTGGACGAGCCAACAAGCCGGTGACACTCCGTCATCATATATATTTTGTCAAAGGAGATATTCACCTTGGTGTAGTTATCACAGATTTGATATCTCATAAACGAATGAGAGAACCGGTGTCACTCGGATATTTCTCGTGCCACACAGGTCACCTCTGATCCCTTCGACTTCTTAACTGATCGCCTGTTGGAATTTGGTGGTGGTGAGCCCCAGTTAGCACAAACCCATGGTTAACAGCTTTCTCACGATCACCTTCAAACCTGTAGAAATTATTCAAATTGTCCAACTATGCTTACTGATCGAATTGAAAATGTGACTGTGAGGAATTGAGTCATCATCAACACATACAACTAGATACATGACAATCGACACTCTCCAGTGACCAACCGATAAATACAACACACTACTATAAGTAGTCAATAGGGTTTCGGAATAGTTAGTGGTATTGGCACAACAAACTTCACCTTTGTGTGACACGATTTCGAATCGGCGAGAGGACATCGACTCCTCACTGAGTACAAATAACGTCAGATCCGGCCTCCAATTGTCTGGCATTCAAGCATGTGATTGTATGGTTGATAAGGGAAGTCGGTTGAAGATACAGTATAAGCAGGAAATGAATAATAATGAATTCATCAATAAATGAGTAGTGGATAGTGAACTGACACAAATTCAAACGGTTTTCGAAATTAGAAGTAATGTGGAGATTTTAGTTGAAAAACGTGTGTATAACTTAGGAGTTCCAAAGTGTGTTGCTAACCAGGTCAATGGAACGAAGTGAATCTAATCCTTCTCACATATATTATGACCGATAATTTTCGACGTCTAGCTTGTAGTTAGAGAGACAATACTGACACGAATGAATATCTGATAGTACATCACTGGACGAGGAATATCGTTTGACAGACATGGATTTCATTTCATTTACAGCACTGTGATTTCGTAGAGTGGGTTTCCTCAACTAGACTGAGAGGAGAGTGATGCTGTTTCTACTTTGTTTGCTTTTAAAATTCTGTAGATGAATGGTCTTTTTAATTTACTCCTCCTCCTCCATCTTGTTGACTAGGAAGAATGAGCAACATGGAACTCTGACTACGAAAACTGAGAACCGATTGTCCATAGAAGACGATAAATGGACGGGAGATCAAGTGAGGGTGTGTTGAGAAATAAATTGAGATATGAAGAGGAGGGGTGAAGTACGACTGAGTGGAGTAGAGTGTAATTGGGAACGAGTGTGACATGGGGAACAGTGAGGAGGCTTCGAGAATAAGCGGGCAGTCGAAGGGCGAGTTGACGGTGATGGCCGAGTGAAAGAAGACTGCGGAATCAAGACAAATGCTCGAAATGCCCACGTCAATAACAGGAATCTCGAAATGAATGTGCGGATCAAATATTTCCGGGAGTATTGAATATACGAAACGTCTAATAACGTATTAGACACATCAACTCAACAATATCCAGATGGATAAACACGAACCTGATGAATGGAAGCTCATTGTATGCAACAGCGAACATCACTTGTGAAGTAATCCAAATACTCTAGTTGGCTGTCTCTGCACCGATATCCATGTCTTCCTGATAGCTATCTAACCAACTAACATATTGGATTGTTGTAACTTGTGCAAGTCGACTGAATGATTGATTGTGATGATGTGTAGTTTATGGCGTTGATGTTGCACGTACTTCGGATCGGTTTGAGAGCGTGAATGTCAGTAATTAGTTGTAGTGATCTCTACGTAAGCAGTATTCGAGGAATATGTGATTGTCACACACAAACACACACAGATATGTTGGTGGATATGTGAGTGAGGAGTGACAGACAGACATCATGCATACAGAAAAGTGATAACCATCAAACAGTAACTATATTCACCATATTACCGCCTCGCAAAGATATGCAAGACGGCTTGCAAAAATTGTACCGCTAGTTCCACAACTGTCTCGCGCTGGTTCACCTTATGACCTGTAATAAAATCGTCTACCATACCACAAATATACACTTTGCAAAATTACCGCAAATTTCAATTCCAGTGTGGACACTGACATTCTCAAGATCATATTCATTCGAAATGCTGTATTTCGTCACACTTGTGTCGACACGATATTTCCTAATCTGACATATTTCGAAATACACACACACACAATCATTATACTACTTAAATACGTGATATGAGCGACAATGCACTCATTCAATGAAAAGTCATCATTCGTTCATTCATTCATTCATCAAGCAGAACCTGTGATTGACTTAGTTTAGTTGATACACGGCTCATTACTCACACACACACCTACTCACAGGAACACACACATACACGCTCAGACACACTCACGAATACACTGTCACATACACACACACACACGCAAGCACAGATTGCTCACACTCTCTCCACTCACGAATGGGATGAATTCACCTGTATCCTTCACCCAATTGGTGTGATGGTGCTTGAAAAGGAAGGAAGGAAGGAAGGCAGGAATTCAGCAAGTCGGGATGGAAAATAGGCAAGGAAATAGGCAGAACCAAGGCATTGTCACCAATCAGGTGAAGTGATTCAATTCACAGAACTTTCACTACTTTTCGATTGATTTGACTGGTGAAATCCAGTCAGTGTGTCTCCCACTGATTATTTTCAATCAATAGGAAGCCTATGTGAAATATATTCACCGGCTTGTGAATTGTGCATAGAACAATGTGACATGGAAGTATTCTACCGATTTCCTCATTCCCCTCGGAACACTAGTGGATAATAATCAATAATAACAATACCTGTAATAGTTGGACAAAACCTGATGATGTTTGCTATTCGCTGTACACACTACTGCTTATTTTAGGTGATTTGAAATAAGTCAAGTGTACAATGTGTAGCACAATCGGTCATATTGAATGAGTGTATGGGTCATCATGTTGTTCCTTGCTTTCTCCTCGGTCGGTGAATTTCTGGAAGATACGTCCGTCAGTGGTAGAACATTTGTTCCATATTGTCCAAGGCATCACAGATTTCCAGATGTACACAGTGATGGAATTGAATTTTCAGATGTGCCTATCAGAATAATATTAATAATAATAAAAATAATAATAATAACAAGTAGAAGAATAAGTAAGCAACACACTTGAAATCAGCGGAATTGATTGAATTATATAAACATCTCAGAGCGGAAATGGTATCGAAAGCATTTCTGCTCTCCTATAACTTTTAATTAACTGCTTTCATAATAAAAGGTAAGATAAATTTAGTAGTAGTAGGAGTAATAGTAATGGTAGGAGTAATAGAATTAGTAGAAATAGTGGTAGAATTAATATTAGTATTAGTAGTAGTAGATATTTAATTAATAATTTAAGTGTAGGAAATAGCAATAGTGTTTAGATGGATTGATGGATGAATGGTCGGTCGATTGGTTGGTTGGTGGAGTGAATACTATCAGGAAGAAATCCATCTGACGAAGTAATCACAATATTGGAAAATGTTCTTCACTTCACGCGAATCTCATTTCGCTTCGTCTCTCGTTCCCTCCAATCCACTCTAATCTAATCTACCATTTGTCTACTCTACTCTACTCGATTCCATTCTACTCATTCAAACAAGAGCATATTCACCTCACTGATATTCACAACATTAAGAATATCATTTTCTTCATTCTCTAGTTACCTTCAAATATTCATTAAAATAATGAGAATTAATTGTTCCCTTCTCAATTTCGATCTCATTAAATCAACCCGTTTCAGTCTTACTATATTTTCTAATACGTATGACAGGATGGTTTCGGTGTGGTTTCAGTGCATTTTTCAGCATAAAGTAATTGACAGCTTTTCTCTTCGTAGGGATTTGAGTATGATGATTACACCTGGTGTACACTTCTGATGAAGGAATTGAATGAGTTGCTGCTTAAAACTGTAGACCACTCAGTCTGTCAGTCAACCAGTCAGTTACTCGATGAAGTGAAGTGAAGTTGTAGTGACCCGTTTTATTACCCATCATCGCAGTATACTTTTGTAGTGACCCATTTTATTACTCATAATCGTACTATACATTCATTGTGTATTTGTACTTTGATTTGTTTATTACTCTAAATCTTGCATGTTAACAATTGATACCTTTTGGCACTCGCTCGATTTTTGAATTGTTGATTGCTGCAATAATACACTATCGTATTCCTTCGCAAGTGCCTTTTGAATTACGTTGCGGATGTCGAGTAATCGCAACGTTAGGGCACAAACATAAACGCGAGGAAGTACTAAGATGTACGTGTATGCCAGTTTAATCAAAATTCAGCAGCAACACTTTCACTATGTAATTGTACTTTGATTTGTTTATTACTCTAAATCTTGCATGTTAACAATTGATACTTTTGTGCTCGCTCGATTTTTTGAATTTCGATTGCTGCAATAATACACTATCGTATTCCTTCGCAAGTGCCTTTTGAATTACGTTGTGGATGTCGAGTAATCGCAACGTTAGGACACAAATATAAACGCGAAGAAGTGCTAAGATATACGTGTACTCTAATTCAGTCAAAATATAGCAGCAACAAATTGGTCAGCCCGACGATAACTTGCTGACTCCGACGACGACGACCAGTGCTCTGAATGTCAAAGTGAAGAAATTCAACCAAGCGCGGGTAAATGGCGGGAGCGCTGCATTTTGCTCTGAATCTCGGAACTCTGGTTCTTCAGTTTTGAAGTGACATCGAATTCAGGATGTCATATTATCCAGTCTTGTTTTCCTGTCGAATGGATTAATACCAAATATATTCCATACGTAATACAAAAAGCAACACAAGATATGGATCGGACACTATTTTCAAGCCTACCTATATGCACCAAACAATTCTGGTGTTGTCCTAAATCAATCTCACGCCACTAGTATTTGAAATACCAACAAGTTGATCTAGTAGTCAGGCAGTGGAGGCACGAGTTATCAAGATGTAACAAAAATAACACAAACAACTAGTATCTGTTGATATAAGGATAAAACTCGGACATTGTGGTGGAGCATAACTCCATCATGGATAAAATTTCCATCATGGTAAAATCACAGTGTTGTACAACAACATTTACAGACATTACTTGCTAGAAAAATATTCTTCTCAATAATTCCTCTTCACCTCCTTATAATTAGAAAAATATGAAAGTTGTTGTCGTTACAATAATGATAGCCAGTTACGTGGTGGACACAATTTTTATCACACAATTACAGATTAGTAATGACGGCGTCAAAATAAGTAGTGTTTGTGTGACAGACGTGGTCTGGGCTGAAATCGATCACAAAATATTGTGAAATGGTAGATAACGGTGGTGATTAATCTTACTAGATTGGTTGAATTTGGGGTAGGAAAAAGTGACAAGTCAGTTCAAGGTGGTTATCTCTTTTCTCAATACATGCATGCCTCCAAGTGTTTCATTTCACACACTGGTTATTTCATGATGGACCTTTTATTGAAGTCTTACTGTGTCCTCTCTAATACATACTACTTTGCACCAGCCACTCATCTGACATCTTCTATAACCTTGAACTGACTTGTCAGTTTTACCTACCCCTCATTCTACGCATATATTATGACAATCAGCGTCAAGTGTCGAAGTCGAGAGACTATAATTGATATGATTATGAACAATAAATTGTGTCCGAAACATTGTCATCCAGTAAACTATGCTGTTTCACTGTGTGATGTATCTAATAAACAAAGTAATATGGAATCACATACTGAAACGGTAGAATGCTAAAGACTTGGTAAATGAATGATTGTTAGAAAATTTGTATCACTATATAACGAAGTAACGTGCACCTCATCGTCAACACACCATGTGCACTGGTCTTCATGTTCCGGTATTTCTGGACTTCATCATGTGTTTCCTTGTGTTCCTTTCACGTCTCCTATGTATCTCCACAATTTCTACCACTTCGACTTATTAGTAAAGGAATCTCGTGTCAGTCTCCCTCCATATGACTCTTACTGAATGACGGTGATGTGGATTTCAATGTGAGACTGCTGTTATTAATAATTTGGAAGGTGTGCATCTAGGTCTCCCGTTCAATGGGAGTCGTCGAAAAGGCGTTTCTTCAGCCACGGAGGATATTATTACCACTATTAGCGACGGAGAGTGGGCGGACCTACATAGTCTCCCCCAGTGGTCACCCAATCGAGAACTAATAAAACAGGGGAGGTGTTTGAACACACACGCTTGTTTGTTATCCATGATGTCGTGGTTAATGCATGTACTCATCACAAGATAACCTGATTCAACAGATATGACTCGCTCAGTTACGGCTAAGGTTTCTTGAATATGTGCAGATTTTTGTGATTTCAAGCGATTAGTTCTCGTTGTTGTTGTTGTTGATGATGTCGTTCCGGTCTTCGCTTATACCGGTGTGAACTTTGTGTCTGAGTGTCTCACAGTGTGTGTGATGTATTTTCCAGCCATCAGTTGTTGGTCATAGTGTCATATTCTCGATGCGCCTCCTTGTCAAGTTGGACGAATCAACAAGCCGGTGACACTCCGTCATCATATATATGTTGTAAGGAGAATGTTGTATGTTGTTATATATAAAGGAGATATTCACCTTGGTGTAGTCATCACAGATTCGATATCTCATAAACGAATGAGAGAACCGGTGTCACTCGGATATTTCTCGTGCCACACAAGTCACCTCTGATCCCTTCGACTTCTTAACTGATCGCCTGTTGGAATTTGGTGATGGTGAGCCCCAGTTAGCACAAACCCATGGTTGACAGCTTTCTCACGGTCACCTTCAAACGTGTAGAAATTATTCAAATTGTCCAACTATGCTTACTGATCGAATTGAAAATGTGACTGTGAGGAATTGAGTCATCATCAACACTTACAACTAGACACATGACAGTCAACACTCTCCAGTGACCAACCGATAAATCCAACACACTACTATAAGTAGTGAATAGGGTTTCGGAATAAATAGTGGTAGTAGCACAACAAACTTCACCTCTGTGTGACGCCAATTCAAATCAGCGAAAGGACATCGACACATCACTGAGTACAAATAACCCAAGATCCGGCTATTACCACCTACAGCCTTCAATTTACTAGCACTCAAGCATGTGATTGTATGGTTGATTAGTGAAGTCAGTTGAAGATACAGTCTAAGCAGGAAATATCTGCTCAGCTGACACTGAATTAATACATCGGTGATAACTTGTACAATCCGATTGTGAAAATTATTTCAACACTTAAACAAGGTGAATACATGATGCAGAAATCTGGAAAATACGGAGTGATTAAATCAAATTATCCAATGTTGAAATTGATTGAGTGATAGACAGTTACAGATGAAATAGTCGGAAAAATAAAATATTGAAGACAATGATAACTAGTGAAATGCTTGATGGGAGGGTAAATCAGCAATATCATTGCATTAATTTGATGGCAGCCAAGGCCAGGAAAGTGGTTGCACGGAATCATTCTAAGAAAAAATATCTGACTTCTTCAAGTGGTCTCCAATGACGTCAGCTGTGTGTAGAAGATAAATTCGTGAAGCAAACTAAATATTGGTCACAATGCTATCAATATCTTTAATTGATTTTTAATGACGGCTTTATGCTTACTATGTACCAAGTGTTCTGAGGCAGTCACGGATAGATCTTGTTTTCTGCTTGCAGGATGATGTTCGAAATTCCGAATATGATTCTGCCTAATTTTATGCTCGGTATGCTCAGTTTAACTAGCTTCACAGGAGTCACAATGGAAGATACAAATATGGGGAAGAAGGATGTTAGATAGCCTATCCTGATTTCTTGAAATTGGAATCAAATTGGTTGTGAAGAGACAGCGCACCTCTATCGCATACTGAAGTATCTCATAAGTACTTTGACTTACCAGAAGTCAGAGTTCCTAATCTCGTTTCGTTCTTCTATTCATCTAGTATCGTTTGATTCTTATTTACCTGAAATGGTTACGAACTTATCTAACAGAGGATTATATTCTGCGACCCTGCTCAAATGGTACCCGATGCTTGATCATTTTGTATTCCTTTTTATTATTTGCATTCTGTGTTACGCTGACAACATCCTGTTGACACAGATAAGTAAATTTCCTTTGATAAGAAAATATTCATGGATGCTTTGGAGCTATACAAGTTTCAAAGATTCGCCATAATCTCCCATGTA
The DNA here is from genome assembly GCA_944472155.2 of Trichobilharzia szidati. Lineage (NCBI taxonomy): Eukaryota > Metazoa > Platyhelminthes > Trematoda > Strigeidida > Schistosomatidae > Trichobilharzia > Trichobilharzia szidati. Next base: position 132,130,694 of record OX235272.1, on the reverse strand, counting down.
ATGTCATCCTAGGAAACTAAAGTTAGACAGGATTGTACTTCTGAGAGTTTTCAGAAGTCAATGATGAATGGAATTCATTTGAGCACTGAACACCAGATTGAATGTTTGAGATAAGTATATCCAAATTGTAGTTAAAGAGTCGTTACAGTGCGGTTGACTCACTAAATCATTTCCTCAATAATCTCAATTGTTAGATCTCACTTATATTGATTTTGATCTCATATTCCCAAGTAATCTGCAGTTCCTGCCTTGTGTTTTGGCGTTATTACTTATGGGTTAGATTGGTTACTGATTCATTTGGTTCTAGTATATATCACTGTGGAAATAATTTTCTGTGCTGCCAGATTTGACATTTCACCAAGGACATTTCGTGCTGAGGCTTGACAACGTCTTCATCAGTTAGTCCAACAAAATGTGATGCATATTTAGTGGTCGTATGAATATCAAGGAATCACTTTTTTATAAAAGAGATAATATTTTTTTTATTCCGGTGGAATTGTTGGAATCCTACCAGTGCTGTTGGATTGATGTCTTGGTTGATTTGGAGTCTAAGAATTAGTGTGCAGTTTCTGTTTTCATGTCTCCCGTTGTTTCCACACAACAATTTTATTTCAGCTAGCTAAGACCAATTGCAGATATCTTCGAAGAAATCCCGGGTGACAATCAAATCGATTAATTAGACCACAGGTTGAGTGACACGTATAATCGAGACACACTGAGTCTGTTTTAAGCACGCTACTATATAGTACATAAAACAATGAAATAAAATACATAAACGTAATGCTTAACCATAAGAAAATGATTGCTATCGGTGATAATCAGGATTAATGCAATACATGAGTTTAACTTCGACAGTAAAGAGCATCGATGGTAATAGAATAGCAAATGTGAACTGATACTACTTACTAGTAGTAGGCAGTATAAAGCGGAACATGGTTAAAAAAATAACAAATCACAGTACGTTTTCGTACAAATGGGGAGTCCTTAGCATGTAATACAACATTCTATCTTAATTCCTCATTGCAGGGACAATAATTGAAATAGCGGACTCGCTTTAACTACATTTTCCGTAAGAAGTGAATATAAAAAAATCATGTGAGAATATTAAAAGCAGTGTTACAATGAGAAAGAAACAAAATACATTTTACTAAGAGTTCCTCAGTAATTCGATAATTTGCCGTCTCACACGTTTCTCATCACATATATAAGGTACTGTAGAGATTTTGTCCTTAGTCGTACGAGTATACAGTCTTCTATACTTGCTCCAAGTACTACCTGATGAGATGCAGGGAGAGATTTGTGTATGGAGAGGATGTTCAGAGTCTGACAAGATACTATTTGCTAACTGCTTGCAGGAATCCAAGTATCTGCCCACAATAGTATTAATGAGTTCGTTCAGCTACACCCTACTCGAACTAATGACCGCGTTTAGTGCCCTACGCAGTATAACAAAGTTTTTGTTAGGTTATCAGTTAAAGATTAAGCCGGAACAAACGTTAACAGTAGAGGCGGAATGATACTAAATCCTTGAATAGAACACCAAACGAGATATGGTTCTACAAAACTACCATTATGTGGAAAGACGAAGAAAAATTGATCAGAAAAAATTCACAGTCCAAGGTATTTAACATCCGATTTGGCTTCAACTCCAGTATTATTTATGATAATGGAACCATGCGAACTAACCAGTTCACGTAAGTCGCGCCTGCATCTGAAGGTTGAAATAACCAACTGGCATCTGGATGAAGAGATCAAGATTAAGACAATTCTACGAGGACCACTGACTTATTTCTGATAAAAAGTTATTCATTTTGGAACGGTCTTGCTGAGAAGTAACTATCAGCATGTAAACAGTCAGATCATCAGCATACGCAGGAAAATTGGACACGTGAGAATAGGAGGCACGTCACGTAAGAAAAAGGAAGACAGAAAAAGAGAAAGAACAGCTTCCTGGAGAATATCAGTTAGAGTAAGTGAAGCAATGGCGAACATCCCATGGTAAACAGTGTGCTGCTTCCTATCAGAAAAACATAAATCCAACCACCTGGTAATCCAGCACTGTGCTCGTGATGCAGCAAGCTTGTTTAACAAAACAGGCCTTTGTACAGCATTGTCGAAGGCAGATGTGTATTTGAGGATGGCACAGGGAACATATTTGGTACCTTCCTCTAAACCTGATGAAAAATTATAATGTAAGACGGCGGTGGCTTCAAAAATTCACCTGCTGTGTTTATAAGCATATTGATTGGGGTCGTTGAAAGCCCTAAATGAAAGTTCAAAGATGAAAAGCTGAATTAGTAGCAATAGGTCTGATCCTGACGCTTTACACACTTGATGATTTAGGTGCAGGAGCGATTTCAATGTTCTTCGAAGAAGCAGGCACAGCGTTACTTGAAAAAAATGATTCAATGAAACTACCAGTGGGAGGATGGCATGAAATATCAGCACATTTATGATGGACTGGTTAAGTTTTGGGAATTTAAGACACTTGAACACGTCATTTTAGTGAGAGTTAACTAAGTGCTCATTGTTTACACTTGGAGCATTTGTGGTCATAGCATCAGATGGTTGGCAGATAAACGACTTATATACAGTACTAGCATCAACTGAAGAAGGATCATTACTTACTTGCTTATACTCGGTGATTTTCTCAACTAGCTTCAACATATTTGATGAGGTGTTGCATAAAAACAGTTTTTGATTATAAATCGTTTTCAAGCTCTGTATTTCTGATTGAATTTCACTTCATATGACCCTTCTTTTTCCTGATGAAACCTTTTGAGCTGATAGGAGGAGAATCGGTCAAATCTTAAGAAGAGTGTCTCTCTTGGACAACAAACATCTTCAATACAGAATTTGTGATGACATGTTACGTTTGTGATTATGTCATCCAGAATTTGTTCCGTAAATAAGTGTCAATTTGTATCATTTAACATGTTTCCTAGATTTAGTATATTGTCATGTGAGTACCACCGATGTTGTGTTTCTTGACAAGGTTCAAGAAAGCTCTTTTCTGCAGCTTTCCATATATTTTGGGCAGTATACGTTTGATACAGTGATCACAAATAAGTAGTGTGGCTCTTTTTCGAGCTACGAATATGATGAAGTCCCTTGTAATCACTAGATCAAGGGTATACCCTAGTCGTGTTGGGAAGTTGACAATATTTTCATGAACTAATGATGTAAAGAAATTTTCAGTCACACGAATTGAAATCACCAGTAACTACTGACAAGTAGATTCCAAGGGAGGGAGTTATCAGCAAAGGAAGTAAATCATCAGCAAATAAAAGTAGTTCTGAGAGACTACATCCAGGTGCAATACCAATGTTTGAAATGTACATGTAGTTATACTTTGACAGGTGTTTTGGCCGACACTCAACAGTGAGCCAGTCAATTTTGTCACTGAAGAATCTAAAACATACATTATTTGATGTTGATTCGACGTCACCATCACAATTCTCTTTAGAGCTACGTCGATCTTGTCTAAATAGTTTGAAACTAATTAGACAGACTAGATTATCATCATAAAGGTCACACAACCAGGTTTCTTGAATAGTTATAAACCTGCATTGAGATATGCATTGGAGTATATGAGGTCGTTCGCGATCCCCGACAGTTAATTTTATCCGTCAGGGAGCGACAGTTCGTGCTCATAATCTCAGGAACAGTCACTTGATGTACTGGAATACGTTTGAAAGCATGCTGTCACCCAGAATAGTGCCGTTTCTTGGGTGTTGTGCAAATTTGCAGATCCGCAGCTTTGAAGTGTAAGCAATGCGATTGAGGGTCACGTTTTCAACGGGTTACTAAGTTAAACCAAACTAGACACCTGGAATCAGATGCAATATCATTATGGATGGATTTTTGGTAGCCGAAGACTAAAGCGGGATTAGAATGAACACCAACAATTCTCCTCTATTTTTACTGTCAGCTGATGTTTGTGAATAATTGAAGTACCCTGAGTGATAGAACTAATCGACACCATGAAGAGCATTTTGAGATGGTTCCGTCAGCAGCTTATACTTTCCTTTCTTTGTAAAGGTTAGTTCATATCGTACGATAGATTTCGCTGTAAATCCATTAGTTAATGAGATAGAATAGAGGTGATTGGGTGAAGTAATCAGCTGGCAGTTTCTGAGAAGACACTGATGTCACTATCAGGATTATCACCTCAACTTCCAAGAAGAACATAAACATACAACAGCATTTAGCCATTTCATCCTGCTTTCTACGGTCGTCTTTAGTTTAATACGTGGTTGTCCATAGGATATCGACTGCCCATCTTTTGATTACTCTTGAAGGTCCCTTGTACCAGATAATGGTAAGAGTCCTAATCTACTTCTATTGTAAATTATATGTCCAGCAGGCGGTGACTCTGCTTTCTTGAGTTTCATATGAAAGCTATCAGTTTTTTCGTGAATCCACCTGGTGCAGAAGACTGAAAATAATTCTCCATTCTTACTCGTCTCACCGATAGCCACCTGAGGTATGATAAGTTCTCTTCCTTTGTTGACTGCTTTTAGTTCTGCATTCATATCACCCATTTGGAATTTTTTTGAAATTAATATTTGTAGTTGTCTGTATAAGTCTTCACACTTCTCTTCATCCGAGTTGTGAGTAAGAGCCTAATAGTGGATAACTGTAACATTTCCACTTTCCACTGAACATGCTGGAAATGCTTTACATGACACACCAAGTCTCTGAATCATATAAAAGTCCTGACTAGACATTAGATTCCATGCTAATCCAAATCTCATAATTTATGCTGACTAATTTCAGCCTGATGAATGTGTCTCACCTTTCTGGTTCGAACTTTGACCCGTTCTCCCCTGAGCATGCAGCCGAAACGATGCTGCCTAGACAGGGGAAAGTAATCGCCTCCTTCAAATTTCTCTCGTCAATAGTGATTGGTGACTGTTTTCGATTAAGTGACTGTAAAGCCTAATGATAAACTTCTGAAAACATACTTTTCCGGAAATTTATTATTATTTCCTATGATTCCTAGAGGAACAAAGAGCTTCATCTGCACGTCTCCATTGCGTTCAGTTCTCCAGCAACGTTTTCATCAGTCTTCACGTCTGACCACATGTTTTCATCTCGTCTTCACATGACCTTCTCCATGTCATGTTGCAATATTGGTTCCTGCTGGGCTGGTTCTCTCGTTGCCAGAGACCAATGTTGCTGATCTTTTCTAGCCGATCATCTGATCTTGAGCACCATTGAGTGAAGAACGATGTTGATGAAGTTCTGTAGTTTGTTCGAAGTACTCTTGATGATGCGCCAAGTCTCTGATACGTAAATTAGCATTCACTTCACATTGAATTCGAAAATCTGGATCTTATTGTTCATGCTGCATGCTGAGTGTTGATCTCCAAGACAGACTTGAACATAATGAGAGCTTGCTTTTCTTTCTCGATACTTGCTTTGATATCCTCGTCAGTTCCGCCTGTAGTTGAGACAACGCTTCACAGGTACTTAAATGAAGTAGCTTCTTTCAGATTTCCCCCATTTAGGCTGATTGTTGTCTGCTGTTGTTCCTGTTGGTGTTGCCCAGGAACATTCATCACCTCTGTTTTCTTTATGTTCACCTGAAAAGTAGGCCTATCTATGATGCTTGTTCTACCGATTTGTTGCTTTTCACTTGCATATATTCCATACATAACATTTTGCAGATAATCTCCATCTTCTTATAATAGTATCCAAATCAGGTATATATCATCGGCGAAGTCTAGATCCTTCGAGTTTTTTGTGTCGTCTATTTTTCGCCTGTTTCCTAGCTGCTAACCGCTGTTTGTCGCATCATTCAGTCTCCTGAAAGCAGAAAAGTCATTGGAGATAGTAGGTAGCCAGCCAGCCTTGTCTTACTCCCGTCTTCACTTAGAAGGATTCCGTAACTTTACCGTTTTAGATAACCTGGCACGCAGCATTGTCGTACAACTGTTGGATGCGATATATCATTTTTTCTGTCACCCTGTAGTAGCGAACTATCGTCTGAATCACCTCTCGATCGACGCTGTTGAAGGTCTTTTCAAAGTCGATGAAGCTAAGGCAGAGAGGTGACTGCCATTTCAAGCTCTGTTAAATAATCATCCGTAGTGTTGCGATTTGATCGGTGCGTGGCTTGTTTTTATTGATTCCTGGTGACGTTTCTCTTCCAGGGAGTGTTTGATTCTATCCAGGATTTTGCGGCTTAGTATTTTGCCTGGGATGGACAGGAGTATAACGTTGCGCCAGTTCTTGCATTGATCTAAGTCGCTTTTCCTTAGCAGTTTGAATAAGTAGCCTTCCTTCTAATCTTCAGATAACTTGTCATTTCCTGAAACAGTGTTCGGCAGTTTTTCTAGTGAAAACATTCAGTGTACATCCAGGATTCCCTATTTACCAGCCCTTCTCATGAAAAGCCAACTTGCAACATTAGTGACGGGCTTCGCATGCAGTTCTGTTTGTAGTTAGTAAAAGGAACGGAATATCCTTTATTAGAGCTACCTTATTTCAGTATTCATCAGTATTTCAAATCTCGTTTCTGTGCTTTGATATTCATCTTCGTGTATTTCACCGCGACTTCAATGTACTTGTCGAATTTGCATTTGTCTACGTATGACTGACTGATTAAAATGAGTAGTCACATGCCACTCATATCAACCGACAGTTCACGCTAGTCAGATAGAAATGACAAAAATACTGGTCGACCGTTTCACTGGTTTCTGGCTGACATCATCATCAGTGTACTCGGTCTCACTCAGCTCATACAGCCGAATTAGTTGAAACCACCAGATTTCCCCACTAGCTACCTGCAAATAGTGAATGGATTTGTGAATCATCAATTTGAACACATCCAACATCGAAATATATTTCACCACAGTAGCGAATTGTCAAATCTATTTACGACGCGCTCAGTATTTCATAAGTTGGTCTCTATGTAGGAGCGAACAAATTAATCTTCAAGCTTGTCCATTTCCTCATGAGTTTAGTGAAAATATTCTTCCTCAGTGTTAATGAACACAACTCATTTGAGTAATTGACAACAGGCCTTATGTTTGTGGAATAAGGACTTCAGATTGTTGCCATATAACTGTTATTAAATTAGAAGTCAAGAAATATTTCCTCAAATAACCTCAGTTTCTGCGCGTCAGTTATACTACTGTCGCTCTTTTGATTTTGTGCTGACATATCAGTGAAACTGACTAAGGTTGTAGTAGTTTGTATCACTGTAAAGGAAGTTCGATAGTAGGAAGCAAAAGCAAAGTCAGCACCTACAATCAAGAAACGGAAAGTCACAGTGACGACAGATGTCACTTACGAGAATACGAGAGACCAGTTTAAGATGCACAATTGATGAAAATAATTTATATTATATCATTATTGTTCCCTTGGGTTCCTAGTGGAACGTAGGGCTTCAACTGCACGTCTCCACTTGCTTCTGTCTTCTGCTGTACTTTTCACCTTCATCCATGTTAGTCCATACTGTTTCAGTCCCTCTTCACACGATCTCCCCCATGTCACCCTTGAACGTCACACTCGCCGCTTCCCTTTCGGCTCCCGTTCGAGGGCCTGACGCGCGATTTCACCTAACGGCCTCCTCAGCGAGTGTCAAATCCATCTCCACTTTCTCCTGCATATTTGTTGGGCGATTGGTTCTTGTTTTGTTTGTTCCCATACTTTCTTGTTGGTGATTCTTTCAGGCCATCTGATCTTGAGTATAGAGCGAAGACAGTTGTTGATATAGGTCTGCAACAGGCTGTTGGAAATATTCTTGGTGACCCGCCACGTTTTCGATCCGTACAGCAAAACTGACTTGACGTTTGTATTGAAAATCCAAATTTTGTTGTTGATGCTGAGTGACGAAGATTTCCAAATTGGTTTCAGGTTGATGAATGCGTTTCTCGCCTTTCCGATTCTCGATTCGACATCCTCGTCCGTTCCTGCTGTAGTTGAGACAATGCTCCCAAGATAAGTGAAAGAGGTAACCCCTTTCAAATCCCTCCCTTTGATGGTGATTGGCGCTGGATGTTGCTGCTGTTGTTGGTTGGTTATTTTCATAACCTCCGTCTTGTCCATGTTCACCTGCAGTCCTGTCTTCACCGGCTGCTTCTTCGACCAGTTTGTCGGTTTTCGCTTGTGAGTCTTCGATTTTGTGTGACATCAAACATAAATCATCTGCGAAATCCAGGTCTTCTAGATTCTTCACGTTAGTCCAGGATATCCCTGTCTTCTCGTTTCCCACTGTCTGACGCATAATCCAGTCCAGTCCACCACAATTAGGAATATCATTGGTGACAATACGCACCCTTGTCTGACTCATGTGTTTACTCCAAAGGCTTCGCTGAGTTTTCCGTTGTGGATCACTTGACATGTGCCGTTGTCATACAGCAGTTGAATAAGGTTGGTGAATATTTGAGGTACGCCGTAGTACTCGAGTAGTTTCCAAATTACTTCGCGGTCAACGCTGTCGAAGGCCTTCTCAAAGTCTATAAAGTTGAGGTAGAGGTTTGATTGCCATTCCTTGCTTTGTTCTGTGATGATGATGCGTAGAGTTGCAATTTGGTCAGAACATGATTTGCCTTTCCTGAATCCAGCTTGTTCTGGTTGGAGTTCTGTATCCAGTGCGTCCTTTATTCTCTCCAGGTTGTTGGTATTTCTGGACGGGTTGCAGGTGGTGGTCGGTTCAAGAGTCCTGTGAAGTGTTCCGCCCATTGTTTAATCTATCTTTCTTTCTTGGTAATTGGGTTCCCTTGGCTGTCTTCTATAGGTTTCACTTGTGTTGATCCCTTCCCAGATAGAGACTTGGTTATCTGATATAGTGTCCTTAGGTCCCTTTTGACTACTGCCTTCTCAGCTTCAGTAGCCAGGTTGTCGTAGAATTGTCTTTTGTCCTTCCTGGCACTCTTCTTCACTTCTTTGTCCAGTGCTGTGTAAGTTGAGCTCAGCATCTCCTTCTCTTGTCCATCTTTGCATTGAGTCAATTTCTCTTTTAATATTCTCCTCTCCTCTATTAGCTTCCAAGTGTCCGCTGAGAACCATTCCTTATCTTATCTTTTCTTTCTTCCTAAAACCGTTGAACACGTTTCGTTAAAAATAAGGCTCGTTTAGTGAATCATATCAACGACACAACCAGAATCTGACAAGTATATCGTCCTCATGCTTCTGAATGTCAATTTCTGACGACCTTGATAACTGCACTTGGATTTCAATTACTCTGATTCCATAGCAAATCATACCGACCAGTTTGCATCACACTACTTGTTTCTGTAAAACATCAGTCATCAGGTATCCAGCTGTCACTGATTTTGGAGTCCAAGCTATGAGAATAACAAGAAGGGTCTTACAAAATGGTGAAGTAATGCCAGGTAATAATGTTTCACATTACAGCTCACATATCACCCATTGAATAATTAGGTACTTTGAAAACCTACTATGTGATAAGCAATTATCAATGAAGCTTTCCCTGTGGAAATTCTATTTTCAGGTGAATTCAAACAAGACAAATCAGCCGATTTAGAAGTTATTCGGAGACGTGATTCTCCTCGCATAACTCTTGGTGTTGTATTTTAGTTAAAATAATTGTATTTCAATGTGTATTAGAATGGTGAGATTTCCAGACAGCTTGGCTTTAATAATACTTTCAGAAACAATGTAGAAAATCAATGAGAGACCATCCGATGATACGATATAAAGATGTATGTGAATGAAATAATTCCGTTCATTTCTCAGTTACGTTGAATAAGGCACAGTACGAGTTTTAATTAATAATGAAGGCGTAAATTTTGATCAGTGCACTCTTAAGTATTTATTGTTGTAACTAGAAAAAAATATTTGCGTTGGATGATGTTTATCAATGACCTTGGTGATGCATTCCAATAGCCAAGGGGTATCAGTCTGTTTAGCGCTGATAACAGGCATTTGAAAGAAAGTGAGCGGCACTGTTGAAAATATCCAATAACATCAGAAATTTATTCCATGTTTCTTAATCTACCAATGGCATAGAAATAAAGCATAGCTTCTCTCTTGTAAATTTCAATATAAACACAACCGTTTATGAAGAGATGCAGAATATCCATGACTTTGGCGTCCACACCTACCTACCTAATTATAACTGCTCTCTTTCTGTGTACATGCGAATCAGCAGGTAAGTCATTTCTCTATCCATTATCTGCCTTGACCATTATATACACTGGTGAAATGTAACTAGATACCTGCATTTGTCAAACCTTCGATTTATTACCATTATCTTCATTGCGTTAACTGACTGAATCATATGAAGGTAGAATTGTTTATAGCTGAAGCAATTTCACAATCCATCACACGCAATATGCACATCTTAGATGTATTCATCAGAATATTTACTATGTACGCTTCTTCTTCTCTTCTTCTTAATTACATATTCACGTCTCACAGAGATGGGTCGATAGCACTTTAAAGTATTTCTCAATATCACAACAGCGGAAATGAGATTGTTTTCCCTTCAATCAAATTTACTTTATTCTTTACTTCAAGATGTCGAATTCCTAAGGAATCAAAAGGTTGAGGTGGAAGAAATAATCAAGTATTATGAAGGCAAGTATCACTGCACTTTATATCAATGCTTTCATCTGTCACTTGAATATTTGTTTAAGGTGTTGGTTTGTGAGGATATAATTGGTTAAGGTATTTCATGATGAGCTGACATTAGTAAGAGAACCATTGGAACACCTGGGAGTACTCTACAGCTGTTTCATCTTAGTCTGGGACTCTGGCGCACTACGCACCAACCGGGGTTTGACCACAGGACTTTCTGGTTACAAGGCGAGCTCATAGAGCATAGCACGACGACTAGCCAATATCTTCGACGTTTATTTGTCCTCACACCCGACCTGCTGCACTTTACATGTCTCGACTTCTCACTAGAACCCCAGGTAACTACCTACCTGAATAGGGCAAGTCGCCAGTAAGCATCTCATCGATATTTAACTGTTTGTTTGTTGGCTTTTCAGCATTATTTCTTCACTATATTCCACAGATGGGATGTATTAAAGACGGTATATTCTATTGAGTTCACTTTGACATAAGCATGTACTGAAACCACTTGAGAAATATTTCTCTATGGTAAGATTTCTGAAGACTTTCCACATGTAAAGGATTTTGAGAACAGTCGAAGCAAATGAAGATAGATCGAACGTACTGTGAGAAGACCATAGAGTGATGTCATGCACTATGCAGATCGTCGAGCAGAACTCGAATGGTAAATGAGTAGTTAGTGGATTCGGTGAGGAGGTGATCAGCACTCATTGGGAATCATGCAGGCACTTTGAGAGGACTTCAGAGATTATGATGAAATGGAGATCTCTTGCTGAAGCTATGTGTATCACTCGGAACCCAAAGGGGTACTATTTATTCTTTACTGAAAGATTGTTGAGAGCCACAGTATGGAATTCATTCTTCATTGGAATTATCAGTTAGTATAATTAGTATGGTGATCAGCGTAACTATTTGACTAATGTTCATCAGGCTGATGAGGTCCGAAATCCTCATTTTTCTTAGCTTGAATTCATGGGTGTCATGGACCAGCACCTTTTTGTTTAAAAGAGAAACACAATTTTCGTTGCAATGCGTTACAGACAGGTAGATAATCATCAGTTATGCTTAACCCAAGAAAGGCTTAAGCCAGTACCGACTTCTCTACTAGGTAGACGATGGAAGAAGTAAATCCTTGAACTATACACTGAGTTACGACAAGAAATTGTTTAGTTTATTGAGACTTTCATTCTTTTCAAATTCATTTTCCCCTTCAAACCGTCTTATAGATAAAATTCGTAAGAATGAAGATAAAGTTAGTCACTACAAACCAGATACAAATGCACAAGGTGAAATGAACACGTCTTAATGTACCTCTTCCAGTAAAAATGTATTCACTTCCAAATTTTAAATTCTTGATTGAATGACAAAATGAAAACCAAGCTGTCCACAGTGTTAGGAATTCATTACCTAGGTTCTAGGATAACAGTTGATTTTATTAGTGTAAGAGTTACTCTCTCATTTTATTCATTTGCACATCATGCTGGATTTCAGTCGAAGTCTAAACAACTCCATTTGTCTTCTGGTGATTTTCCCACTGAGACACTTTATCGCTTGAAATGATGAATACAAGCTTCGGCCATAAATGGGAACATCATCCTGCTGACTAGTTCTTCATAGAACGAAATTCACATTCAACCAAATCTACATTACAAATGAACTAGTTTGTTGGTGAATTTCGAAAGCCATTGAAATTTATCTCGATTATTGTATTTCTTCCACTATACCACTATTGGAACACTTGTGTACATGTACTTAACTAAATTCTTCAGAGAATATTTTGTTGAAGTTTCGTTTCATGGTTTATTCGGTGAAGATGACTGTGATATTGAATGTGTATATGAAGCTGTTTAGCTCACTTTTCGAATATGTCTCTGGCTATACATATAAATAACTAATTTTCAACTGCTTCTATCCACTTCAGTAAAATTAGTAAGAAAGATAATAAAGAACAGGAGGCGTTTCAAGAGATGTAAGTCAATTGACATACTTTCTATGGAGAATTGATCATCTTTTCAGTTATGAAATGCCAGCAAATTTATTCTGCTTCCCACATCGCCCTGGAAGTTTTCAAAGGTTTGTGCAGTTTGAATATATTTTGTTTACTGATATCGAAAATTATTCATAAGAATTTGTCCTAAAATAAATGAATTCCTGTATAGACTATTCTCAGCCACTGCTGTTGTTTTGGCTAGCTCAAGAAGACGATGAATCTAAATGAACATTTTACAGGTTCGGCTAGTGGTCACACATTCGCAATATGAGTGAGAACCAGTAGTCAGTTATGAATTCAACCAAGAACAGACAGGTGCTGTTCACTTTCAGATGAGTCTCATGATAACAGTTCACATAAGACTTTAAGTTGTCTAGGATGAATTTGGGAAGAGAATATTCCTGCATTCGATATCGGCGATTAGTGAATTCATTTAAGTTCCGGTTGATTGATTCTGCAACCGCCTATTCCGAGATTATCATGTTAGTTTCTTTTGTCTCTATTTATTCGTTTTGTCCGCACTTTTTATTATCCCTATCAAGTTAACATATATATTTTTAATTCCTCACATATGAAATCTGATAGATTATTTAGGAAGCATGAAGGTATTGAAAGCAAAATACGGTATGATTTCTTTTACACATATTGACTATCTCAATATTCCAGAGAATATTTTAACTCCAGTTTGAAGTGATAGTGATCACACTCCCTTTCAAGAGTTGTCATTTAGCCAATAAATTCAATAGATTGTTCGTTGCTATTTATTTCGAAGTCAGTTTAATATCTTTTCCTTTAGTTGGACACTTAGTAGTCACCGGCATCATGTAACTACTCCTTCGTCTAGTGCAGACTGAATTTTGTCAGTGATGTTCGCAATGCGACCGCCACACTGAGTGACTCAGCATCATGGCGCTCTGTGAACTGTATTTATAAGGTTGTTGGAGGTTCCATACTTGTTGGCACTCGCCGTTACTACCTTGTGTCGAATACAGTCATACAGGAGTTGTATCACGAGCCCGAATAGCTTACTGATAATGTCTCTCACTTCAAAACTGGTTGACTCAGTTTCCATTCTCAGATGGACATGAGTTCCGTCAAGATTCCAGATACGTCATGCACGTTGTTGTGTGCCAGCAGGATCTGATGCTTCCGGCTTATCGCCTGCAATCATCTAAAATCACGTCACTTTTTTGTCTTGCTTTCAAATGAGATAATAAATTAATTACGTCACTCATCATCTGTCTTTCGATATTTCAGTATGACGCATGATTCAGTTGCATCAACAGTCACTACCAAGCATATTAAATCAGGAGAGAAATAGGAATCCCACTGTATCACTGTGTCGAAATCGCTGAGTGAATACCAATGAAATCAACTGTAGAACATTCATCAGACTTATGTACTTCTCATTGAATCTTAGAATTGTATATAGAAATGCAATTCCACTCATTTTGATATTTTCTTCAGGAAGTTTTGCAGTGAATATTGACGGCGAAATATCTGTGACCGAGCAGATCATCGATTCGCTTACAAGTACTTATGAAACTTCTTGATAATGAAATATGCTTTATCTGTCTGTCTGTCTGCATGTCTTCTGCATAACACTTCGCATTTAATATTATTACTATCGTTATTACTAGTTTTTTCAGTAATTTAAATGTTTGATCAGTTAGAGAACCATTAGAAAACCTGTGATAACTTGGCAGAAGCATTGAGATTCTTCAGTAGAATACACTCACTGGCGTTTCAAGGGAGAATCTTCTGGTATGAAAGAAAGCTCGAGGATCATTCAGGCCCTCAGAAGTGGCTCATGAATTCTAACCCTCGTCAACTCTCAATATATATAGAGAAGTTGCCAGCTTACATTGTAGGTGAGTAAGTGATCGCTTAGAGAAAATACCAGTGATTTTATTAACTAAAAATTCTGTTTTTTTTATTTCTTTGCATCATGGCGACAAAAAATGTGAGGACGTGTGAAAAGTTAGTTCATGTGGCTAAACATTTATAAAATGAATGTGCATTAATGTAGATATATTTACATATTTCCGTCACTAGCTATATACATATTGGTATTTTTATTCCTCCGTTACAATGATTAGATACGATGTACGGTCCAAAAAATGAAGGTTGCACTTCCTATCTACCTCCAAGGCGAAGAAAAGGTAGCTCATTATCATTCTCTGTCATTTATATATCAGTGTAATGATATTAATCATATTCATATTATTCGCATAGTTTCATTGAGTAACCTCATTCATGAAAACAGACTTCCTTTAATTCTTATTCAATATTCACGTATAGATGCAAGTAAGTTAATGTTTACAGAGGACTGATAACTGAATTTGAGTAGACTCTATAAATAAAGGCATAAATCAATTCATATATATATATGTATATCTCACCATAGAGAACATTAAGAAACGACATAATTACATCATCACGATGTCTCTAGTATTTGTCTACAGACGAGTAAACACATTCACACTGACAGTCAATCTCGATGAAAATCCTTCAACCTGCTTTACATTTGGGATGTTCAACACAAATCAGACTTATCTGCAGGATGTCAAGTATTCTGGAAAATTCAAGGGAGCGAATCCTACACTCATTGGTTGTTATTCAACACTTCTAATTCCCCCTATCACATAGTTTCATTTCACCAATTCCGTTCGGCCTAATGTAAGTTTGTTTTGAATCTCCTCTCTCTTGCTTTCTCCAGGAGTTAAACGTTTAATTTATCTGATGTCTAAGAAAAATTATGAACAAGCAGTCTACCTAAAAAATAACAGTGAGTATAGTGAATTTCCTGTTAACTTCAATGTATGGAATTCTTGAATTCATATTTTCAAATGCAAATAGAAAAGCTGAGTGGTTCAGCTTCCAGTTTTAGAACCACCAGTTAACTTTGCCATCTGTTTACTTTCTCAGATGTACTTTTATTTTAAACCTCATTGCAGTAACAACACTACTGTTCTTGCAATTCAGCTCTGAAATTACTTTTGGAAGGTATTCTGAGGGAAATACAGGTACGAACAGATTGCCAGTATTACTCGAAATCAATTAAAATAAAATCTGTATGCTTAAGTGCACTTGTTAACTTACGTTTGTACTCTAATCTATCGCTTGTCTCTTTAAAATAGACAAACGTATTTTTACCAGGGAATGAGAGACATTTCCATATACATTCAGAGGATTATCCGAAACCAAATGCTGACACCTATGTTGACTACATTCCCTTTATTGAATTTATATCAGAATAACACGTTTTCTTTGCATTTTATCTTTCGCTCAAGAGCTCGAAAACTGGTCAAAAAAACTGCATTGGTTGTCTTGCAGCATGGAGCGTGGAGTAGTAGGCGCGGTTTATTTTTATTTATTGAAACGTAAAGAAGTAGTCAGTTTTAGTATAATTTAGTAATAAATGATTTTATTTAGTTTATCCAGAGCTTCTTCTTTAAACTAAGGATCACACATGCCTCTAGAAAGCAATCGAAGTTGAATGAGCACAGAGAGAGAAAATATGTCGTCAGACAATGTCGGTTTGAATTACACCTCCATGAGACATTTTTCTGATAAAATACAACCTTATAAACAAGCAGAATAAGAGTGAAATAGTGATTTTGATTAGGTAATAGACTTGAGTATTACTGGAAGTGGGTGAATGAGACAAATGCGTCAAAGTTTTGACACAATAAGAAGAAAAGCGGTTGTCGAGGAAAGTGTAGGAAATGTGATGTGTGTACATGTGTATAGACTGGTCAGTTTGTACTTCATCGATCGGTGACTTGATAGTAGCTGCACTCACATTTTAGTGTTCCTGGAGTTTAGGATATCACTTCAGACTATTTAAGTACCTCCCACACGCCAAGGGCGAGTGTGATGACTATCATGGAGATTATTTTTACTGACTGACTCTCTTGCTTACGTCCACTGACCAACGACTATCAACTAGATAGGAAACAATGGGGCATGGGATAGTGCTCACCTGTGTTTTACGCAGTTTCAATGGGGAATGTTCTGCACAACGTTGACTAAGCTATTTGAATGAACACTGAGCAGGACTTCGAGTAATTTTGGAAAGTTGCAAGACTTCGTCTTCGACGTTGCTTGGAGTCTTTCGAGTACACATTCTGAGAGTAAAGATTTACAGTGCATTTTTCAGAAACATACATATTAAAAAAGAGTAAAATGTTTCGTGCAAGCACGTCAGAAATGTACTGGATGACACTAAACGCCCACAACCATATCAAAACAAGCAGAAAAAGGAGGTACGGCGTTACCACACATCAAGGTGGTAGAGAGTGAGCACCTGATGCATTGTAGGTAATCAAATAAAGCTGAGACGGTCAAGGATATACCGATAAATATGATAACGTCATTGCATGCTATGTCTGACTCCGATGAATATGCTGTGACAAATTCATGTCTTCACATTCTATAATGTGCTAAATGCTGTGTGCCGCCAAATACCAACAAGGCTGTATTGAATGAACAGTGTGAGTGGGAACTGCTGATGAAACATGCTACTGACATCACATACCAGACCATCATGTGGACCTCGACTAGTAGCTGATAGTTTGAATGTTCAGAGATGTCACATATAAGGAGTCCCAAATGAGGAACGGCTGTCCAGCACTCCAAGATTGTCATCAACGAAAGCAACCTTGAAATGTCTTTCATGTTTATCTTAAGAAATTTGTGAATCTGTGTGAAACATTTTCACATCAAATCTTGTTTTCAGCTCCGAGAGTGCCGTGTGTGTCTTCCTTCTCATTATAATTTATAACTAGAACTGATCTGTCCTTATTGTCTGTGTGTCTGAAAATAAAATCCATGTGGTGTGTTTCTAATAATCGATAAATACACAGAATCTGTAAGGTAATTATTGAATCTTGTCGACTAATGTACTCAGGAGAAACACAAAAGTGAGTTGAAATCCATAATCAATAAAACAATAAAAAAGAACGAAATTGGAGACACTAATTGGAATCAAATTCTTTTACCAAGTAACTTGAATATTCTGATAAAAAAGTTGTTTAAATGCTGGTCACGCAGTAGTCTCGCAGACTATTGATTCTGCGACGAAAACTATAATGAGTGTATTAAGTATTTCTCCTCCATGTATTGTCCACCTCTGCAATATATATATTGTATCCGAAGAGTTTGCATACTCGAACTGCAGTTATATTCTAAATGAAATCGATTTCAAATACGATTATCCTCCTTACTTACGTGAGTGTGGGGTGTTATGGTGCTGCCCACCATGAGTGATAGTCTGTATGGAGTGAGATGGCGGATAAATGTAGGAAAGCTGAAATGCCTATAAGGTTCTGGCAGAAAAAGCGTTATAAACATAACTCACTCGGATAAAGAGAAGTCAGAGTTGTTGCAGAAATTCAACCAACTACAAAAATCAAAACAAGATTTTGAGCGAACAATTAATTTCGATAACTTCTTCCTCAGGCTCTACAATTATAAGTCCATGAATAATAGAGTACATATAGCCAATAAAGGCAAATGAAAATAATATCAGAAACTGTATTGGGGTGCATGTGTAAGTTGAGATGATAGTCCATTAGTTAACATAATCAATCAAATGTGTATAGGGTGTATAGTCAGAAAAATGTGATGAAGTGTGAATGAACAATTGGGTGATATAGTGATGTTTTATAGTCAACAGAATACTAGAATATCTAGCTACACAAGAGCAGTTATATAGGTCGTACCCAAAGGAATTTATCTTTACGCACTCGTGAACATATTCCAGTATGGCTTGGGAAAAGAGCGACCAGATCATTAAACAGTGCAATTCTGGCTTATCTAGTGGATAGCGAACACAGCATCAAAGTAGATGAGTCATTTACAGTTGTGTATCGAGTACCAAATAATCTCCCCAAAGGCACACGATTACGCCTCCTAGCCATAGGTGAGGCTTTAGAGATTAATGGAGAAAGACCAGACATATGTGTACAGAAAAAAATTATTCCCTCTGTCTGTCTACCCTGGCCCACTATAAGGTCACCAGGATCGTAATTTTTTGTATTATTATTATTACCATTTTGTGATATCATGTCTTTATTATCCATTTCTCCACCCAGTTTATTTCACCTCATTGTTACCCTTAATTTTGTCAACCTTTGTGATTTTACACTAAGCCTACCAACTCTGTAACATCTTATTACAATTTACAATTTAGCCACTTTATTTTATCATCAGACATTATCGGTCAGCCCTCACCTTCAGTGTTCCCTTTGTTAATGTGTGTTTGTATGTATTTTGTGGCTATCGCATTTCTCTCACCCCAATGACACTTGTATTCTGTTGACTATAAAACATCACTATATCACCCAATTGTTCATTCACACTTCATCACATTTTTCTGACTATACACCCTATACACATTTGATTGATTATGTTAACTAATGGACTATCATCTCAACTTACACATGCACCCCAATACAGTTTCTGATATTATTTTCATTTGCCTTTATTGGCTATATGTACTCTATTATTCATGGACTTATAATTGTAGAGCCTGAGGAAGAAGTTATCGAAATTAATTGTTCGCTCAAAATCTTGTTTTGATTTCAATATGGGGATATTTCATTCAACAACAAAAACACTAATCACCACCCAGTGGAGACATGTAGAGAAAATGATCTATATCACTTACCTAAGCGGCATCCTTTCAACTTCACTTTTGACGTATAACGACTTGAATATTAGGATTGGGACATCAACACAGACTTTCACTCTTTTGGAATCTGTCTTGTTATTACTAACGCTAAACACAAGTTATGTTGGACAAAATGAATGTGAACTTAAAATGGTTTGTGTTTAATTGTTCTGAAGAACAACGACCTTCGGAGTCGACTCAAAGCGGTTCGCTTGCAAACGCAGTAGAAATACATTAGATGCAACCGTTGTCCACCATCAAAATATTGTATCAGTCCTTGATAAAGGCGCTACGTTTGTTCGAGCCTGCTTTTTACACTAATCTGCTGCTTTTGACTGTATTCCTGAGGCACTTCCAATAGGAAAGCTGATTTCAGCAAACACTGAGTCCTGGCTCCCAAGTTGGCTGGCTTTCTTCTTATTTGTCGAATAGAAAACAACACACTGTTTTGAATGGAAGGCGCCCTACTTCGCTACAAACGGAAGCTGGTGTGCCCTTAGGCTCTGGAATCTGTGCATCCCCTTACTTTGTTGCTTTTGCATGAACTTCCATATTCTAACAAAACTGACTTCAGTATATATGCCTATGATCGAACCTTTTCTGTCGCAGTAATTTTTTCTTTGCATTGGTCTTATATGCATAGATTAGTTTCTGAAGTTAACGAATGGTCTTACAGCTAGTCAATCTAAATGTCATGTTGCTGGTTTCAGTTCGAAATGTGAACAAGACCTGAATGCGTGGACTGATTCAGTCACATGACTGCTGTAATATTGACGGCGTTGCAATCACAGGTTATTAAAATAAGTAAGCCGTTCAGGTAGTTCATTCTTTTAAGAAGGATTATGCGAATTTCCTGCAAATTCCCGAATGTAAATATCGATAATTGTAATTGGAACCAAGCAGCCACAGAGAAAACAGAACATGATGTATAAGCGAACACGTGCATATTTTATATGGTTCACGTAAGAACTATGTGAATGTAAACTCATTTATGAAACCTCAAGGTTTTTAGTGCCTCAAATGATTTTCATAATTTGTGGAGCTAAAATTCGTCTCCCTTATACTGTACCTTATTTACGTATTTCGAAGTATTATTCAGGACTGCATAATGGTGGTTAGTGACACCTGTCGTGACTGTGACTTTCCGTTTCTTGACTGTAGGTGTTGACTTTGTTTCTGCTTGCTTTCATTGGACTTCCCTAACAGAAATACATGCTACTACAACCTAATAATTAACACTGATATGTAAGCACGAAATAAAAAGAGGGAATTACTTAGGTATGTGGTCGAGAAAGTAGTGTAACTGACGCATAGAAACTGAGGTTATTTGAGGAAATTTTTGGTGAGATATAGTTTAAAAGCAGTTATATAGCGACAATCTGAAGTGCTTATTTCACAAACATTATGCCTTTTGTCAATTACTCATATGAGTTGTATTCATTAACACTTGGGATGAATATTTTCAATAAACTCATGAGGAAAATGACAATCTTGAAGGTTAATTTATTCACTCCCAAAGTAAGATGAAATGCTGAGCGCCTCGTAAGTAGATTTGGTAAATGGCTGCTGTGGTGAAATATATTTCGATGTTGGATGTGTTCAAATTCATGATTCACAAATCATTTCACTATTTGCAGTTCACCTGTCAACCCAAGTAGCTGGCGAGAAATCTGGTGATTTGAACTGATTTGGCTGTCTGAGCTGAGTGATATCGAGTACACGGATGATGATCTCAGCCAGAAACCAGTGAAACCGTCGACCAGTGTTTATGTCATTTCTATCTGACTAGCGTGAACTGCTGGTTGATATGAGTGGCATGTGACTACTCATTTTAATCAGTCAGTCATACGTAGAGAAACGCAAATTCGACAAGTACAGTGAAGTCTCGGTGAAATACACGAAGATGAATATCAAAGCACAGAAACGAGATTTGAAATACTGATGAATACTGAAATAAGGTAGCTCTAAGGAAGGATATTCCGTTCTTTTTACTGACTACAAACGTAACTGCATGCTAAGCCCATTGCTAATGTCGTGAGTCGGCTTTCCATGAGAAGACCTTGTAAATAAGGAATTCTGTACACATGTCAAATATGTTCATTCGGATAATTGCAGAAGACTATTTCAAGAATATTGTGTTTTCTGTAATTTCTCATTAGGCTTTACAATCACTTAATCGAAAACAGTCATCAATGAACATCGACTAGAGCAATCTGAAGGAGGCGATTACTTTCACCTATCTTGGCAGCATCTATAATCCGCATGCCCAGGGGTGAACGAGTCAAAGGTCAGACCAGAAAGGTGAGACAGACATCCATCAGGCTGAAATTAGTCAGCATAAATTATGAGATTTGGATTAGCATGGAATATCTAATGTCTAGTCAGGACTTTTATATGATTCAGAGACTTGGCGTGTCACGAAGAGCATTTCCAGCATGTTCAGTGGAAAGTGGAAATGTTACAGTTATCCACTATTATGCTCCTACGTACAACTCGGATGAAGAGAACTGTGAAGACTTCTACAGACAACTACAAATAATAATTTTAAAATAAATATCCTCATGGGTGATCTGAATGCAAAACTAGAAGCAGTCAACACAGGAAGAGAACTTATCATAAGTCAGGTGGCTGCTAGTGAGACGAGTGAGAATGGAGAATTATTCTCAGTCTTCTTCACCAGGTGGATTCACCAAAAAAACTGATAGCTTTCATATGAAACTCAAGAAAGCAGAGACACCGCCCGCTCGACATACAATTTTTACAATAATAGCAGATTAGGCCTCTTACCATTATCTGCTGCGATGGACCTTCAAGAGTGATCTTATGAGGGGGATTCGCTATCCTATGGGCTAACGTGTAATCGGCTAGTGATGACTGCAGAAAACAGGATGAAGTGGAGATGAACATTAGTCCCTTCAGGAAAACAAGAGAATTATCAAAGCAGTGGAATCACTGACTATTGAAAAACTGCCAGCCAATTACTTTGTAGTGCACCTTCAATCTCTGATCTTTGGTTTCAACGCATTCATGCACCATGGCATCACACCATCTTGTTTTTTCCTGTGTGACTGTACACAAGCGGGTCGCTTCCTCCTTGTGCTAACATTCAGCGCACTCTTAGAGTTTACTACCCAGCCAGGTAACAGATAAGTTGTACAACCTTCTGATTTATTAAAATTGATATTTCATCTGTGTAAAATGCAATTCTCAACAGGAGATACCACCCAGTCTCAAGCCCTTTCACTGTGAATTCACTGATCAGTTCTTACACGCTGGACAGAGTACTGGTAAGGGTATTAAGAGATGAAGTCTTAAGTAAGTTAGTCAGGGTATATCTTGAGTACAATCAACACTTACAATTGGTGAGCCTGAGTTTCATCGTTTGCATTATTTAGAGTCTTACGTGTCAATATTTCTCCCTTTTCAAATTGATTATTTTGTTTATTTTTGCACGTAGGGTGATAAATGTTTTCCGTCAGGTTGGTATTTATATTTGTACTGTTTTCTCACTGTGTTTCTATATCGTCTTATCTTAACGACGGCTGAAAACGGCTCTCCTATGCAGATGGCCATTACTGTGCAACTTCCGACCTCTTGAACATACCATCCTTCTAGATGGTTCTGTCATGTGGAAGCTCAGTTCGCTCTTAGCCATATTCACTCACAAGAAACCAAGGCCAACCTGGTTATTGTGAGCCTCAACGAAAACACTGTGGTGGAAGTTTCTAACGTTCTTCATGATCCCTCTCCAAACATGTGTGATCGCCTCAAAATTGTCGTCATTAAAAGGCTTGCACTAACAGATAAACAGAAAGTGCAAAGTACTGATAAGGGTAATAAAAAAAGAAGGTTTTAGTAAGTTCGGTTAGTTGAGGTTCGTCTTAAGTGAAATCAACACTTACAACTTCATCAGTTCAGCATTACACTGGCTAATGAACTAACGATATTCCACCGAAATCTATTGTACGAGCTGAACAAATCTTTTCCAAAGAAAAGAAATTATAAGCTGCTGACGGAACCATCTCAAAATGCTCTTCACGGTGTCGAGCAGTTCAATCACTCAGGTTACTTAAATTATTCACAATCATGAGCTGACAGTAGAAATAAAAGAGACTTTTTAATGTTCATTCCTTACCCACTTTGATCTTCGGCTACCTAGAATCCATCCATAATGATATTGCATCTGATTCGTCGTGTCTAGTTTGGTTTAACTCAATCACATTGCTTACACTGGCGAATTTTTAAGTTGCTTGAAAGCAGCGGATTTGCAAATTTGCACAACACCCAAGAAACAACAGCATACTGAATATTAGCACGCTTTCAAACGTATTCCAGTACATCAAATGACTGTTCCTGAGATTATGAGGACAAACTGTCGCTCCCTGATAGACAAGATTAACTGTCTGGAATCCCGGCCTGCCTCATATCCTCCAATGCATTTAGCAATGCAGGTTTTATAACTATTCAAGAAACCTGGTTGTGTGACCTTTATGATGATAATCTAGTCTGCCTAAATGGTTTCAAACTATTCAGACAAGATCGACGTAGCTCCAAAGAGAATTGTGGTGGTGACGTCTCTACCTTCATCGACTCTCAGTTGTGTACTTCAAATAATATATGTTTTGAATTCTACGGTGGCAGAAGTGACTACCTCACAATTGAATGTCTGTCAAAACACCTGTCAAAATAGAACTAAATGCACATTTAAAACAGCTATGCAGCGCCCGGATGGAGTCTTTTAGAACTACCTTTACTTCCTGATGATTTTACTTTCTTTGCATTCTTGTTTTTCTGCTAGGAAGCAGCACACTGCTTACAATGGGAAGATCTCCATTGCTTCACATACTCAAACTGGTATTCCTCGTAAGGCTTATCCTTCTCTTTTACTGTCTTCCTTCTTCTCACATTACCTGCCACCTATTCTTACCAAGCCAATTTGGTTATGTATGTCGATAATCTGACTGTTTCCACGCTGATGGTTAATTCTCAGTCACACTGTTACGAAATGAATAACTTTTTATAAGAAATTATTCAGTAGTCCCGGTAGAAATGTCTTAAGCTTGATCTCTCCATCCAAATGTTAGGTGGTCATTTTAACTTTCAGACTTACGTGAACTGGTAGATTGACACGGTTCCACTACCAATGGAGCACTGGAGTTGAAACCAAAGCGTATGGTAAATACTTTGGACTGTGCATTTCCTCTGATCACCTTTCCTGGTCTTCCCACATCACGTTAGTTAGGAGAAAGGCTTATCGTTTGACGTTCTGTGTGAGGAAGCTGAGACGATCTGGTGCAATTCCTTCTCTATTGTCACCGTTTGTTAATTCTTGTATTCTGCCTTAACTTCTTTATTGCTCCCTCACAACTTAATCCTTCGATAGATACTTAACGTAGACTTTGTGATGCTGCGTCGGGCACTGAAAGACGTCAGCAGGACAAGTGGAGTATAGCTAAAAGAACTGTAGGTGAACGCTTGGGTTCTTGCGAGAAATCAGCTAACATCATCTTGTCAGACTCTGAGAATTCACTCCATGCACAACTATCTCCTTGCATCTCATTGAGTAGAACTAGGAGTAACTAAAGAAGACTGCATGCCCATAAGACTAAGTGCAAAAACTCTACCATACCTTATTTATGCGATGAGAAATGTGCAATTTAATTATATCTCCTGCACTGAGGAAATTAGATGCAGTGTTATATTACACGCTGAGAACTCCATATTTGTACCAATAGTACAGTTTGAAATAAAGCTATTATGATTGCTTGTCCTTTGCTATCGTTTCTTTTGTGTTCAACTTTATACTACTCACCACTTGCAAGTATTTTGAGTTCATAGCTGCTACTTCATTACTGGCGCTGTTCTGTGCTGTCGAAGTATAACTCATTTATTGCATTAATCCTCCTTTTCACGGATAGCAATCATTTCCTTATCGTTAAGCATTATCTACTTTATATCCTTTATTTATATACACTTCCATGTCGAAAATTGTTCATTCGAACGAGATTATTCCTTGACTAGCATTCGCTCTGACCATAGACCATCATAGATACATGCTTACTATCTTTCTTAATGACACATAATGACTGTGCACTGGACGTCATCCATGCACATAACCCTCACAATTCGACGTTTGCATATTATATTTCATTGTTTTATGTAAAATATAGTAGCATCCTTAAGACGAACCCAGTGTGTCTCGAATTTACATGTCACTCAACCTGTAGTCTAATAAGTCAATTTGATTATCACCTCTGATTTCTTCGAAGAAATCTACAATTGGTCTCAGCTACCTGAAAAAAATTGTTATTTCAAAACAGCGGAAGAACTGGAACGAGAAAGTGCCCACTCATTCTTCGACTCCGGATCATCTGAGAGATCAATCCACAGCACTGGATGGATTCCAACCATTACACTACATTAAAATATCCAGTCTGGGTGAGCAATGGACAAATAAGGTTCGTTCATAGCTCTGTTTTAGCACACTTCGTAAATAATAAGCATAAAGCCTTCATTAATATAGTATATAAGGTTATTGATAGCATTCCGACTAATATTGATTTAGTTCCACAAATTTGCATTCTACACACAGTTCCCGTCATCCGAAACCACCTGAAGAAACCAGACATGCAAATTCGAAAGAGATTTGTGCAATTACTTTCATTGCCGTGACTACCATCAAATGATTGCAAACATATTGCTGATTATCCCCTCCCACTAAGCCTTTCACAAGTTATCATTTTCCTCAATATATTTTATTTTTCTGACCAGTTCACCTCTAATTGCCTATTACTCAATGGATTTCAACATTCATTTGTTTGGTTTATTTACTCCTTATTTTCCGGAATTCAGAATCACGTGATCAACTTCTTTAAGTGTTGTATAAGTTATCACCAATGTAATAATTCAGCGTCAGATAAGTAGATGATAGAATTGAGGGATTAGGTTAATGTTTAGTGATGTTTGCTACATTGAATGCCTTAATGTTTCCACTGCAAACTATAGACGACTTTAGACGGCACACAGAGAAACTCTGTATAACTCCAAATGACATTAGCAGTTTCTCATGCAATACATCATAAAACGTGTTTATCATGATGTGACATTCAACTGCATATTAACAACAAAAGTCATACTTGCACATATCAGTGGGATCAGCAAGACAGAAGAAACCACAACCAATGATCTGTGAGTCAAACATTCATACTGGTCACTTAACATGCACCCTCAATCGAATGATTACCTACGTTTATTGTGTCGCGGGATGAATTTCAACAAACTCCAGATAAGCTACTGCTGTCTGCTGGAGTAGTCAGAATGATGTAGGCAAACTAGTCAGTGGTGGTGGTGGTGGTGAAATTCGATCATAAGAAAGTCACATATAATACAGTATAGCGTCCTTCACCATCCATACTGTTGTAGTCTATCACTAAGTGGAAGAAGTCAGTCATTATGTGCACAATCATTGGTGTATATGACTTTGATTTCAATTACTTTATTCATTATGAAACCTGTTCCTTGAGATTGTTATAAAATAAGACTTTTTACACATATATGGAATAAATAAACGGAATAATTCTCACTGTTCAACAGAAGAGACAGCTGATTTGGAGAATCCTGTGGTATTTTGGTCAGTATATGACTGAACAACAAAGGATAAATAGACACAAACACTTATACTTATATGAAAATTGAAAGGGATATAAGTGGGAACTCAGACATCCATATTTGAAAGAAACTGAACGATTTTGTCATATCGTGAATTAAAAAGAGTAGTGAATTAGAGACTAATGAGACTTGAAATTATGCGTTTGGTTTGTCCTCAACCTGCTTTTCATTATGCATTAGCAGTTAGCCAAACTGGAGGTGTTGCTAGCTAGTGTAATTATCAGGTTGTCCAGGGCGAAAATTAAGTGAACCCAGGTTTCAAGGTAAAAGCATAATCAGGGCAGTTCGAGCTGATACATACCGAGGATACCGATGATGAGTTCAATTCCAAAACGAGCAAAACGACTGTCTTATATATGAATCACTTAGATAAGGCTGGCTAAATGGATACCGTTTGACACGAGCTGTTTCCTACTACTTGCATTATTCAGTAGTATTTATATAATATCATGCATTGCTGAATGAATAGTAAGTGAATGGCTATGGGAATGTACAACTTAAGATATGATCCTACATAAACAACACTGTCAGTGAGAAAGTGGCTTTTCAACATTCATTTACTGTTACAGGCTTCCTGTTTGATGATAATTGCCTAGTAGTGTCTGTTCAATTTATTGACACAGATCAATTCTTTCAGTGACTCATTAAGGCTTACATGAACTTTCTATTACAGTCAACAAATCAGAAGAATTTCAGCTTATTTATGATCAGTATTATCAATGTTTTCATCATTGAATAAAAGACAGAACTAACTTCGCTGTGAAGAAAACATGCATCCATTGTATTTCATCGGTTCTGTCCAGCTGCATAAAACCCGGAGAATTTAACGAGACGCGTTATACTATGATTTTAACATACTTTTATTCATCCATAAGAATCGGTCCTCCGGTGATGGTTGTTGTAATAAGGCCATATATGAAGAATCACATTTGCATGATAATACGAGGTCGTTTTATTTTTTGAGGATTTATCACGCTGTCTTTCTGAATACAGAGTTTGGATAGAATTCTTTTGACAGCAATGACTTCTGCAAAGCGAAATATCAGGGTTTTCTTTGGTTGTTGAATTATTTGAAGGCCTAGCTGGTTTTGACTGTACGTCTCGTGTCAGACAGGTGTCTGGAAATACATAGCTGCCTTTCACATTGAGATGTCTGAAAACATACTAAGAAAATCTGCTAGATGTGTACCTGTCAGTCCTTTCGATGTAATTCATGCCGGCACTGTGAGTAAATTAGTAAATGCAGTTGGAGTTGACATGAGCAGAATACCTGTTTACTTTTGACTGATTTGATGACCAGGCCGTGTTGTAAATTCTTGCTTCTTTCCCTTTGTACGCTTGATAGATGAGGACCGGTTTATTCACACCTCAGGGATCTTTCAATGCTGTCACTTTGAATATGAAATTCCGGCGATTTCCATTCTCTATAAGGTTCTCTTCGATAACCCTGAGTTTTTCTGCAATGTTGTTTTCGTTTCATGATACCCCTGCTATACTGAACAGTCTCTTGACCCGACATTTTATTATGGTTTTTAAACAGCGTTTACTGGGCATTTTTCATTAGTACAGTGCATCCGATTCAAGTGATACGTCTCTTTACGATGAATGGACCTCGAGTAGTCTACCAGACGATAGTACGATCAAAAAACGGTTAACATTGAGCGGGTAGAATTAACAATACTTTGCCCAGTGGCGGGATGTTCGACGAACCTGTCTCATTAGCTGAAGGCATTGAATTCTGAGTATTAAAGAAGAATCACAAATAAGGATGAAACTCTAGTTCAGTAGTCCATAATCATGTTTCTCCAACTGAGGTCCATTCATCGTCACTCTCAAATCATTCAAGTTCATTCAAACCAACACCTAAAACTAAACAATGTCGATGATTCCGCTAACTGAATGATAGATTTTAGATGTACATTTTCAAATGTTAGTCACATTTCAAATACTATAATATCTGAAGAATAAGACATATAACTAAATTCGGCGAGAATAAGCAAGCCTTTTAGAATTAAAGTATTAGTGGTTACCGTCAATCTCCTTCATAAAATAAATACTAACGTAATATACGCATTCTTTCCTCAGCTGGACAAACAATTTCATTTTCAAGCAACCGTGCAGTCGTAATTATATTACGGTGAAAGAAATAAAGTGCCACTATGCATTCCACATCCAATGCACACATGATAATGATGAAGATAATTTGTCCATGTCTTCTCTGCTGTTTGAAATGTCTGCTACAACTGCACTGATTTCCCGATAATAAGGTCTCCAACTCAACTCACAATCTTCGCAATTTTCCGAGCTTGTCTCTTGAAACGACTAGTTGGACGTCGGAGAGTGAGCTGCTCACTTTTTCTCTTCATCATTAAATGCATCTCTCCGCTATTCTATATGCTTATAGATAATATGCATACGTACGTCTGTATCTCTGTACTACTTATAAATCTTGTCAGTAGCACACGCTGCAGTAGTCGTAGTAGTAGTAGTAGTAGTAGTAGTAGTAGTAGTAGTAGTAGTAGTAGTAGTAGTAGTAGTAGTAGTAGTAGTAGTAGTAGTAGTGGAAAAAGACGTTAGTGACACGATGACTCTTTTTCAGTGTAGCCAATCATATTAAGTGAGTTATACTGAGATTCGGCCAACATACCTCCGTTAACTTAACAAGCATACATATTTACATATTCACATTGGCCGAATTCCTCAATTCTATCATCTACTCATCTCACACTGATTGAATACATCGGCGATAACGTGTGCAATCCGATTGTAGAAATAATTTCGATACTTACACACGTTGATCACGTGATGCTGAATTCCGGAAAATAAGGAGTAATTAAACAAAACAATTGAATGTTGAAATCCATTGAGTAATAGGCAATTAGAGGTGAACTGGTCAGAAAAATAAAATTATTGAAGAAAATGATAACTTGTGAAAGGCTTAGTGGGAGGGGATAATTGGCAATATCTTTGAATTCATTTGATGGTAGTCAAGGCAATGAAAGTGGTTGCACGAATCTCTTCTGAATGTACATGTTTGGCTTCTTCAGGTGGCTTCCGATGACCTCAGCTTTACGTAGAAGACAAATTTGTGAAGCAAACTTAATACTGGTCGGATTGCTACCAATAACCTCAAATACTTTATTAATGATGGCTTTATGCCAACTATCTATCAAGTGTTCTGAGACAGTGACTGAACAAACTTCTTTTGTGTGCAGAGTTCAGGATTCAATATGTGAATTGCCATTGCTTCTGCAGTTTGCAGAAGTTTAATTCGCACTATTTTGGCAAGATTCCAACGTATTGTGTAGATAACTGAGAAGTTGTTTTGTGGGTTTGCCAATGTTCATCTCCTTTGAATCAATATATTCACATATATAGCATATTGTTTCGGTTAGTGGGACGTTTGCAAACAGTGATACCACATCTAGTGAGAACATGGTTTGATTGGAAACGCTGACGTTTTCAATGGAATTGACAAAATCGAAGGAGTCTCGAAGTGAGTGGCAGGAGATTTGCTTTCTGACTGGTTCTAGTATGTCTACTAGCCATTGTGCGGTACTGTGATAAGGTGAATTAGTCATATCGAGAATGGGTCGAAGAGGTAGATTTTTCTTGTGCACTTTTGGTAGTCCATATAGCCGGGGTATATTTGAGCCAGATGGTTTCAACGATTCGAAGGTTTCAAGATCGATGAATGATTCAGTCTTTAGTTTTGAGAGAAGGTTCGTTAGTTTTTGTTCAGTTTGTTCCGTCATGTTCTTTTCATTCACTGGTTTTATGAATTTAGATTCGTTGGATAGGATGAGCAGCATTTTACTTACGTAGTCTTCACGATTCATGACTGCGATTTCCTCACCTTTATCCATGCGTAACTCCATTTTCGTTTATTTTTAAGTGAATTCTACTCAGGTTATTATCTTAATTCTCATTCATTTCAAGTGTATTCTACTCAGATTATTAAGTTGACTCTCATTCATTTTTCATTGAACCCTATCAATAAGATTGCGTCACCCTACCTACTTTTGTAACTTTATTTTAGTTTCTAACCGATTAACGCCTTCTGAATTACGTAATTTGTTGTCAAAAATTAACAATTGCATTAACACATCTTTGGAAATATTCCTTTTGTTGCCTAGAAAAATCACTATAAATTTGCGTTTTGTACAGCTTGAGAATGATTTCGCCGAAAAGAGTTACTCTTTGCTGAACGCCTTTTCTTTTCCTATGACTGAATTCTATCAGTCGAGATTGCTACGTGGCCACCATGCCGGATGGCTCACTATTACGGTGCCTTGTGAATTGTTAGTATTAGATAGTTGGAGGCAGTTGGCCACAGGAAGCCTTACTTGACCTAGGTTTCTTGCTAGTTGGCACTCATTAGCAAGGTGTATCTGCAACCTTGAAAAAACTCGTGTCCCTTCTGAGATTCGAATCCATGTCAACCAGCGCTACCTGCGGTCAGAGACGTTACCACTGAACTATTTGAACTCGCGATTGAGCTCATGTAGGACTGTATCGGATATTTTTGATTTCACACTGGTCAGTAACTAGCGCAATGTTTGTAGTCCTATCTTCGGTGCAGACTGAATTCTTTCAGTCAGTATTCCTCTTTTTATTATTCGGATTCCGTATTAGGCTGACACAATCCTGTTGACTTAAATAAGTAGATTTCCTTTGGTAAGAAAATATTCATGGATGATTCGGAGCTGTGCATGCTTCGACACTTCGCTATAATCTCTCTTGTGATTGACATCCTCGCATAATTAGTCACTAATGAACTGAATTCGCTTGCGCCCTGAACACCAGATTAAATGTTTGAAATAGTTATAGAGCCGTTAGGGCGCGGGTGATTCAGTGAATCGTCTCCTCAGTAATCTCGGTTGTTACATTCCATTTACATTGGTTTTGTTCTCACATTCATAAGTAATCTGCAGCTATCATCTTGTGTTTTGGCATCATTCATTATTGGTTAGATTAGTTACTGAATTATTTCGTAGTAGTATATATCACGGTGGAAATCGCTTGTCATGATACCAGATGTGGCATTTCACCAAGAATATCTCATACTTATGCTTGATGACTTATGCATCAGTTAGTTCAACAAAATGTGATGCATATTTAGTGGTTGTGTGAATATTATGGAATCACTTTTTCATATAAGAAACAATATTTTTAATGTGGTGTGATTGTAAGAATCCATGCAGTTCTGTTGGACTGATATCTCAGTTGATCTGGAGTCAAAGAATGAGAGTGCAATTTTTAATTTTCAGTTCTTCCGTGTTTTCCAGGCAACAGTATTCTTTCAGCTAGCTGAGACCAATTGTAGATTTCTTTGAAGAAATCCGAGGTGATAATCAAATCGACTTATTACACTACAGGTTGAGTGACACGTAAACTCGACACGAGACACACTGGGTTTGTCTTAAACACAGTACTGTATAGTACATTAAACAATGTAATATAATATACAAACCTCAAACTGTAAGTGTTCACTTGCTGAATGACGTCCATTGCACAGTCACCATGTGTCGGTAAGAAGAATAGTGAATTCGAGTATTTGATAATCTATGGTCAGATCTAATGCTAGTCAATGAATAATCGCATTCGAATGAACAATGTTCAACATAGAAGTGCATATAAATAAAGCATATAAAGTGGATAGTGTTTAACTGTCAGAAATGGATTGGTATCTGTGAAACAGAGTTTCAGTGCATTAAATGAGTTAAACTACGACAGCACAGATCAGCACTGGTAATGTAGTAGCATCTGTGATCTCGAACTACTAACAAGTCGTGAGTAGTATAAAGTTGAAAACAAAAGAAAGGATAGGTAAGCACAGATGATAATAACAGTAATAATAGCTTTATTCCAAACTGTCCTTCTGATAAAATATGCAGTTCTCAGCATGCCAGAGAACACTGCATTTGATTTTCTGATTGCGGGAGCAATAATTAAATTGCACCTTTCTCGGGAGCATGCAGTCTTCTATAGTAAAATCTAGTTCTACTCGATAAGATACAAGGAAAGAGTTGTGTATGGAAAGGATTCTCAGAGTCTGACATGATAATACTTGCTAATTGCTTGCAGGAATCCAAGCGTTTACCTTGAGTAGTATTGACGAGTTCGATTAGCTACACTCCACTTGTCCTACTGACGTCTTTCAGTGCCCTACGCAGGATAACAAAGTCTTTGTTAAGTATCCCTCGAAGGATTCATTTGTGGGGAGCAGTAAAGAAGTTTAGGCAGAATGCAATAGTTAACAAATGGTGACAGTAGAGAAGCAATGATACCAGATCGTCCTAGCTTACTCACACAGAACGTCCAACGATACATAGATTTCTACCAACTAGCATGATGTGGGGAGACCAGGAAAGTTGATCAGAGGAAGTGAAAAGTCCAAAGTATTTACGATAGCGAAACCTTGCCAATCAACCCGTTCACGTAAGTCGTGCCCACATCTGGAAGTCAAGATAAGCACCTGACATTTGGATTGAGGGATCAAGCTTAATACAATTTGACGAGGGTCACTGACTCATGTGTGATAAAAAATTATTCATTTTGCAACAGTCTCACTCAAGAATTACCAACAGCATGGAAACAGTCAGTTTATCTACTAACCCAATAAAATTGGCCTCGTGAGAATTGGAGGCAAATCGTGTAAGAAGGAAGATGTGAAAAGAGAAAGAACAGCTCCATGAGGAATACCAGTTAGAGTAAGTGAATCAGTGGAGATCTTCCCTATTGTAAACAGTGTAATGCTTCCTATCAGAAAAACAAGAATGCAACCACTTGGTAATCAAGCACTGTGTACCTGACGCAACCAGCTTGTTTAACAAAAGAGGCCGGTGTACAGCAGTTTCGAAGGCAGACGTGTAATCGAGGAAGGAACACCGAACATATTTGGCATCTCTACCTAAACTAGATAAAAAATTTTATTGTAAGCGGACAATGACATCTCAGGTACACCTACTATGTTTATAAGTAAATCGATAAGGGTCATTAGAAGGTCCAAGGATGCAAAGGTGAAGAAGTAGCAATAGATCTGCAATTAATATTTGGCACACTTGATGATTTATATGCAAGAACATTTTCAGTGTCCTTGCATGTGGCAGGCACAACGTTGCTTGGAAAGAGTGATTCATTGAAAATACCAGTGAGAGGATGACATGAAATGTCAGCACATTCATTGAGAATAATATGTGGTACATCATCTGGACCAAAGGACTGAGTAGGTTTTAAAGATTCGAGACACTCGAAGGCATA
Organism: Trichobilharzia szidati; assembly: GCA_944472155.2. Taxonomy (NCBI): domain Eukaryota; kingdom Metazoa; phylum Platyhelminthes; class Trematoda; order Strigeidida; family Schistosomatidae; genus Trichobilharzia; species Trichobilharzia szidati. The sequence continues at coordinate 132,096,543 of OX235272.1, read as the reverse complement.
AGTTGAGTCAGAACCAGGGAAGCGATCACAACATCAGCTGGACGACAGATGAAGGACTTATTAAGAGTACCAGGTACAACTGAAGAAGTATCATTATTTACGTGGTTACCACCGGTGATTTTCTCAACTGGCTGAGACGTATTTCATGAGGTTTAGAATGATGAGAACTTTTCGTTATAAATCGTATTCAATCTCTGTATTTCTCATTGAACTAGGATGTTCAGTCTACTAACAACAGAATTAATTCTCATTTTGTATGACCTTTCTTTTTCTCGCCACGGCTTTTCGAACTGAGAAGGCAGAAGCGGTCGACTCTTGGGAAGTGTGTCTCTCTTGGACAACAAACTTCAAGAGAGAAGTTGAGATGACATGTCACGGTTTTGGTTGTGCCCTCTAATATATTTTCAGTAAATAAGTCGCAATTTGTAACATTTGACATGTTTCCTAGATTCAGTATATTGTCATACGAGTACCATCTATGTTGAAGCAAACTGAACATGAGGAATCAGATGCTTTGTTATTATGGATTTATTTTCAGCAGCTGAAGATTGAAGCAAGGCAGGAAGAAACACCGACAAGTCTCTTCGATTTTTGCTGTCAGTTGATGTTTGTGGATAATTTAAGTAACCTGAGTATTTGAACTGATTGACTCTATGAAGAGCGTTTTGAGATGGTTTCCTAAGCAGCTTATAACTGCCCTTCGTTGTTAAAGATGTATACATCTCGCACAATAGATTTGGCTGCAATTCGGTTAGTTTATTACCCATTGTAGTGTATGCACCTGGTGCAGAATCCTGTGATTAGTTCTCCAATCTCACTCGACTCACAAACGGCCACTTGACTCATGATAATTTCTCTTCCTGTGTTGTCTGCTCCTGGTTTGTACATTCAGATCACCCATTAGGATTTTTATTTCGCCATTACTATTTGTAGTTGTCTGTAGAAGTCTTCCCTCTTCCTTTGATCAGTGTTGTTTTTAGGAGCCTAGTGGTGGATAACCGTAACTTTTCACCTTCCAATGAGCTTGCTGGAAATGCTCTTCGTGACACGCCAAGTCTCTGAACCATATAAAAGAACTGACTTGACATTAGATTCCATCCTAATCCGAATCTTATACTTTGTGCTGACTAATTTCAGAATGATGAATGTCTGATTCACCTTTCTCATCCTGCTTTTGACACCTTCACCCTTGAGCATGCAGCCGAAACACTGCTACCAAGATAAGTGAGAGTAATCGCCTCCTTTATATTTTTCTCTCGTTGATAGTGGTTGGTGACTGTTTCCAGTAATATGATTTAAAAGCCGACCGCGATTCCAGACAGTTAGTCTTGTCTGTCAAGGAGTGACAGTTTATCCTCACAATCTCAAGAACAGTCATTCGATGCACTGGAATACGTTTCAAAGCATGCTACTATTCAGTATGTCGTTGTTTCTTGCTTGTTGTGCAAATTTGCAAATCCGCTGCTTTCAAGCAACTTAAAAATTCGCGAGTTTAGGCGGTGTGATTGAGGGTCACTAAGTTAAACCAAAGTAGACATGAGGAATCAGATGCAATATCATTATGGATGGATTTTGGTAGCCAAAGATCGAAGTGCGGAAGGAATGAACATCAAAAAGTCTCTTTTATTTCTACTGTCAGCTAATGTTTGTGAATAATTTAAGTAACCTGAATGATTAAACTGATCGACACCATGAAGAGCATTTTGAGATGGTTCCATCAGCAGCTTATAATTTCTTTTCTTTGGAAAAGATTTGTTCAGCTCGTACAATAGATTTCGGTAGAATACCGTTAGTTCATTAGCCAGTATTGTGCTGAATTAATGAAATTGTAAGTCTTTATTTTACTTAAGATGAACGTCAACTGATCGAACTTACTAAAACCTTCTTTTTTATTACCCTTATCAGTGCTTTGGACTTTTTGTTGATCAGTTAGTGCAACCCTTTTAATTACGACAATTTTGAGACGATCATACATGTTTGGAAAGGGATCATCAAGAACGTCAGAAACTTCCACCACAGTGTTTTCTTTGAGTTTCAGAATAACCAGGTTGGTCTTGGTTTCTTGTGAGTGAATATGGCTAAGATTGAGAAGAATAGGAAGTTCAGCAAAGATATCTTTTCGGCGATTTCATTTTCAAAAGCTGTACAATCGCATTTAAATACATAATTTTACATGGAGACAATTCTTGTTTGATTCTACATAATTATGACGGAGAATAAAAGGTGATAATAATTTCCAACTACATATGGTTTTTACGAGATGCTTAGAAACAAAATTACGCAGGATTAGTCCGGATATCAAGTGTGTAAAAATGAGCATGCATACAAAATTGAAGTATTAATTTTCAACTTGAGATGGGAATCAGGAGGTGTGAATATAGATTACAAGAGCCTTAGGAACAAAATTACATGGGATTTAGCAAATTACAGGTGTGCAGAGAGTGAGCATGGAAACAAAAATTAATATAATATTTTTAACTTAAAATGGAAGTTAGGAGGTGGGAATGTAGATTACAAGAGCCTTAGAAACACAAAAAATTGTACAGGATTAGGATATAATTGTGAATTTTTAAAACGGATTATAAGTGTGAAAAGCATGGAAACAAACTTAAAATAACTGTTTTTTATAACTGGAAAAAAATGGGGTGAATCGAATGAAGACTGAGGGAGTAAGAATCACAGACATAGCGAATGAAAAGGGATCAGAAAACAAAAGCAAAAAAAACAAAAACGGAAGCTACGGTAACATACCGAACTAAGTCCATGGTAGTTGTAGAGGTTGGACTAATTTCTTTTGAACACACAGCTCCGACTTCTCGATGCATATTGCGAGGGCTTCTGCACTACAGAGAAGTTGGAAACAAACTGCTTTCGGTAGGTTTCTGTTGACTTTGTAAATTACTTTGAATGAATCAGTTGAGATGTTGTGGGAGGTACTGATCAGATGTTCAATAGTGGCACTTCTGATTGAACCGGTGCCTCTTTTTTGCAGCCATGCTGGGTAATGTTCTCTAACACGTTTTGAAAGGACGCCCATACAACGACCTATGTACCTTGTTCCACACGAGCAGGTGAACTGATAAATGCACATTGAATTGGTCATATGCGACAGTTTGTCCTTCCCATTGCTCCGAAGAAGTGGGCGGCTAGAGAATGTCACATTTACAGTTGCTGCCGGAAAAGTCTTCTTCAGGGATTTCGAGATTTTCCTTTTAAGGATATCTGCTGCTAGGTCTCCCCTGAATTCCAGATTCAGATAGAGTGTCTTCTTTTGCACTGAAGTGTATTCTTGTCTTTTTGGCTTTGGTTTCATGCGGCGGGTATCCGTTTTGAACCAGAATGCTTTTTAGGAATAGGAGTTTTTTCTAAACAGTCATCACTACAGATTCTTCTGGTGCGGTGGGCTAGCGAGATAGTGAGAGCTCTTTTACGGCTGATAGGTATCCAACTGTAGAAGTTTGTCAGCTGGCCATTCCATGTTGGTTTTCTATGGATAGATCTTTTCAGAATTCTGTCGTCTCTCTTTGTCAATTCGACGTCCAAGAATGGAATCTTTGATTTTTTTTTCAACTTCCATTGTGAATTTAATTGAAGGATGACAGTTATTAAACTCCTGCAATTTAAATCGGAATCGTCTTGACAAACTATAAAAGTGTCATCGACGTATCTTTTGTACAGCAGCAATTTGTTCATTGTTGGTTTAAGGATACCGTTTTCCATGCTGGCCATGAAGCAGTCTGCCAAGAGTGGACCAAGGGGAGATCCCATTGCAATCCCGTCTTTCTGTCTATAGATGACGTCGTTGAACATAAATTGTACGTTGAGTGTGCATCTTAATAACAACTCCTTTAGGTATGAGGTTGGTATTCCGATACTCAGACTTTTGTCATCAATATACTTGCAAAGGAAACAAATTGTGTCTGTGAGCAGCACATCCGTAAATAGAGATTCCACGTCCAGTGATAACATTCGTTTTCCATTTACATTCAAGTCTTTTATGCACTCAATAAATTCAAACGTATCTCGTAGAGAGTACTTACAGAGTTGTCGTCTCACAGGCTCCAACATCTCGGATAACCATTTGGCAATCGGATGGTACGGTGATCCCTCCATGTCCAAAACTGATCGAAGTGGTAGGCCTGCTCTGAGTACATTTGGTAGACCATATAGTCGAGGGATAATCGATCCCGTTGATCTCAGGCGTTCAAAAGGGTCCTCAGTTATGAAGCAGTCGTTCTTCATTCTCCTAAGAACATCTGTCAGTTGCTGTTCCATCTGCTCTGTCTTATTCTTCTCATTGTCTGGTTTTGAAAATTTATTATCATTAGAGATTAGAGCTGTCACCTTGTTGATATACTCATCTCTGTCCATAAGCACCACTCCCGAACCTCTGTTTGGACGTGTAATGATTAGGTCTTTGTTGTTTCTCAAGTCTTTAAGCTGCTGTTTGTGTTCCTTTGTCAGGAAGTGTCGGGCTAAGAGCGAACTGAGCTTCCACATGACAGAACCATGCAGAAGGGTAGTATGTTCAAGAGGTCAGAAGTTACAGGGTAATGGCCATCTGCACAGGACAGCCGTTTTCCACCATCGTTAAGATAAGACGATATAGAAACACTGCAATAAAACAGTACAAATATAAATACGTACCTGGCGAAAAACGTTTATCACCCTAAGTGCAAAAATAAACAAATTAATCAATTTGAAAAGGGAGAAATATTGACACGTGAGGCTGCAAATAATACAAACGATGAAACTTAGGCTCACCAATTGTGAGTGCTGATTTTACTCAAGATATACCCTAACTAACCACACTAACTTAAGACTTCATCTCTTAATACCCTCACTAGTACTCTGCCCAGAGTGTAAGTACTGATTAACGAACTCATAGTGAAAGGCCTTGAGACTGGGTAGTGTCTCCTGTTGAGAGTTTCATTTTACACAGATGAAATATCAATTTTAATAAATCAGAAGGTTGTACAACTTATCTGTTGCCTTACTGAGTAGTAAACTGTAAAAGTGCGCTTAATGGTAGCACAAGGAGGAAGCGAACCACGTATTTGCAGTCACACAGGAAAAAACAAGCTGGTGTGACGCCATAGTGCATGAGTGCGTTAAAACCAAACTTCAAACATTCAAAGTGCACCACAAAGTAATTTGCTAGCAGTTTCTCAAAAGTCAGCGATTCCACTGTTATGATAATTCTTTTGTCTTCCTGAAGGGACATAAGCTTTCAAACGTACATCTCCACTTCATCCTGTTTTCTGCAGTCATCACTAGCCGATTACACGTTTGCCCATAGGATAGCGACTCCCTCTCATAAGATCACTCTTGAAGGTCCCTTGTACCAGATAATGTTAAGAGGCTCAATCTGCTCCTTTTGTAAATTATATGTCTAGCAGACGGTGTCTCGCCTTTCTTCAGTTTCAGATGAAAGCTATCTGATTTTTCGTGGATCCACCTGGTGCAGATGACTGAGAATAATTCTCCATTCTCACTTGTCTCACCAACACCCACTTGACTTATGCAAAGTTCTCTTCCTGTGTTGTCTACTCCTAGTTTTGCATTCAGATCTCCCATTATGATTTGAATTAGGCCATTGTTATTTGTAGTTGTCTGTAGAAGTCTTCCCTCTTCCTTTGATCAGTGTTGTTTTTAGGAGCCTAGTGGTGGATAACCGTAACTTTTCACCTTCCAATGAGCTTGCTGGAAATGCTCTTCGTGACACGCCAAGTCTCTGAACCATATAAAAGAACTGACTTGACATTAGATTCCATCCTAATCCGAATCTTATACTTTGTGCTGACTAATTTCAGAATGATGAATGTCTGATTCACCTTTCTCATCCTGCTTTTGACACCTTCACCCTTGAGCATGCAGCCGAAACACTGCTACCAAGATAAGTGAGAGTAATCGCCTCCTTTATATTTTTCTCTCGTTGATAGTGGTTGGTGACTGTTTCCAGTAATATGATTTAAAAGCATAGTAAGAAAATACCGAAAACACATATTTCCTGTAATAGTCTTCTGCAATTATCCATTTGAAAACGCTTGTTATATATACAGGAATCCATATTCCCAAGTCTTTCTCTTGGAAAGCGAACTCACGGTATCAGTGATAGGCTTCGGATGCGGTTATGTTTCTTGTTAGTACAAGCCAGAGAATATCCTTCCTAAGAATTACCTTATTTCAGTATTCATCAGTATTTGAAATCTCGTTTCTGTGCTTTAGTATTCTTCTTGTTGTATTTCATTGAGACTCCAATCAACTTGTCGCATTTCCGTTTTTCTATATACTACCGACTGACCTCAATGACTGTTTGCATGTCACTTATACCGACCAGTAGTTCATGCTGGTCAGATAGAAATGACCTAAACACTGGTCGACCATTTCTCTCTAGTAACGTGAGTGGACAGGTAAACTGCATATATTGAATTGATTTGTGAATCATGAATTTGAACACATCCAACATTCGGGGCGTGATTACAGCGCCCATCTAGTTCATAGTCGTTGGACGTAACGAAGACACTCAGTCAATGTGACTCAACTTTTTGATAGTGATCACACTATCTATTGGCGTATAGGAGATACTGAAATAGTCAGAAGTGATATCCTAAAATGCAGGAACAATAAAATGTGAGTGCAACCACTACCAAGTCATCGGTCAATGAAGAACAAACTGGTCAGTCTATGCACATTTATACACACATCACATTTCCCAAAATTTCCTCTACAAACGCTTTTCTCCTTCCTGAGTCAAAACCTGAACGCATTTTATCTACTTCTCACACTTCTTAGTATTACTCAATCCTATCAGCGAATCACGATGACTATTTCAGGCTTATTATGATTATTTGTAAGGTTGTATTTTATTGGAAAACGATTCCTGGAGAGGTCTTCCCGAAAAATAATTTATATGACCACATATTTCCTTCCTGTGTGCTCATTCAATTTCGACTGCTTTCCAGAGGTACGTGTGATTCTTAGTTTGAAGAATAAGAAGAAGCTCTGGATAAACTAAGAGAAATCATTTTTTATTGAATTATTCTAAATCTAACTACTTATTTACTTTTCAATAAATAAAAATAACTAGCACCAACTACTCCACACTGCATACTCCACGACGACCAATTCATTATAGTGGAACTGGCCCTGAAGTCTTAAGCAAAAGATAAAATGCAAAGAAAATATGTTATCTTCATATGAATTCACTAAAGGGAATGTAGTCAGTAAATCTGTCAGCGTTTGGTTTTGGATAATCCTCTGAATGTTTACAGAAATGTTTCGTGTTTTCTGGCAAATATACTTCGGTCTGTGTTTAGGAAACAGGGGTGGATTAGAATCCAGCCGTAAGTTATCAGTCGCAAGTAAGCAGATAGATATGATAAAGTCGAATACAGGTGATACTGTCAATCTTTTCTTACCTGTAGTTTCTTCAGGATACCTTTCAAAATTGATATCAGACCTGAATAACAAGAACAGTAGTGTTGTTGATGAAATGTGGTTTGAAATGAAAGTATATCTGTGAAGGTTTCTAAATGGCAAAGTGAAATTGAGAATATAAAACTGGATGCTGCACCTCTCATCATTTCGATTTGCATTTGAAAATATGAATTCCCGACATTGAAGTTAACAGTAAATGCACTATACTCACTGGTATATTTCAGTTTAACTGCTTTTTCAGCAAACGTTTTAGAAATCAGATCAATGTAAAGTTTAACGTCTGGAGAAAGCAAGAGAAGGGAGAGTCAAAACTAATTTATGTTTGGTCGAAAGGAAGTGGTGAAATGAAACTATGTGATAGGGGAGTTTACAAGTGTTGAATAACAACAGACGAGTGTCAGCTTCATTCTCTTGAATTTTCTAGTATGTCGCTTCTTATTGTTCCCTTCGGCGATATGTATATGCATATATTGTATACGAAATGAATTATGATATTTTTATAGAGTCTACTCAAATTAATTTATCAGTACTCACGTCCTTTGTAAACATCAACTTACTTTCGTCTATAAGTAAATATTGAATCAGAATTAAAGTAAGTCTGTTTTCATAAATGAGACTACTCAGTGAATGTATGTGAGTAATATGAATATGAATAATAACACAACATTAGTATATACATGGCAGAGAATCACATTGAAATACCTTGAATTTCAGCCTGAGATAGAAAAGCATTGCAACCTCTATTTTTTGGACCAAATCGCGTAGCTATTCATTGTACATGAGAAATAAATATGTCAATACGGATATAGTTAGTGACGGAAATATATAAATATGTCTACATTAATGTACATTCATTTTATAAATATTTTGCTACATGAACTAACCTCTAACAAAATCTAAATTTTGTAGTCACCATGATGCAGAGAAATGACAAAAACATAATTTTTTAAAAATCTCATTATTTTCTGTATAGGATAATTAAGTGTTAATGGAACTTATCACGTTGATGTGGTTGAATAAAGAAGTGTTTATTGAAAGCATTAGTTGAATATTGAAGTTAGAACCAAAAGATACCTGAATCTTATTGATCCCTCGAATAATGACAGCTAGGTCATGAAGAACTGAGAGTTAGACGCAGGTGGTTATTTGTCAAAGATCCATTGGACCATTTCTCAGTGGCTAACTGATCTGCCGGCTGGCCTTGCACCCAGAACGTTCTGGCCTCAAACCCTACTGTATATGCACTGCTGAGAACTCCAACACTTTCTTTCAAGTAATATCAGGTTTTCTAATGGTTCTCAAACTGATGTCAACTCGTACTCAAATATGTGAATAATCTAAAAAGGTGATAATAACGATGGTAACAATATCGCGTATCAAAAATTATTTAAAAGGCCTGCAGACAGTTGCAAAAAGCAAATTTTCTTATGTAGAAGTTTTTTGAATACCTTTATACTTATTGAGAATCTGTTCGGTCCGAAATATGCTGTCTTCGATATCCAAAGCAAAACCTCCTGAAGAAAAGTTCAATTTGAATGGATGTAAACTTCTATACACAATTCTATGATTCAGGGAGAAATGCATAAATCTGATGAATGTCCGAAAGTCAGTTTCTCTGATATTCACTGAGAGATTTCGACGCAGTGGTACACTTGAACTCCGATTCCTCTTCTGATTTAATCTGCTTGGTAGTGACTGTTAAGGGTAATGGAACTGAATTGTGTGTCATACTGAAATACCGAAAGATAGTTGATCAGTGATGTAAATAATTTATCTCATTTGAAAGCCAAGCAGCAAAGTAATGTGCTTCGGATGATTGCAGGCAACCAGCCGGAAGCTTGTGATACAAATTTGGCGCTAGCTGGCAATGAAATGCCAGCATGACGTAACTGGAATCTTGAAGGAACTCATGTCCATCTGAGAAGGGAAATTGAGTCAAGCAGTTCTGAAATCAAATACATTATCAGTAAGCTATTCAGGCTCTTGATACAACTCCTGCGTAACTGTATTCTACACAAAGTGGTATCGACGAGTGCCAACAAGCACGAAACCTTCAAATACCTAATGACTACAATTCACAGAGCTCCATGATACTGAGTCACTTAGCACAGTGATCACTCTGCAAACTTAACTGACACAATTCAGTGTGCACTAGACGAAGGATTCGTTGCATGATGCAAATGACTGTAAAGTGTCCAACTAACGGAAAAAATCTTTAACTGACTTCGAAATAAATAGGGACAAACAATCTATCGAATTTATCGGCTAAATGACAACACCATGAATATGCACTTGAAAGGGAATGTGGTCGTTGATACCTTAAACCGAAGCAAAAATATACTCCAAAATATTGAGACAATTAATATGTGTAAAAGAAATCATACTGTATTTTGCTTTCAATTCATTCAGGCTTGTCAATAAATCTATCGGATTTCATATGCAAGGAATTCAGAGTAGATGCATTAACTTTATAGGGATAATAGAAAGCGCGGACAAAACGAATAAACAGAGACAAAAGAAACTAACATGATAATCTCGGAATAGGCGGTTGCAGAATCAATCAACCGGAACTTAAATGAATTCACTAATCACCGAAATCGAATGCAAGAATATTCTCGTTCCAAATTCATCCTACACAACTTGAAGCCATATGTGAACTGTTATCATGAGAGTCATCTGGAAGTGAACAGCGATTCTCTGTACTTGGTCAGATGCATAACTGACTACTGGTTCTTACTCATAGTGCGAATGTGCGATCACTAGCCGAACCTGTAAAATGTTCATCTAGATCAGTCGTCTTCATGGGCTGGTCAAAACAACAGCAGTGGCTGAGAAAAGTCTATACAGGGATTCATTTATTCTAGGACAAATTCTGATGAATTGTCTTCGATATCAGTAAACAAAAATATATTCAAACTGTACAGACCTTTGAAAACTTCTAGTGCGCTTTGGGCAGCAGTGTAGGTTTCCTGGCATTTCATAACTGAAAAGATGATCAATTCTACTTAGAAAGTATGTCACTCGACTTACATCTCTTGAAACGCAACTTGTTCTTTACTATCTTTCTTACTAATTTTACTGAAGTGGAGAGAAGCAGTTGAAAATTAGTTATATCTCTGTATAAGCAGGGATATATTCGAAAAGTGAGCTAAACAGCTTCATATACACATTCAATATCGCAGTCATCTTCGCCGAATAAACCATAAAACGAAACTTCGACAAAATATTCTCTGAAGAATTCAGTCAAGTACATGTACACAAGTGTTCCAATAGCGGTATATTGAAAGGAACACAATAATCGAGATAAACTTCTGTAGCTTTCAAAATTCACCAACAAACTACTTCCGTTTTAATCTAGATTCGATTGATACTGACTGACAGTGAAGTCCTGGTTGTATATTTTGTTCTATTTAGGACTAGTCAGCAGGATTATGTTCTCACTGACGGCCGAAGTTTGCATTCATCATTTCAGGCTAAAAAAGTATCTCAATGGTTAAATCACCAGAAGACAAGTGAATTTGCTGTAGACATCGATTGAAATCCAGCATGCTACTGATATCAGTAAGATGTGAGTGTGTCACTCCTATTACTTAATTCAGTGGTTTTCTCGGCACCTAGCACCTACTGAATTCCTCACCCATTGATAGCTTGGTTTTCATTATGTCACTCAATCAAGAAGTGAAAATTTGCAAGAGAATACATTTTTATTGTAAGACGTAAATTATGACGTGCTCGTTTCACCTTGTGCCTTTGTATCCGATTCGTACTGACTAACTGCATCTTCATTTGTACGAATCGCACCTATAAGACGGTTTGAAGTGGAGAAATCAATTGGAAAATAATAAAATTCCTAATAATCTAAAAAATATCACGTCGTAACTCAGTGTATATTTCAAGGATTCGCTTCATCCATCGTTTACCCAATAAAGAAGTCGATTCTGGCCGAAGTCTTTCATGGGTTGAGCATAACCTGTCTATAATGCATTCCAACGATAATAGTGTTTTTATATCAAACAAGAAGTTAACGGTCAATAGAATTCATGAATTCAGGGTAGGTAAAATGATGATGGCGGACCCCAGTAGCCCAATGAACAGTAGTCAGATATTTGCGCTCAACACCATACTAGTTATACTAACTGGTAATTTGAATGAAGACTGAATTCCATACCGTGTCTCTAAACAATCAGTCAGTAAAGAATAAACAATATCTCTTTGGTTTTCGAGTGATACACATGTCTTGAGCAAGAGATCTTCACTTCATCATAATCTCTGAAGTCATCTCTAAGTGCCTCCATGATCTTCAATGCCTTTTGATAACCTTCTTACAGAATTCACTAATTACTCACATACATTTTGAGGTTCCACTCGATGATAGGCGTGATACATGATATTACTCTCATAGTACGTTCGATCCATCCGCGTTACTTTCAGCTGCTTTCAAAATCATTCACATGTAGAAGGTCTTCATAAGTCTTCAGTACATGCTTATGTCAAAGTGAACTCGATGGAATGTAGTCTCTTTAAAACATCATATCTCCGAAGTGTAATCTTAAAATAGAGCTGAAAAACGGACAAACAATCAAACGAATATTCAATTTACAGATAAACGCGTTCATATAAAATGTGGTGAGACTTGCCTTCATAATTCAGGATCAATGTATCCACCTCAACCATTTTATTCCAAAGGGATTTGGCATCTAGAAGTAAGACCATAAAGTGAATTTAATCGAAGCAGATACACTCTCATTTTCGTCGTTGTGATAATAAAAAATTTAGAAGAGGGCTAACTTTTCATCCCTGTGAGACTTGAATATGTAATTTAGAAGAAGAGAAGAAGAAGAAGCGTACATAGTAAATATTCTGATGAATGCATCTAAGATGTGCATATTGCGTTTGATGGATTGTAAAACTGCTTCAACCATTACAAATTCTACCTTCATATGATTCAGTCAATTATCACAATGAAGATAATGGTAATAAATCGAAGGTTTGACAAATGCAGGTATCTAGTGACATTTCACCAGTGTATATAATGGTCAAGGCAGATAATGAATAGAGAAATGACTTACTTGCTGATTCACATGAACACAGAAAGAAAGCAGTCACAAGTAGGCAAGTAAACGTGGATGCGAACTCCATGGTTATCCTGCATCTCTTCATCAACGGTTGTATTTATTTTAGAATTTCCATGAGTAAAGCTACGTTTTACTTATATGGCATTGGTAGATTACTACAGATAGAATAAATTTCTGATGTTATGGCGTGTTTTCAACAGTGTTGCCTACTTTCTATCAAATTTCGGTTATCAGAATCTGACTGGCTGATACCCCTTGGCTATTGAAATTTATCACCGAGGTCATTGATAAACATTAACCCACGCATATACACGTTAACAAAAGATTACAAATATTTTGTTCTAATTACAACACTAAATACCTAACGGCGCACTGGTCGGAATTCACGCCTTCAAAGTAAGTGAGAAATAAAACGTATTATTTCATCATCATTCACCTTTACAACATACGATGTTAACAATAGAGTGGAATATCGGATGGTGTCTCATTGATTTTCTACATTGTTTCTGAAAATATTATTAGGGCCATCCTCTCTGGAAATTTCATCATTCCTTAACACATTGAAATAAAATTATTTTAACTAAAATACAACATCGGCTTATTTTTCTTGTCTGAATTTTATCTGAAATTAGAATTCACACAGTGACAGCTTCATTGATAATTTCAAGGTTTCAAAGAACCGAAGTAATGAATGCGTGATATGTGAGCTGTAATGCCAAACTTTATTATCTCGCATGACTACACCATTTTGTTAGACGCATCTTGTTATTCTCATAGTTTTGACTCCAAAATATGTGACAGGTGGGTACTTGATGACTGATGTTCAACAGAAACCAGTAGTGTGATGCAAAATGGTCAGTGTGATTGATTATGGAATCAGAGTATCCGAAATCCAAGGGCAAACATCAGGGTCATCAGAAATTGATATTCAGAAGAGTGAGGACGAAACACTCGTCAGATTATTGTTGTGCCATTTATATACCTCACAAAATGAGCCTTATTTAGTGCACACTTATGTGACACACTGCCTGAATCACAACTACCGATAACAAGACCCAAATCAAGAAGTGTCAATGATTTGAACGTGTGTCGTAGTGAGTGACATATTAAAATATAATAAAATATTAGAATTATTTGAGGAGACGATTTTATGACGTGTCTAGCTAGTTTTGCATGAACAAAGAACTCTGAGGATGTGCGTGTTACCAGGACTTAGGAGGAACGTAATTTGAGACAATCCATAGATGAACACACTTTCCAGTGTTCATAATGTTCGAGAAGATTGAGTATTCATGATGTTACATGCAGTAACTGACCAAATTTTAGTAGCCGTTATATCTAAGTCCAAAGTACCCGTGTGCATGAAACTACTCATCTGCTAGTGTTCGGCAGATAAAAGTGAATTACGATCAGTCATCGAACACACAGAAATTTCTTTGATTTCAACTGTAGGGTGGAGTCAGTACAGTCGACATGTAGCTTCCTGGAAAGGGAGTGTGAATGATGATTCACATAGACGAAACTGTGTTAACCGAAAAAACTGAAGTGTGGATATCTGATGGAGTAAATAACATGCCATTACCGAAGGAAAAGATGTCAGTCAACCTGCTGGTATATACAGGGAAGTTAAAGGAACATACTAGAGTCACGAATGGAAGCCGGACATTAAATTATTTTTCAAAATCACCACAAAATAAATGCACACGTTACTTGACATTTCCAAATTAAGATGATGGAAAGCTGAGTATGAGTCAGATATCCAGGTCAAGAGGTATAAAATATAAAATCCTAAACATTGCCCTAACTGAAACAGTTGAAATGAAATGGTGCGGAAAGGATAACATTTTCTCACCATGGTTGGAAAATATTGATGACCGTTTATCACTGAAACCTTCAATTAAGTGTCCACGGTTTAGGCGCTACGGTTATCGTGATACTTGATAGACTGTAGCTCAATTAGATTGTGTAATTTGTGTCCTACATAAGTCTGTCCCATTAAATCATTCGTGTTTTTAAATTATCACACAGTCCTGCTGAAAGCGTTAAAGAACAGTCGTGGGAGCGAACGACAAATAAAATAACGTCATATCAGTCAGTGAAGTAATAGCAGTCATGACTGCTATTACAGCAGTCATTGAACACATCGATTCCTTAGTTTCAACTATGTGACAGTATGAGTACTGTCGATAGGTAGCTTCGTGGGAAGTGAATGTGATATCACGTTTTGCAAGATTGTCAATGGTAATCCACATATGTGAAACTGTGTTAACCGACAACAATGAAGTGTGGAAATCTGATGGAGAATGGCATATGAGCTTTCTGACTATTCGCTACCACGTTCGTTGAAAGGATCCTAAATTGAAGTCGACTAAATTTCTATGCCTAGATTAGTGATGCTAGGAACAACAATACACACAGGTGAAGGGCAGGATACACGCATTTATCATCAATACGTTCTATTGGACAATGAGTAAAGCAGTCTATGCGTGTCGACTTATTGAAGGGTTTCAGGGTCTTTTGAAAAGTAGGATAACGGTGATAGACGCATCATGTAGTGTTGTCATTTACGATCACGTAGTCACACAATGGCTATTGAAATTGATAGAGTTGTAGCCTGAAATGTTAAAAAATGCTCCTTCTTTTATGGATATCGTCCACTTCTGATGGACATACAGACAATCATAAAATGAAAGGCGGTATATTTGACCTTATTTGTAAACCTCATGCAAAAATACAAGTGACCTGTGTTTCACAAGATACGAAGACATACTTAAAGTGAGCTTTGTGAGAAGAGTTTATGTATGGAAGTTTGGAGCAAATTAGCCAACCAGGAGAATCTCAGTCAACCAACAGACAACCCGAATGTTCAAATATTCCGTCATCAGATTCGCACATTTCTACTCAGGAAACAGCATTCAAATATCGATTTTATTGTGTTTCCTGACGACTGCATGAAACGTGAATATCATCGAAATCCATAAGAGGCTATTCAATTAAGGTTTGCATTACGTTAGCAATCAGGTCTACGAAATTCCAAATCAATTAATCTAACCTTGAAGACTCTAACAGTTGAATAATCACTGAATTCTATCACATGTCGACTGATCACGTAAACTAGGAACTCTGAACCACTGTGTTTGAGGCTATTGGGAATACGTTGGGGAAATTCATTTCGCTGTATATACGGCAAGGAAGACGGCTTGATCGAAGTACAACGCAGAATGACACAGACCTCAACCTCTGGATATATTTTAGATCGATCTTCTGTTGTCAGTTATACCTACGGATCACCAAGCGATTGATTGGTCAGCATGGTTCACGGCCACATTGATATCACACTTTCCGAAATATGTATGATCATTTCATTCGTATTCTCCTCACTCACTCACTCACTACCATTGTTCTGTCTATTTTATTATCTGTCTTTGCTTCTCTCTGTAGGTCCGGCAAATGGAGGCAATGGGAGAAGACTCTGGATTTCCCGATATGGTGAGTCTACATGCACGCATACAGCTTCACTCACTCAATCACACACTCTCTTACAGTAAATCAATGGCTCGTTGATTGCATTCTTTTCGCTGTAGTGTCAAATCTGAGAATCGGATATCAATATTCACATATATTTGTGCTCAGTAACTTTTGGTAATACGACGGACAATTTGTGATGTCGTAATCTTTACAGTGTGTCCCTCTGTTTCGCTTGTTTCGACGATATTCTCTCTTTGTGCGCTGAGTCTTAGATTTCTTCACACAGTTTTCCATTGTATTTGTGCATCAACCATACATCTGTACTGAAAGACTGACGTTCGGTTAACTAAACATTTCTCATTATCCCTGTCTAAACGTCATGTGTATATTTGCCAACCTGTCAACCGGTTAATCTTTGTTATCTTGTGGACATAAATATGTATCTAAGTCGATCAACCAGTGAGACAGTCGCCAGTCTTATTGGTTGTCTTGATATGAGTGAACAGCTATCATCTTATTTCTCTACGTGTGTCACCAACCTTTCGAATATGTCTTTATCATTTTTTGTGTTTCCTCATTTTCAGCTCTGAAGAAAGCTTGAGTGTGGACAAGACGTCATCCTCAATACTCAGTGATTGTCTTGTTACTATGGATCATTGAATAAACTTTCCACATTACACACGGCTTCCTTCTCATTGTCACTCTCATCAATACTTGATCGTCTGATAGTCAGGTGGGTTGGTCCTCTGTGAGCGTCCGTCTGTGCAACGCTCTTTTCCGTTCCTATTCAATGTGATTGTACTGTCAACATAATCCAAAGTCTGAAATTAAGAGACCCAACCTAATCAGCTTAATATTAAGTGGGTGAACGTCTGGGCCACCTATGGATGCTTTAGGTATTTCAAGTTGCGTTTTGACATGTACGCATCCGAAAAATCTTCGGAAACCGTTTCGCGTTCCTCCCACAACCGGAACCTAACAATGTCGTCATTTCACTCATAATCGTGCATTCGTGCATTCAACAAACTACTAGTGCGGTAGACGCCGACAAATAATAAGCATATGTAGTGATCTGAATAGGTAGTAACTCGTGCTGACCTTCAATTGGAGATCGACGTGGATTCGAATATAGAGGAGAAGGATTTGTAGCAGAGGGAAGAGGGGATAAGAACAAGACGTTATGAGTAAGAAGCAGCACACTGATTGACGTTGTTGGTCATTTTCGTAGGAATAAATAACATGAATTCACAGAATCAAAATATTAGTGGCAATAGTAGTCTTTATATTATTATTAATAGTAAAGTAGTAATATTCCTAATATCATTGATATTATTACTACAGTTGGTATGAACACTAAGTGAACTAACGATATGGCTTCGACGGTGATTTGCCTGCAGGTGATGGTTTCCTCACTGATGGACTCGGTGATTTGGCGGTGGGGGCGGGGGCGGCGGCGGCCTTCTTGAGTGAAGCGTCTTTCTAACCTGTGAGACAGGATGGAATGAAGTTACAGATCGTCATTTTACATGGTCAAAACAGACTGTTTGTTCAAATATGCATAAAAAGTAGGAATAAACTTGAAAATACATTGTTCTACTACATTTTATTATTGTGTTACTCCTCCTTCCAGTTTTCATCCGTCATAACAGTAGAAGCATTCCGTCATCTGTGTCAGACAAACTCTCAAATATTCACACAAGTCAACTTCAACAACCAACAGTCTCTGCTGGTGTCATTAATATTTCTCTCCATGAAACAGTACTAGCACTACAGATCCACTTTACCATTTGGAAACAATCTCACCTCCATTTCATTTCAAGTAAAATATAACTCAGGATTACGTGTGTGATTGCAATCTTCAAAGTGCACAACTTATCTGCATGTGATTGTAAGTACCAGTTACGGACGACAACCTAAACGACTCACCACAACCGAAATTAGTGAAGATATTTCAGCGTCAAGTGATATACAAATGACATGTTCTAGATTTATCGACACACACAATGACAACAACCGTGTGAGCGTCGCCGAGGAGTGTTCAATATGCAGAAGTACTCGGATTGTACGTGCAGTTGACTTTGATGAAGACAATATATGGATCGGGTGTGGACATACTGTTGTGTTGGTCCGATTTCTGAACAGTGATAAGTGTCGTCCCATGCGAGAGAGCATACGCGATAGGCAAAATGATGAGATGTATGCATTATTGAGGAACACACTTGGAAGAGCAGCGGCCTTCGAGAAGCATCTTCACCTATAGGATACGATAGGATGACATTACAGCTGGTCAATATGTCGAACAGAAACTGACATTTTCTCAGGAAATGAATGAATGATGACACAAAACTGAAGATCCCTTCAAACTGGTGTATCGCAGCTGGCATAGATTTCAACCACCTGCCCAGGGTGACTTATCACGTTTTCATATGTGTCTATATCTTTCATCAACAATCAGGCATGTGGTTGATATTCCTCTCTGTCTAACACTGTATTTACTATAGGCTGACAGTATCGTTGTGCATTATTGTCATACCTGTTTGACTCATACAGTTGAAAGCAACATTTGATATCTGAATGCAATCCGCTGGAATCATATCTTATCTATCTGCATGTGTGTTCTGCGTTATCCTCAGCGTACGAGATGTCAAACAAGTCAGTGAGAATAAATCCTTTTGTCGAAATTGAAGGAGATTCATAAAGTGTAGCCACAGTTGATACAAGTGTGATAAGCCTTAAATCAATGACATCCTCAGGCTTCATAGTTGTCAAACATTCATTGAGGGCTCCTTGGAATATCTAAGGTTTCTATGTCGACAATCAATCCACTACAATGTAGTTAAGGGGATAATGATGACGTGATCATCCGTAAGTGTAGATTCGACATATAAGTGCACAGAAAGTCAGCCACAAATAAGTATACAAACATGACAAGTGGAGTGACGAAATGTATGCTAAGGAGATGAACTCGTCTGCTTGGGCTGATGGAGCAGCAGCTGGAGCTGGAGCCAGGGTAGCAGCAGGGGCTGCAGCAGGTTTAGCTGCACCTGCTCCTCCACTCGAAGAGGCGGCGGCGGCGCCTGAAACGAAACAAGACAAAACAGGAAGGAAGTGTATTTAAAGGGATTCATTGGTCAGTCAGTTTCTTGGTCAGTTAGTTAGTCAGTTGGTGAGTAGTTATCACATCCTGTGCAGCAAGCAGTCAACAGATGGAATAATACAGACCGATGCATGTTTGAAGAAAAGCGACTTCTGCAGAGTCACACATGAACATGATGACAGAGGAAAATAGCCAAAGGGAAACGGTGACAGGTCGGTGATATTCGTCGATTTCCTTCTCTTCATATTGTTGAGTGAATGAGCGGGGCTTCTTCCAGTGACTGACTACTTGATCTTGTTGCTCCAAGAACAAGTGTCACTGCTCAAACTGTGATCGCAGTTGAATGGACTACTCGTTTACTTCCGCCAAGCAGTCGAATGGAGTGCAAGTCTGGACACACCTCTGATAGACATCACAGAACATTAGAAAAGCAGGTTTGTAAGCGAATTACTGAACTACATTAGCATAGGTAACGGCGAGTGCGAACACCAATAATGCCATCCGTGTTGCGAGATATAAAAGAGGTCAGTGGATACAGGAGAGTTGAACTAGTGAACAAACACCTCACCGATATCTTCTCCATTTCTGAATACACTCTACTTCACTTTACTGCAATTCACTGAATTTTGATCTCTTGATCACGTGCACTCTCTTTTATAGTTTTCAACAAGTATCATCCTCTCTGTTTGTCAGTTATGTAGTTCAGGAGATCTTATGTCACGAGTTAGTGTATCTGACACGTCGACCTTCCACCTTTTGATCGAAGTCAAGCTGTCGATAGAGCCATTTCTCATTACTCTCGTCCACCTATTGAACTGATGTCTTGTTGTACCATTGACTTGCTCTATTTCAGGAGAGAGAACGAATGAACTTCATTCAATAAACAATGACTGAATGGCAATGAGTGAAGTTATTCAGTCGTATTTTTGTTAACTTTCAATTATGCATAAATGGTGCAGCCCATTAAATATGCGAGATAATATATTCAGGCATAGACTAAGAGACCTGACAGTCCTGTGTAAAAGAAAAGAATATTGTGTAACTTCAACTGCCAGTGTTTCAAATTCCAGACCTTATTATTTTACTCATCCTCTAAATCATTTGAGAAATTGATATGTTTGTTAAGCTATCCCTTTACGAATCCATTACGCTTCAGAGATTTCATGCTGGAAGTATTTTCATATGTGCAAACCATCGAAAATTATCTGTATGCCGTTCTAAAATTATCTAAAACGCCTAATATAAGGTGATAGGAATCACCTCATCTATTCTTTGTTACGCTAGTATTCATTGATTACGGTGACTTTATAAATAAAACACAACATAAACAGATAAATGACTATAATTGTAATTGTTATCATGTGACACTGAAAAAGAAACGGGATGCACTTTGGATTGCTTTGAGAAAGTGTTATGATGGTTTTACACGTGCCAAGTGTAAGCTAGGTCACTGAATAGACTATATAAAGGCTTGTTTTTATTTGCTCACACGTTCGCTGAAAAGAAAATGATGATAATGATGATGATGAAGAAGTTCTTTCTACTGTTGCTGATTGTCCAAGCGTTCACAATATTCATCAAGCCAAGCGAAGCATGTAAGTACAATATTGTTTTAAGTAGAATTTGACATATTCAAAGCAGTTTCCTCTTATTGGCGTAGCACATTTTAAATGTATTTATCACTTTATTGAAACCATAATGATGTCAAAGTTAAAGTGATTCACATAAGTTATATTGAGCTGCGTAATTTGAGTTCACACATATGTGTTTCTGATTTATTCTATGAAATTGGTTGATTATGACAACAGCAGACATTGTAGACATTAGGAATACTCAGATGGAAACAACTCAAGACAAACTTATCATAGTCCACTGAACTATCGAAACCTCACGAACACACATGTATGTATACATACATTAGAGATTGATAGAAGAATTTTCACGTTATCCAATGTACTGTCGATTAAATAATGAAATATTTATTAGGCATAACCACTAAAATTGGGACGAAGGGAAAATGCAACTGGAACAAACTGATATCATTGCTAGGACAATAAACGAAAGTCTAGGTCAACTACAATAAACCAGTGTTGTAATGGACAGTCAGCATACTGTTAGACACAGTTGTAATCACTGCTGAATTTTTGTATGGATATGTCCTCCCAGAGAGGGAGAATGAAATGACAAGTGATTCGTTATGTAGCCAATGTATTGACATAAATAGGCAGTCGTTTAATGATGAATATCTTTGAAATGTTTTCATTTAATCTTCATTGTAGTTGCATATGCACCTAAGAGTTAGTAAATTTTATCACAACGAAATATATTGTAAAATTTAAAGAGTTAATTTTGGAGAAAATCTAATTAATTATAAACTGATTCATGGACATTTTAGAGAATGGCACATGGTGTCTGAACATGGACATTAAAATTTTATTTTCAACAAACTTATTGTAGATAACAACCGACAGACTGCTGGTGAATGTCTGACTAAACACGTTTCACCATGCAATTACAAATATACATCTGATAATATGAAAATACCCAGGATGAACTTTTGGGCACATTTTTCAAAATATACATGAATAATTTTATCATATTTAAAATAAGTCAATATGTGCTTTCATCCCAATGAATGTAGTATCAAAGTCTGTTCTCTCAAAATCTCTCGCCTGCCACGTTAATAGACAATCACGCCAATCACAAATATATGGGATCATCACAGAGTCTGTGAGAATGGTACTGGTTTCTGAACAGAGTGTTTCAGTTCATCATTCGTGAATGAAATTCAATAGGTGTACAGAACCCATCTGCAGAGGCACATCAAATTATGAAAACGTTGTGCAATGACACAAACTAGCATTGAGAAGAAGTGATATTCGCTAGATGTTATATTCTGAAAGAAGTAGAGAATGAAATGGCAAGTGATTCGATAAGATGTGAATGTATTGTCATAATAACTCAGTGCATTCCTTTTATTTCTTTCAAATTTATGCACTAATTTATTACTATGATTTACATTAGAGAGTGCAGCAGTAAGTATATCAGTTCAAACAAATTATAAAATAAAAAATTCCAGATTGAATTTTCAAAACTTTACAAATAACAATTTATTGTATCTATGACATTAAAATGAATGACACATGGTGTCTAAACATGGACACTAAAATTTTATTTTCAACAAACTTATTGTAGATAACAACGGACAGACTGGACTTTCACGTCCGACTAAACAAATACCACCATGCAATTACAAATATACATCTGATAATGTGAAAATACCCAGGATGAACTTTTGTGCACATTTTTCAACATCTACATAAATAATTTTATCATATCGAAAATAAGTCAATATGTTCTCTCATCCTAATGAATGTAGTATCAAAGTCTGCTCTCTCAAAATCTGTTGACTAAATATATATAATAATATTACGGAGAGTCAAGATACACTCACGAGAAAGTGTTTCAACCGATGTGACATAGACCAACTGACGAATGCTGACATGAACAAACTGAAACAGTGAATAAAATTGAAACTGTGCCTTTCTCAATAGTTCGGGTAGGCGTAACTCTCTGTGCCCATAACGCAACACCTGATCTCTCAGTAGACTGTAATGCAGGCGATTTGTGGAAGTCAGTTGTGTGGAGACCGGAATTCAAATATGAGCAGAAACCAGTGATGCTCTGCACAGTCAGCATACTGTCAGACATGGTTGTATTCACTACTAGGTTGTCTTGTCCCTCTCAAATCCAGACGTCACCTCCTGCAGTTGAGAATAGACGTTTCTGTCTTCTTTCGTTTTCAATCTCTGGTCCGCCTAGTCAGTAGACAATCATGCCAATCACAAATAGATGGGATCATCACAGATTTTGTAAGAATGCTACTGGTTTCTGAACAGAGTGTTTCAGTTCACCATTCGTAAATGAAATTCAATAGGTGAACAGCACCGATCTTAATAAGAACAAAAATTTGTGGAACTGTATTACGATGACACAAACTAGTAATTTGAAGAAGTGATATTCGCTGTTTGGATATGTCCTCCCAGAGAGGGAGAATGAAATGGCAAGTGATTCGATATTCCACCAATGTATAGTCATAAATAAAGAGTTGTTTAATTCAAGTTTCTCTCAATTTTGTTCCTCCATATTTTTATTTTTAACAGCCTAGGTTTGTTGGGTAAGCGCTCCTGTTCAAATTTATTTTCTGAATCGCAAATTGCTCAGCAAACTTTTGAAAGTTTAGAAATATCGGTTTCTTTACTATTTCACACATCATTGAATGACACATGGTGTCTGAACATGGACCCTAATATTTTATTTTCAACAAACTTATTGTAGATAACAACCGACAGACTGCTGGTGAAAGTCCGACTAAACAAGTATCACCATGCAATTACAATTATTCATCAAACATAAATCATCCGCGAAATCCAGGTCTTCTAGATTCTTCACGTTGGTCCAGGATATCTCTGTCTTCTCTTGTCGCACTGTCTGACGCATAATCCAGTCCAGTCCACCTCAATTAGGAATATCATTGATGATAGTAAGCACCATTGTCTGACTCCTGTGTTAACTGCAAACGCCTCGCTGCGTTTTCCGTTGTGGATCACTTGAAATGTGCTGTTGTCGTACAGCTGTTGAATAAGTTTGATGAATATTTGGAGTACGCCGTAGTACTCGAGTAGTTTCCAAATTACTTCGCGGTCAACGCTGTCGAAGGCCTTTTCAAAGTCTGTAAAGTTGAGGTAGAGATTTGATTGCCATTCCATGCTTTGTTCGATGATGGTGCGTAGAGTTGCAATTTGGTCAGAACATGATTTGCCTTTCCTGAATCCAGCTTGTTCTCGTCGGAGTTCTGTATCCAGTGCGTCCTTGATTCTCTCCAGGATGATGCGACTCAGGATTTTACTTGGCGTTGACAGGAGCATGATTCCTCGCCAGTTCTTGCAGAGTCCTAAGTCGCCCTTCTTTGGTAGTTTCACGAGGTAACCTTTCCTGCAGTCAGTAGGCACCTTTCCCTCCTTCCAGACCTTTTGCAATAATGGAGTCAGCATATCTGCTATCGTTTCTGGGTCCGCTTTCAGTGCTTCCGGGGGTATTCCATCTGGTTCAGTTGCTTTTCCAGCCTTCAGGAGCTTGATTGCATTCAGGACTTCAGCTTTCGTTGGAGGATCGGTGTCAACTTGCAGTTGTGTACGTGATGTTGTTGGTATTACTGGACGGGTTGTAGGTGGTGGTTGATTCAAGAGTCCTTTGAAGTGGTCCGCCCATAGTTTAATCTGTCTTTCTTCTTTGGTAATTGCGTTCCCTTGGTTCCCTTTATAGTTTTCACTTGTGTTGATCTCTTCCCGGATAGAGACTTGGTTATCTGATATAATGTCCTCAGGTCACTTTTGCCTGCTGCCTTCTCAGCTTCATTGGCCAGTTTGTCGTAGAATTGTCTTTTGTCCTTCCCAGCACTCTTCTTCACTTCTATGTCCAGTGCTGTGTAAGTTGAGCTCAGCGTCTCTTTCTCTTGTCCGTCTTTGCATTGAGTCATTTTCTCTTTCACCATTCTCATCTCCTCTATTAGCTTTCAAGCGTCCGTTGAGAGCCATTCCTTATCTTGTCTCTTCTTTCTTCCTAAAACCATTGAACACGTTTCGTTGAAAATCACCTTCAGAGAATTCCAATGCTCTTCCACGCATGATTCTTCCGTGATGTCACGTAGTGTTTCTTGCTTTCCTTTAACAATTGCAGTGAAAATATCCTTTGTGTTTGTGTCCTTCAGTTTATGAGTGTTGAACTTGCATTGTGGCCTATACTCAGCTGTCCTAGAGGCTTTTAGCTTCACCTTGAAAGTCCCTTGTACTAGATAGTGGTCTGAACTCACATCTGCTCCTCTCCTCGATTTTGTGTTCAGTAGGCTCTGTCTCCACTTCCTTGAGATTGAAATGAAGTCTATCTGGTTTTTAGTGTGTTCATCTAGTGAAATCCATGTCACCTTATGTATATCCTTGTGTTTGAACACACTGCCACCAATCATCAAATCATTGAAGGCGCACAAGTCTGAGAAGAGTTCACCATTGTCGTTCATTTCACTGAGGGCCTCGCGACACATGATGAGTTCTCTCCCTGTATTGTCTCCTCCCAGCTTCGCATTCATATCACCCATCAGGATTTTGATATCGCCATTTGGGACGTTGTCCATTACTGCTTGTAGTTGTCTGTAGAATGCCTCCTTCTTCTCTTGTTCTGAGACGTTTGTAGGCGCAAAGCATAGAATGATTGTAACCTTCCTTCCTTTTGAGTTGAACCTGGCTGTCATAATCCTGGAGGAGATTGACTCTCACTGCTTGAGAGCTTTGGCTGCTGTTGGTGACATCATGATGGCTACTCCCTCGGTGTGCTCGTGATTGTCCTCTGGGTGACCGGAGTAGATTATTGTCTCTCCAGTTGGCAGATGGCTCCTTCCACATCCGTTCTATCTGCTCTCGCAGATTCTCAATACTTCTATTTTATTTCTTCTCATTTCAGCGGCTACATGGGCAGCCTTTCCAGTTTCATACATTGTACGAATATTCCACGTCCCCATCCCTATTTTTGCTTTCATCGAAAGAGGACACATCGGTTCTTGTTTGTACTTTTAGAATTTTCAATGTGTAAGGATTTGGTTAAGTTTTGGGGGTGGAGCTGCTAGCAACACGCCCCAACCCTACCTCTTTATCCAGGCTCGGGACCGGCTAAAAAACTAGTGAGCTAGTATTCTAGGCGAGGTTGAACCGATCTGCATAGGCAAATCAAATTATGAATACGTTGTGCAATGACACATACTAGTATTTTGAAGAAGTGATATCCGCTGTATGGTTATGTCCTCCCAGAGAGAGAGAATGAAATGACTAGTGATTCGTTATGTAGCCAATGTATTGACATAAGTACGCAGTTGTTCACTTCTAATTCCTTTCAAATGTTTTTATTTAATTTTTTATGAATTCATAGCTAACCCTGCGAGTAAGTAGCTTTGATGTTAACAATTTGAATAATAACAAATTACATAGTAAATATTGGAGAAAATAGAAATATCAGCATTTTGACTATTTCACACTTGAGGGAATGGCACATGGTGTCGGAACATGGACACTAAAATTTTATTTTCAACAAACTTATTGTAGATAACAACCGACAGAGTGCTGGTGAATGTCTGACTAAACAAGTATCACCATGCAATTACAAATATACATCTGATAATATGAAAATACCCAGGATGAACTTTTGTGCACATTTTTCAACATATACATAAATAATTTTATCATATTGAAAATAAGTCAATATGTTCTTTCATCCTAATGGCTGTAGTATCAAAGTCTGCTCTCTCAAAATCTGTTGACTGAATATATATAATAATATTACGGAGAGTCAAGATACACTCACGAGAAAGTGTTTCAACCGACGTGACATAGACCAACTGACGAATGCTGACATGAACAAACTGAAACAGTGAATAAAATTGACTAGGCAGATGCAACAGAAATAGGCGTCAGAGTTGGGAAATTTAAATATGTTGAATATGAGGATACAGATAAGGTGTGAAATGACATTCGAGACATGCTGAGTAAATTCAAACTGTGCCTTTGTAAAAAGTTCAGGTAGGCGTAACTCTCTGTGAAAACGTTGTGGAATGACACAAACTATTATTTTGAAGAACTGATTTTTGCTGTGTTGTCATATCGTCACGGAATTTGGATGAACTGTCTTTTTCTCTTTCAGCTTCCTGATGAATTTTTCTTTTCTCGTTTTTGTTAATTTGTAGTTTATTTCAATCCCTTTTTCATCATTTCTGTTGATATTTACTCAGCGTCATATTTTGTCAATTTGAATTTTTCTTAATTTGTTTGTTTGTTTATTTCTTCCTTTGATTTATTTATTATTTCCTTACAATTCTGGGTATTGACATATATTCTTTTTTTAGGTTGTTATCTCTTCTTTCTTTTTGGATATATTCTCGGTTTTGTTCCCTGTTTTTTATGCAATATTTCATTTTTCGCTGGCTTTGCTCGTTTTCATTTTGAATGTTTTTGTTTTTCAAGTTCAAATTGACATTTGTATGTTTGTGTTTCTGTTAATCGATTCCTTCGTACACTGTTGATTCTGTTTTACTCAACCTGATTATAAGAACTCCAATGCATTGGTATCAATTTTACTAGCCTCTCGTGTGTAGTCCTCTTCCCAGCTTGTTTATCTTTTTCGATATATATCATATATATGTGGACTAATCAACATGCATCTCTTTTTCATTAGTAGATCGCGGTTAGCAGTTGCTTCGTATTATCTTCACTCAGTCGCCGGCAAGATATCGAAGGAGAAATATACTCTTCATTTCCATTACACAACAAATTAATGTTAATGTTTCCAATTTCACTTAAACCGTGTGGTTGTAGTTTCTGTAATCTCAAAAGTTTGGTGTATATTTTTCAAAGTTAACTAATAAATAACAATATTTCACATTTCATCTTTATTATTTCATCTTCCTGCATTTGTCTTTCTAAGACTGATTTGTATGTGCCGATGTACAGCTTCACTGTATCGACATTCTCAGTGAATAGTGTCCAAAGTTTACTAATAGTCTCTGCGTTATGTGATTATCTATGTTAAACACTCTTAATGAGCGACAAACGGCGCATTCTTAATGATATTTCTTGTGTTAACTTGATGATTGTGATGTACACTGTCGACTAGGAAAAGTAATTTTGAGGCCGAACAGCAGAAATCCGCCTGCACTTGACAAATATTTCAGTCAGCATTTGTTGAGGGCGCTTTCAGTTTCCAGCTTTCGCTTTGTGTACGCAGATAACAGGCCTCATATTGTCAACGACCTTTGGCAATTCATCTGAATACTACGGTTATCTTGTGTTCAAGTTTGCACGAATCTTACTTACTTGCTTCGGTCAATGTTAACGGGAAATTGTCAATCAGAAAGAGATCGGCTTGTTGCTTGAAGTTATCTGCTAAGTATCGAAATTCGTAAGCAAACACAAGAACGACACAATAAATATTTTTAATCGGAGCATCGCGAATCTCCACGATGACGTCACTATTGTCGCCAGAACGGTTCCCATCTTTTTGCATAAAAAAAACTGCTTGAAGTGTGGTTGAGTACAACAATTCTATGTAGGAAGAAAATATTAATTTGCATCCTTCATTCGCGAACTCGTCCATCATCCTTTTCAAAAGGCACGATGCAGTGAAACGAACAAACTTTTATGACACAGAAAATTAACTATGCTCAGTTCCGTAGATTTTTCTGAACTACTATTCACACGAGAAGTTCTTCACTGCACGGCATCTTCTACTGTTGTCAGGAAATTGGTTAAGAGGGATGAAACGAGGTTTCTGCCCAAAACCTTCTTTGTTGTCCATGCCGTCTTATTATTGTCACATCTTTCAACTGTTCATTATTATTAATGATAGCATTATGACCAAATGCCCAATTCAAGCTGTCTCTCACTTAATCTGTTCCTATTCAATTACAACTGGATTTCACAACACGTGTCATGCCGTAGATCACACACTGATTATAGCTCAGTACATTCATTGCAATCATTAAGAACTACATTGTCAAAATATCACAGTCTCAAATGTCTGTCTAAGTGAAGTAGTGAAATTTCCCTGGAAGCATGATAATAAATAAAGTAAAATGAAATTAACCTCTTATGCTCTTCTTCCCTTGTATATTTGAACATGACCAGAAATTCGATTAGTCTGATTATGCCTATTGTTATTACTCTCTAAATAGTAGTAGTACTATGTTGTGATACAGACAATGTGTTCCAACGGAATATTATTCGCATATATTCCCACAGTTCAATACTTCATTAACAACAGGACATTCTATTTCAGGTCACTTGATGTAAACCGAAATCACACGCTGAGTGATTCTTTAAAGAATACAAAACTGTATATCTATAAATAGCGGTTTGATCACTTGAAGAAAATATACCTTGGCTTCCGTATCCTGCCTTCTGCTGTTACAGTACGATATGTGGTCTCAAGTGTGCAGTTCTATGGTTGACACATAACACACGAGTCCATACTAAGTAGAAAAATATCACCACCAACCAACCTCGATTGCCTCCAGTCATATCAATATAAGTCCACCGTCACCCGGCATAGTGGCCACATTGAAAACTTGACTGGTAGAATTCAAGCATTGGTTTTTGTAGGGACTTGGCTTGATTTGTTGGAGGATTTCATCATGAGCTGACACCAGTCAGAGAAACATTGGAAACCAGCCGGGAGTACTGGACAACTGTTCCATCCTAGTCTGGGAATCATAGGCAGTACGCACCCACTGGGCTCTGAAGCCAGAACCTTCTGGTTACAAGGTGAGATCGTAGGCCATTAAACCAATTCATTTGATGCTAACTAGCGATTGGTCCTATTCAGGCAATTAACTTGGGGTTCTAGTGGGAAGTCATGACCAGTAGGGTGCAGCAGGTTGAAGGTGAGGCAGTAACTCACCGAGGAAGACATTGTGAAATGGTAGTGCTATGTCATGAATTAGCAGAAGTTAGAATTCATGAACTGGTCATTGGATCCGGTCCCAGTGGTTGAAAGGTATACGAGCTTGTATCGCAACCGGAAGGTCCTGGGTTCGAACTCCAATGGGTACGTTCTGCCTATGATTCTCAAACTAGAATGAAACAGCTGTCCAGTACTTCTGGCTGGTTTTCAATGGTTCTCTAACTGATATCAATCCATGGTCAAACTGATAATTAACTGTTAGTGGGGATACACAATAAAACGGATACAACACTTTTTAGTCTTTCATACTTCAGGGTCACTAACTCAGAGACTTCGTTCTATGATTGGACACTAGTTGGTACCTAATGGAATGTGTTTGGTCCTTTGTGCTGATGTAGACTGGATTCTATCAGTCAAGTTTTTAATGTGGCTACCATGCCACTAGGTGGCTTGCCATCACAGTGCACTGTGAATTGTTGGTATAAGATAGTTGAAGGCAGTGGGCAAGAAGCTTTCTCTAGCCTGGGTTTCGTGCTATTTGACGCTCACCAGTCACTCAGCAAGGCGTATCTGCAACCTTGAAAAAACAACCCATGTCCCCTCTGAGATTCGAATCCACGCCACCCAATGACTGCAATAAGTCACAGTACATGAAAAGGCTAGTTGTCCCTGATAATAGGTGCCTGCTTTCTATTTCCCTTGTGAAGTGGTAATGTAACAACAGAAGACAAGGGTCAGGCAACAGATCGTTTATTAAGGAAGATCAACACATATTTATAGATTTTAATGTACATTATTGTAGATTATTGTTAGTAGAAAATACAGTCTTTTGATTGATTGTTTCTCACAGAAAGTTAACCTTGCATCTCTTTGTGGCTGTGTCAGATCATCTTTTTGCTAACTGTATCCGCCTACACAAATCCTTTGTTCTCATTTTCTAACCACCAATATTGGGGATATAAACACTGACGTCAATTACTGTCTACCAACTTTGGCTAGCAGCCAGCTCTCACCACAGTATAACAGGGTGAGCAATATTGAGTTGGTTAGGAGTCGAGTGTTAGGTAAGGAGGGGAAATCAATCGACGAGGCCGTGAAGCTATATCGACTGAGATGGTTAGAACATGTGTTGCGCATGCCTAGTCATCGCCTTCCTCGACAACAGGAAAACTTAGCTGACACAGAGCCGGTCAGGTTAGAAAGGACCAAAGGTGGTCAAACCAAAATATGGCTCCATCAGTCAATGAAATCCACAGCAGTTAGTTTAAGCCACGTAGGAAGATGGAGACTTCCTGACTGGTTGGGGTCGTCCGGACGATTAAATCCAATGAATGAACGTTAGTTACAGAATCACTCGGAATCAGGCAAGAGTGGATTTCTGTTTCCTCCTAGTTTACTGGCCTTCAGCAATTTTTAACAACGACTTCATCAAAAACCCAAACCGCATCATTCAGGTTACGAAGCTATCTCGTTGACCATCCAGCCACTTCTGCCTATGTCCATGCATTCTGACTTCTAACGACATGGTATCACTTCAATAAATTCATGATAATTATTGGCCTCTGTAAGCGAAGTCATATAGATGATGGGATATGGTTCCTGTTAAGCCTTTGCTTAGATATAAATAAATGAGCAAATCAGCGTAGATTTATTGGCAATAACCTTAATTTTTGATATGAATGAATTTATAGTGTCTAACTATCCATCCATCTATCTATTGCAAACTCTCTCACATGAACAGTTCCAATAAAAGGATTTCGCGATTACTTCAGCAGTCAAATGTACACTTTTTTGTAAGAAATTCAAGTCATCAGATGAAGGGAATTTATGAATGCAATCTAAACTGTTACTATGTTTACTTCATTTCTGTAACACAGCATCATCTTGTGAAATGGCTGATGGACAAATTCGTGCGAATTTATCACAGACCTTGGATGTTTGATAATCATTGGAGACAATAAAGACAACTTTGTCCACTTCACAAATCAACCTGATGGTTTATCTTCACTCTTTAGTGACATATAGTGGGGACAGTCTTCTGAACAAAGTATAAGCTAAAATTCCTTGATGCTTTCTTGTAGTTTACATCATCCAACACTCAGCTGAATCACTTCTGGTGAGTTGTAGCACTCTGCCACAGGATGGAACAGCATCTGTAATTCTTAATGTTTTGTGGATTCTTTTGTATCACCTGTGATAAATATACAGCCTTTAGGGTGGTTTCTAAGGATTGTTCTATGTTGAATCAGTCCAGAGCCATCTATTTCAGGTTTGAATTCAATTCGCATCTTATGGCTTGTGCTGATCGTCGCTGGTCTCCTCACTGAATTCAGAGTAGTGAACGCCTTTCTTGCTTTCCATATCTTGGCTGGCTTCGATGTCATTGTTCGTACGGGCTTGGTTTGAAATTCCGCTCTATGTGTATTTTAATGTGATGATTTATTTTATATTCATGCTGTCGTCTGTTTTTCCAATATATTCATGTTTCCTGATTCTTTATGTGCGATTTAATCCTGTCCTTAACTGTTTGGGAGGTCGTCGCCTTGTCTCGCTCCTGTCTTGTCTTATATCGCGTGAGTGAACTTTCCGCTGAATATCTCTTGGGATGTGCGCTAATCTTCTGCCTGTTGAATGAGGTGTTTCCTTCGTCTCCCGCACTTCTTCGTCTAGATTTAGGCATGGAATGTCAACACATTTGGTTTCTAGATTTCGGCTGGTTTCTCTGCTTCCGCTAAGCACCTGTGACCAGTGGTGTTGCTTCACCAGCATCCGTGGTATTTGAATCGGCATAAATTTCACACGAAGCTAGGCGCCACATTGCCATCCTGATGCAAAACGTTTCGGCTAAGAACAATGTGGTTCGTTTTACACTGATTGCACTTGATGCTTTGCAAATACATCCCCTGCATTTTGACTATCATAGTACCCCAAGGTGTTATTTTCGCATAGGTCAGTTAGTTAGTCACTCAGATTCTCTAATTTCTGCCTATGACCTTTTGGTGTCGTGTTCTAGTCTGCTGAACGAGTGCCAGTATGTCAGCGAAATTCGAAGAGAGTAGGATGCAAATGAAGCTTGTCACGTCAAACTAATCTGTCAACAGCTTCATCATGGAGCGTATAGATTTTGCAGTAGACTACAGTCGGCTAAGTGAGAGTATCGTCATTTTCATCTGCTTTGCGATGTAGTTTTGTATGCTCAACAGGAGTCACGAAACTGATGACGGTATATTTCAATACTCTCGTTGCTTGCTGGTTGACTGGGATTATTTGCGAGAATCAAACTACAGTATCTGTCCGGCTCATTTGCTCCAAATTTCCATGCATCACCTCTGCTCAGAAAACTCACT
The DNA here is from genome assembly GCA_944472155.2 of Trichobilharzia szidati. Lineage (NCBI taxonomy): Eukaryota > Metazoa > Platyhelminthes > Trematoda > Strigeidida > Schistosomatidae > Trichobilharzia > Trichobilharzia szidati. The sequence continues at coordinate 132,063,616 of OX235272.1, read as the reverse complement.
TTAAATAGGTCTTCATGTCTTGGGAAATATCAACCACTCATACTTTTGCATCAGGTTTACAAATAAGGTCAAATATACCGGCTTTCATCAGAAGTGGACTATATCCGTAAAACAAGAGAACAATTTTCGACATTTCAGGCTGTCGATCTATCAATTTCAATAGCTATGATAGGTCCATATGATCGTAAGCGACATCTCTACGTGGTGTGTCTTTCATCGTTATCCTACTTTTCAAAAGACCCTGAAACCCTTCAATAAGTCGACACGCATAGACTGCTTTACTCATTGTCCAATAGAACGTATTGATGATAAATGCGTGTATCCTGCCCTTCACTTGTGTGTGCTGTTGTTCCTAGTATCACTGATCTAGGCATAGAAATTTAGTCGACTTCAATTTAGGATCCTTTCAACGAACGTGGTAGCGAATAGTCAGAAAGCTCATATGCCATTCTCCATCAGATTTCCACACTTCATTGTTTTCGGTTAACACAGTTTCATATATGTAGAATACCATTCACAATTAAGCAAAAGTGATATCACATTCACTTCCCACGAAGCTACCTATCGACAGTACTGACTCCAACGCCATAGTTGAAATCAAAGAAATTTCTGTGTGTTCGATGACTGCTCCTAATTCACTTTTATCTGGGGAAGAATAGCAGATAAATATTTTCATGCATACGGGCATTTTTGACTGAGATATAACGGCTACTAAAATTTGGTCAATTATTCAATGTAACATTGTGAATGCTCGTTCTTCTCGAACATTCTGAACACTGGAAAGTGTATTCATCTATGGATTGTGTCAAAGGTCACACTTTCGTGTCAGCAGAGACCATGTGCCACTGATTGACTGAGATGAATACCTGGACACCACCACTCACAACAACCACTAGGGCTTGGTAGCAGAATTGAGGTGATCTAAACATCAGATGGCTGTTTTACTCATTTGGGGCCGAACTCATTAGCAGTGTACCCGGTTCGACTCAGTTCAGACAACCGAATCCCTTCAAAGCTCCAGATTTCTGGTTGGCCGCTTAGGCTAACCAATGACGTCACAAATCAAATTCCTAATTTGCTAATTAGTTGATGATATGCAATGCACAAAATTCCAAGGGTGACAGTTTCAACCCTCAAGTTTCGTTTAAAAGAGTACGCAAATGAAGAGTCTCGTACACCATTTTACGATCCTCCTGGGTTCTGGTAACACGCACATCCTCAGAGTTCGTTGTTCATGCAAAACTAGCCAGACACGTCATGAAATCTTCTCCTCAAATAATTCCAATATTTTATCATATTTTAATATGTCACTCAGTACGACACACTTTTAAATAACTAACACCTTTTGATTTGGGTATTGTTATAAGTAGTTGTGATTCAGGCAGTGTGTCATATAAGTGTGCACTGAATAAGGCTCGTCTAGTGAGGTATATGAACGACACAACGAAGTATATCATTCTCAAACTTCTGGATGTCAATCTCTGAATACAATTTTAACTCTACTTGGATTTCTGCAACTCTGATTGCATAACCAATCAAACAGACCATTTTGTATCACACTACTTGTTTCTGTAGAACATCAGTCATCAAGTATCCAGCTGTCACTGATTTTGGAGTCCAAGCTATGAGAATAACAAGAAGCGTCCTACAAAATGGTGTAGTAATGTGAGGTAATAATGTTTCGCATTACAGCTCAGAATTCACCCATTCAGTACTCGGGTACTTTGAAAACTTGATATGTGATTCGCAATTATCAATGAAGCTTTCACTGTGAAAATTCTACTTTCGGGTGAATTCAAACAAGACAAATCATACGATTTAGAAGTTATTCGGAAACGTGATTCTCTTCTGATAACTCTTGATGTTTTATTTCAATTAAAATAATTATATTTCAATGTGTATTAGAATGGTGAGATTTCCAGACAGCTTGGCTTCAGTAATACTTTCAGAAACAATGTAGAAAATCAATGAGACACCATCCGATATTCCACTCTATTGTCAATATCGTATGTTGTAAAGGTGTATGATGATGAAATAATTCGTTTCATTTCTCACTTACTTTGAAGACGTGAATTCCGACCAGTGCGCCGTTAGGTATTTAATGTTGTAATTAGAAAAAGATATCTGTAATCTTTTGTTAACGTGTATATGCGTGGGTTAATGTTTATCAATGACCTCGGTGATAAATTTCAATAGCCAAGGGGTATCGGCCAGTCAGATTCTGATAACCGAAATTCGATAGAAAGTAGGCGGCACTGTTGAAATCAACCAATAAAATGAGAAGCTTCTTCTATCTCTATTAATCTACCGATGGCATAGAAATAAAGCAAAGCTTTACTCTTGGAAATTCTAATATAAATATAACCGTTTATGAAGAGATGCAGAATAACCATGGCGTTCGCATCCATATCTACCTGCCTACTTGTAACTGCTTTCCTTCTGTGTACATGCGAATCAGCAAGTAAGTCATTTCTCTGTTCATTATCTGTCTAGACCATTATGTACACTGGTTAAATGTAACGAGATACTTGCATATGTAAAAGCTTCCATTTATTACAATTGTCTTTATTGTGTGAACTGACTGAATCATATGAAGGTAGAATTGATAATGGTTGAAGCAATTTCACAATAAATGAAACGTAATATGTACACCTGAGATGCATTCATCAGAATCTGTTCTATGTGTACCTCTTCCTCTTCGAAATTACATATTCACATCTCACAGACATGAAAAGTTAGGCCTTTTATGTAATTCCATTATGGGTAAATTTTATTTTGATAAAGTCTCACAGTGTTATACAGTAATATTTACTGATGACGTTTCGAGCACAATTTATTGCTCATAATCATATCAAGGTAATCACACGACTTCCTAAATTCATTTATATAATTCCGTTGTTTTTCACTTGATTTTCACTTGATTTGATTGGTAGTAATATTTTCCATATTTCGGGTATGAGTGATGATTCATTCCTATTGCATGTGTTGGGTGTAGATTCGATGAACAAGGATTCAGTAATCAACCTCTCTCTCCACCTACCTAGATTACTTCCTAGAATTTTAACCATCTCCCACCCTATTGTGTGGTTGTGTGTTAATGCATGCATTGCAATTGCCGAGCTTTTTTCTAAATTACTTATCTTTTCAGGGTCAACCATTCTTACCTTAGCTAAATTCTTATGTTCTGACGATCTGACTACCCCTGACCTACTAGTTTGACCTATGTAGTTGACCACAACTCACAGTCATTGCAGGGTATTTTGTAAATTATATTATTTTGTCTAACTGGGTCCACTGGGTCCTTAAACCTACAGAGCTTGTCCCTGAGTGAGTTTGTAGGTTTAAATGCCACCCTAATTCCTGCTTTATTTAGAATCCTACGTAGGGTCTCAGATGTCCCCTTTTTTATATGGTATAACTGTAGATGACTTATATTCTGTCTTATTCATGTTATTATTACTAGTTTCAGAATTTTTTTATTTTGCTTTTGGCCTTTTTCAATCTTCCTAATGAATTTTAAAGGATAGTTATTTAACACCAACGCCTCTTCTATCTGTTTTATCTCATCATTTAGGTCTTTTTTGTGCTACTTAGTGCTATTGCTCGGTTTGTTACAAACTTAACTAAGCCTGCCTTCACAGACAGGTAATGGATGAGATGAATTAAAGTCTAAATATCTATTAGCAGGATGCGTTGGTTTTCTATGCACACTAGCGTGCAGTAGTTTGCCTTCTTCTATTCGTTTTATTTTACAATCCAACTTAGCTAATTCTCCTTGCTCATTTTCGGCTTCAAATGTGAATTTGTTCCCTCCACTAGTGAGTTTATATGTGTCAAGAAGCTAGAGATATGTTCTGTTTTTAACCCTGAGTTAAATTGTCATCCACATATCTCCACCATATTTTTGGAGTAGGATTAAACGTATTAAGTGCCATATTTTCCCAGCTATCCATAAATGAGGCCTTTTATGTATTTGTCAATATCAGAATGGCGAAAATGAGAATGTATCCACCTAAATTAAATTTCCTTTATTGTTTACTTCAAGATGTTACATTCCTGAGGAGTCAAATAGGTAAGGTGGAAAAAATAATCAAGAATTATGAAAGTAAGTCTCACGACATTTTATATCAACGCTACTGTCTGTAATTTGAATATCTGTTTCTCGGTTTATCGGTTTTTCAGAACTTTTCTACATTATACTCCATAGATAGGATTCATAAAATAGAGAACATCAGCATGTGGTCAAATCCCGTGAGAAGTAGTTCAACACAATACGATCACTTCAAACATTCTGCATGTTAAAAATTAAAAAAAACTACTTCGAGAGGACTTCTGGTAACTTGTCGAAATGGATATCTGTTGCTGAAGCTGTGTGTTTCCTCAGAACCCAAAGGGATACTATAAATTCTACACTGAGCGATTGTTTAAATCCACGGTATGGAATTCATTCTTCATTGGAATTATCAGTTAGTATAATTAATGTGGTTCCGGGCGCCAACATCTGAATACTGTTCATTAGGCTACTGAGGTCCAAAATCCCCACTTTTCTTAGCCTGAATCCATGAATGTCATGGACCACCTTCTTGTTCGGTATAAAAACACCGTTATCGTTGTATTCCATTACAGACAGATAGATAATGATCAGTTATGCTGAACCTGAGAAAGATCGAGTAGTCAGGAAATTGTTAAACAAACGATGAACACGGGAAAATCAACATTCGAAGTTGTAATACAAATAACTCAATCTATTCTTTGAAATCGCAATTACACCTCAACCAGGATCGACTTCTCTACTATGTTAACAACGGACGAGATACATACCCTTGAAATATACACTGAGTTACGACATGAAATTTTTTAGTTTATTGAGAATTTTATCAATTCTAAATTCATCTTTCCACTTCAAACCGTCCTATAGTTTTGATTAGCCTGAATAAAGCTAAAGATAGTCAATATAAATCAGATATAAAGGCACAAGGTGAGATGGATATGTCTTAATTTACTTTTTCCAGTATAAATGTATCCTCTTCCAAATTTTGGATTTTTTGATTGAATGACAAAATGAAAATCGAGCTATCAACAGCGTTAGTTATCCAGTACTAGGTGGTAAGAAAAGAGTTGAATTGAATAACATAAGAGATACACTCATGTCTTATTCATTTCAGTAGCATACTGGATTTCAGTCGATGTCTAAAGCAACTTCACTTGTCTTCTGATGATTTTCCTACTGAGACACTTTGTCGCTTGAGAGGATGAATATAAGCTTCGAACGTCAGTGGAAACACCATCACTCACCGGAAATGTGCGTATATCCTGCTGGCTAGTCCTAAATAGAACGATGTGCACATTCAAGACACCACTGCCAGTCAGTGTCAACCAAATTTACATTACAAAGGAACTAGTTTGTTGGTGAATTTCTGAAGCCACTGAAATTTGTCTTGATTATTGCGTTGATTCCACCTAACTGAAATTGGGACACTTGTCTACTTGCATTCAACTAGTTTATTCAGAGAATATTTTGTCGAAGTATCGGTTCATGGTTTATTCGATGAAGATGAATGTGTTATTGAATCGGTATATGAGGCTGTTTAGTTCATTTTTCGAATATCGTTCTGGCCTCACATACAATATAACTAATTTTCACCTACTTTTGCCCCCTTTAGGAAAAATAGTAGGAGAGTTTATAAAGAACAGGAGGCGATTCGACAGCTGTAGGTCAATTGACATACTTTCTAAGGAGAACTAATCGCTTTTTCAGTTAAAAGGTGCGAGGAAACTTACGCTGCTTCCCACAGTTTACCAAACGTTTACAAAGGTCTGTGAAATTTAAATATATTTTGTTCACTAATGTTCATCAGAATATGTGATCAGGTGAATGGAATCCTGTAGAGAACCTCATGGGACATTGTTGTTGTCTTGGCTAGAACACGAAGATGATGGATATAGATGAATATTTTACAGGTTCAGCTAGAGATCACACATTTGCACTATGAGTAAGAACCAGTAGTCGATTGCGAATCTAACCAATTACAGAGAGTCGCTGTTGACTTTCAGATGAGTCTCATGATAACAGTTCACATAAGACTTTAAGTTGTGTAGGATGAATTTGGAACGAGAATAATCTTGCATTCGATGTTGGCAATCAGTGAATTCATTTAAGTTTCGGTTGATTGATTCTGCAACCACCTATTCCGAGGTTATTATGTTAGTTTATTTTGTCTCTGTTTATTTGTTTTTCCTACGTTTTTTATTATTCTGATCAAGCTAACATAGATATTCTGAATTTCTTGCATATGAAATTCAATAGATATAATAAAAAGCATGAAAGGATTGAAAGCGGAATACGGTATGATTTCTTTACACATATTGATTATCTCAATATTTCAGAGAATATTTTAACTCCATTTGAAAGTGCCAGTGATCACACTCCCTTTTAAGTGCATGTACATAGGGTTGTCGTTCAGCTAATGGATTCAAGAGATTCCTTGAATTGGATTTTATCGGTTAATTTTTGCAGTGTGACCACTATTCTAAGTAAATCGGCATCAAGGTGCACCGTGAATTGTAGTTATTAGGTGTTTGAAGGTTTCATGCTTGTTGGCACTCGTTGTTACTACCTTGTGTCGAATACAGTCATGCAGGAGATATATCACGAGCCCAAATGGCTCGTGATCTGATTACTGATCAACTGTCTTTTGGTATTTCAGTATGATGCATAATTTACTTCCGTATATACTAACCCCCAAGCATATTAAATCAGGAGAGAAATAAGAGTTCAGTGTACCACTATGTTGAAATCTCTGAGTGAATACCAGAGAAACCAACTATCGAACATTCATTTCTACTCAGTCGTAGAATTGTATATAAAAGTGTACCTCTATTCATTTTGACACTTTCTTTAGGAAGTTTTCCAGTGAATTTTGACGAAGAAATATCTCGGAACCAGCTGCTTCTCAATATGTGTAAAAGTAATTATAAAACTTCTCTATGAGAAAATATACTTTTCCTGTCTGTCTGCATGCCTTTTACACAACACTTGCTATTTGACATTATTACTATCATTATTATGGTTTCCTTACATAGTTCACATGTTAAGTTACCAGTTGATATCAGTTTGAGAACCATTGGAAAACCTGTTATTACTGAACAGAAACTTTCAAACTCTTCAGCAGTACAGACACACTGCGGTTTCAAGTCAGCACCTTCTGGCTGCAAGGCGGCCTCGTAGATCATTCAGCCTCTGGGAAGTGATCCAACAGCTCATGAAATCCAACTTCTTCCAAATCGCTAGCTAATTTCACAGGCGAGTAGCCAATCTCTTAAGGAATATCAGTGTTTCTGTTACCTCCACAGATCAAATTTACTGCCGCATCAGTCCGTCATCCTCAAATAGTTTCTACGACAGTTAGCCACCTATACCTCACTCTTAGTTCATCATGACCGGGCAGCTAGCTGAACAGCTGAGAATGTTGTAATCATTCGAGTGGTCAGTATTTTTCAGGTTACCTTTCGTTCTAACTTCAATATTCAATTGATCGTTTGAAATAACATTTCCCCATTCTACTACACCATCCTGATAAGTTCCATAAACACTTAAATACCCGATTGAGAAGATAATGAGATATTCAAAAAAATCCTGTTTTTTTATTTCTTTGCCTCATGGTGATTACAAACTTTAGAACTCGTGAAAGGTTAGTTCATGTTGCAAAGTACTAATAAACTTAATGGACATTACTGTAGACATATTTGTATATTTCCGTCACTAACTATATCCACATTGACATATTTATTCCTCCTGTACAATGAGTAGCTACGCAATTCGGTCCAGAAAATAAAGGTTGCAATGCTTTTCTATCTCCGGTTCAAATTCAAGGTATCTCAATGTCATTCCCTGTCTTGTATATATTAGTGTATTGAAGTTATTCATATTCATATTACTCACATACATTCATTGAGTAGTCTCATTTATGAAAACAGACTTACTTTATTTCTGATTCAATAATCACTTATAGATGCGAGTAAGTTATTCTTCACGAAATGTATAAGTACTGAATATGTTGTCTGGGACGATATCTAAATATTCTCAATTAAAAAATTCATGTCACAGATGACCACAACTACAAGAGAAATATAAACCAACACTTGTCACAGGAATCTCTTGATTTCTTTCAAATTTACAAAAATAAATACAGTTAAGTAGGTGCCTTTCTCGATTCTTGTATCATGCCGACAAACACAAATTTCTCCTTTCTCACAGGCACGTAAATAAATACACTTATACTCTATAAAAATGTCATAAATCACTGCATATATCAATTATATTTGTGTACATATACATTTATATATTTCATCATAGAGAACAGTAAGAACAGAGAGAAATGCATGATTACAACGTCTCTAGTATTCGCCTGCAGACGAGTCAACACATTCACACTGACGACCAATCTCGATTAAGCTCATACAACCTACTTTACATTGTGAATGTTCGATAGAAATTATACATTCCTGCAGAATGTCAAGTATACTAGAAAATTCAAGGGAACGAAGCTGACACTCGTCTGTTGTTATTCAACACTTCTAAACCCCCCTATCACATGATTTCACTGCACCATCTTCGTTCAACCTTATGTAAATCTGTTTTGACTCTCTCCCTCTCACTTCTCCAGGAGTTGAACGTTTAATTGAACTGATATCTAAAAAGCATGTTGGGCAATCAGCCTACATAAAAAATACCAGTGAGTATAGCGAAGTTCCTGTTAACTTCAATGTATGGAATTCGTGATTTCATTTATTCAAAAGCGAATAGATACAATGAGTGATTCAGCTTCCAGTTTAATAACCACCAGTTCACTTTGTCATATGTATACTTTCTCAGATTTACTTTCATTTCAAACCTCATTGCATCAACAACACAACTGTTCTTGTTATTCAGGTCTGAAATCAATTTTGGAAGTTATTCTGCAGAAAATACGGGTAAGAACAGATTGACAGTATCACGAGTAGTCGATTTAATCATATCCAGCTGCTTACATGCAGTAGCTAACTTACGTCTGAACTGTCATCTACTTAAAACAAAACTGCCTTACTGACTGTCTCTGAAAATATTTCAAAGTATATTTCCAGAGAAAGGGAATCTTTTCTACAAACGTTCAAAGGGCCATTGCAAAGTCGAACGCTCACACGTATACTGACTATATTCCCTTTTAGTGAATTAATATCAAAATAACATGTTTTCTCGACATTTTTTCTTTTGCTTAAGAGGTCGCACCCAAGTGCACTAAATTGAATTGGTCTTCGGACAGCATGCAGTGTGGAGTAGCTGACACTCTTCATTTTTATTTATAGAAACGTTAATAATTATTTAGTTTTAGTATAATTTAATAATAAAATGATTTTGCTTAGTCTATCCAGAGCTTCTTCTTCTTTCAAATGAACGATCACACCTTCCTCTAGAAAGCAGTTGAAATCGAATGAGCACACAGAAAGCAAAAATATGTGATCAGACAGTATTCTTTTCAATTAGACATTTCCGGGAATCTTTTCTCATCAAATACAACCTTTCGAATAACCACAATCAGTGTGAAATAGTCATTGTGATTTGCTGATAGGATTCAGTAATACTAGAAAGTGGGCGAAATGGATTAAATGCGTCTAAGTTTTGATACGATAAGAAGAAGAGTGGTTGTCGAGGAAAGGGCAAGAAGTGCGATGTGTGTAAATGTGTATAAACTTGTCAGTTTGTTGTTCATCGACCGATGACTTGATAGTAGCTGTACTCACATTTTATTGTTCCTGGAGTTCAGAATATTACTTCGGACTATTTTAGTATCTCTCATAAGCCAAGGATGAGTGTGATGACTATCACGGAGATTACTTTTACTGACTGAATCTCTTGGTTACGTCCAATGACCAACTACACAATGGAACATGGGGTAGTGCTCACTGATGTTTTACCAAGTTTCCATGAGGCATATTCTGCACAACGTTGACTAAGCTGTATGAATGGACACTGAGCTTGATTTCAAGTAATTTTGAAGACTTTTAAGAATTCATCTTGAGTGTTGGTTTAATATGACTTGAAGTTTCGCGGTGCTTATCTTGACAGTTCAGATTCATAGCACTTTTTTCAGAAACACACATGCCAAAATAACAGTAACGTGTTTCGTGTAAGCGCGTCAGAAAAGTACTAGATGACACTAAGATTTTACAACCATATCAAAACAAGCAGAAAAAAGGGTACGGCCTCACTACAGAACAACAACAATATCCCGATAAGGTGTGATTAGGACTCAAGATGGTAGACAGTGAGCAGCCGATGAATAAATGGCGATAAAATAATGCTGAGACAGTCAGAGAGAGACTAATAAACATGATTAGGATCGTTGCGTGCTATGTCTGACTCCGATGAATACCCTGCAACACATTCACGTCTTCACATTCTATAATGTGCTAAATGTTGTGTGCCACCAAATACCAACAAGGCTGTATTGAATAAAAAGTGAAAGAAGTGAGTGAAAACTTGATAAAGCGTAATATTAGTAAAAAATGAAATTCGATGCACACAAACCAGAAATAAGCATGTGTGACTGCCTTAATTTTAAATTAACCAATCAAATCTAATGTTCAATGATACGATGGTTAATATCCACTAAGCACATGAGAGACTGTCTTCCGCAAAATTATAAAATGAGTACAAGCATACGATTTATAGGCGTTAAGTTAGACTTATTATAGAGGCAGTACACTACTCAACATGTTTAATGGATGGTGGACAGTATTAGAAAGATGAGGGCTGATCAATAGTGATAAGAGGACGGAAAAAATCATCAAAAGTTTGATTATAGAAAGAGGAAGTTATCAAAAAGATGCAAAGTAGATCAAAAATATTCCTCTTTGCACATTAATTAGGCTCCAACCATCGGATTGCTGCCTCTTCTGTATATATTACAGGAATCTGTCACCTACCGTATCGAGAGAGGTTTGATGTGTGCTAACGAGACTTCCTACTTACATCACCTGCCAGACTATCGTGTGGAGCTCGACTGGCAGGGGAGAGTTTGCATGTCCAAAGATGACATGAAGAAGACCATGTGGAAAGAAAAGGTAGACTTGTTGGCAGAGATGTGGGCAAATATATATATATATATGTATACTGAAATTATAAATTCATGATTGTAGAAGGTATTACATTAGCGAGGTCTCTTTTCATGAAGTTCTGTATCAACTGCATTATACATCAAACGGATATACGTACCAAAATGGATTGTGAACTACTGTAGATGGATTTCCTTTAACAGAGTCGAATGGTAGTGCGCATATTAACCTAAGAGTTAGCACATATTTACTGATCTTAGAATTAATGAGACTTGAAGTGACTTAGAATATCAAAAATCGAAATATTGACTTCTTTCAGCTGTTTACCAGGTGAATTGATCGGCATGCTTTTGCCTACAAACTTTAGACGATTTTCCGAAGAATTTCCATTCCCCTAGATACAATGTCAGCAGAATTCACATAATTTGATACCTGTCGGTATTGCGAATGCGTGTTGTTATCTAGTATAAAACCTACTCTGCTATATAGACTTCGAAGCGGTATATCTTGCTGAGGATGTAGCACAATACGTTCATAGAATCTGTCCACTGTTATACATCATTCAGCTCTAATTTTAATTCCTGTAAGATGCATTTTAACAGCTTCTCTAAAAGAATGGCTTCCTGTAGTTCTAGACGTGCCACTGTGAAATGCCTCAGAAGACCCATTTTAGACTTCCCCATAACAAAACTACACCTCACTTATTTTGAGAAGGACTCATAACGCCAATATGCTACTGAACCAAACCCTACCTCTGAGGCATCCGAAAACAAGTGCAGTGGTTTAAAATTCTCGAAAGATGTGGGTAAGTCACCACCTGCAAATTAGGAGTTAGTTATCTGAAATTTTCCGGGATTTTTATTAGTGCTGATTACGTTGCCTGGTGGAATGATGACAGGTCCACTGCTACTCTGTACAGGTTAAGCGAATATAACCAAAATTAAAAAATCCACTTTAACTACTAACACTTTTCCATTATTTCAAATTTGCGATGAAATTTCGTTCCAACGATTTCTCAGGGTCATTTCACTTCTCGGTTGATGGTCATCAGTTAGTTTGTGGTGACAGATGAAACAAATTACGAAATAACGATCCTGCGGAGAAACATTGAAACGTCTGAAACATAATCTACTTCTGAAGGTGAAATCTACTTGCCTATTATCCCTTGTAACTTACTCCCGGGGATGGTCTGTTTATTAGACGACCACGTTCGTATTTAAAGTCAGAAAAACCTTTTGAAGGCGAGAATTGTATACTTCTATGGAATTTCAAATATATTACAACATTAAAAGGAAGCATGCAAAAACTCATCTGTCACCCAACGCTTGTAAACTCGATAGAACCATCCATGGCAAAGTTTTGATATTCCACGAGTGTATTTTGGCTCTCTTCCTTTCTCTCCCTGTCTGTCTTTCCAGCAGTTACACGCTAAATCGAACTGATATCCAAAGAATATGCCGTAAGACAAGTCTAATTGAAAAAAGTAAATATATTGAATTTAAGAACTCCCGAATTCTTGTTGTCAAGTGCAAACTAGAAATAATGAGTACTACTGGGAATTTGTACTGACTGAACTACCACCTTGTCTTCAGTATCTTCCTCATCAAACTGGTAATGGTAAGAGGCACAATCTGCTATTATTGTTAATTATATGTCGAGCGGGCGGTGACTCTGCTTTCTTGAGTTTCACATGGAATCTATCCAGTTTTTCGTGAATCCACCTGGTGCAGAAGACTGAGAGTAATTCCCCATTCTCACTCGTCTCACCAACAGCCACTTGACTTGTGATAAGTTCTCTTCCTGTATTGCCTGCTCCTAGTTTTGCATTAACATCACCCATTAGGATTTCTATTTCGAAATTAATGTTTGTGGTTGTCTGTAGAAGTCTTCCCTCTTCTCTTCATCCGAGTTGTATGTAAGAGCCTAATGGTGGATAACTGTAACTTTTCCACTTTTCACTGGGCATGCTGGAAGTGCTTTCTGTGACACACCAAGTCTCTGAACCATATAAAAGAACTGACTTGACATTAGATTCCATGCTAATCCAAATCTTATACTTTGTGCTGACTAATTTCAGCCTGATGAATGTCTGTCTCACCTTTCTGGTCCAGCCTTTGACTCGTTCACCCCTGAGCATGCGGCTGAAACGATGCTGCCCAGATGAGTGAAAGTAATCGCCTCCTTCAGATTTCTTCCGAAGTGATTGGTGACTGTTTTCGATTAAGTGATTGTAAAGCCTGATGAGAAATTACAGAAAACACACTATTCTTGAAATAGTCTTCTGCAATTATCAGAATGAACATACTTGACATGTGTACAGAATTCCCTATTTACAAGACCTTCTCATGGAAAGCCAACTAGTGACATTAGTGATGGGCTTCACAAGCAGTTCTGTTTCTACTTAATACAAGCAACGGAATATCCTTCCTTAGAGTAACCTTATTTCAGTATTCATCAGTATTTCAAATCTCGTTTCTGTGCTTTGATATTCATCTTCGTGTATTTCACCGAGACTTCACTGTACTTGTCGAATTTGCGTTTCTCTACATATGACTGACTGAACTCAGTGAGTTCCACGTCACTCAGGTCAACCAGCAGTTCACGCTAGTCAGATAGAAATGACATAAACACTGGTCGACTGTTTCACTGGTTTCTGACTGAAATAATCATCAGTGTACTCGGTCTCATTCAGCTCAGACAGCCGAATCAGTTCAAACCACCAGATTTCTCGCTAGCTACCTGAGTGGACAGGTAAACTGCAAATAGTGAATTGATTTGTGAATCATCAATTTGAACACATCCAACATCGAAATATATTTCACCACAGGAGCCAATTACCAAATCTATTTACGACGCGCTCAGTATTTCATCAGTTAATCTTTATGTAGGAGTGAACAAATTAATCTTCAAGCTTGTCCATTTGCTCATGAGTTTAGTGAAAATATTCTTCCTAATTGTTAATGAATACAACTCATATGAGTAATTGACAACAGGCTTAATGTTTGTGGAATAAGCACTTCATACCGTTGCTATATAACTGCTTTTAAACTAAACCTCACCAAAAAGTTCCTCAAATAACCTCAGTTTCATATCAGTGTTACTTACTAAGGTTGTAGTAGCATGTATTTCTGTTAGAGAAGTCCAATGGAAGCAAGCAAAAACAAAGTAAACACCTACAGTCAAGAACCGAAAGTCACAGTCACGACAGATATCACCAACCGCCATTATGCAGTCCTGAATAATACTTCGAAATACGTAAATAAGGAACAGTAAAAGGGAGACGAATTTTAGCTACAGAAATTATGAAAATCATTTGAGGCACTACAAACCTTGAGGTTTCATCAATGAGTTTACGTACATATAGTTCTTAAGTGGACCATATAAAATATACACGTTTTCGCTCATACATCGTGTTCTGTTTTCTCCTTGGCTGCCTGGTTCCCATTACAATTATCGATATTTACATTCAGGAATTTGCAGGAAATTCGCATCCTCCTTCTTAAAAGAATGAACTACCTAAACGGCTTACTTATTTTAATAACCTGTGATTACAACGCCGTCAATATTACAGGAATCATGCGACTGAATCAGTCCACGCATTCAGGTCTTGTTCGCATTTTGAACTGAAACCAGCAACATGACATTTAGATTGACTAGCTGTAAGACCATTTGTTAACTTCAGACACTAATCTATGCATATAAGAGCAATGCAAAGAAAAAACTACTGGGACAGAAAAGGTTAGATCATAGGCATATTTACTGAAGTCAGCTTTGTTAGAATATGGAAGGTCATGCAAAAGCAAGAAAGAAGGGAATGAACAGATTCCAGAGCCTAAGGGCACACCAGCTTCCGTTTGTAGCGAAGTGGGGCGCTTTCCATTCAAAACAGTATGTTGTTTCCTACCCAACAAATAAGAAGAAAGTCAGCCAACTTGGGAGCCAGGACTCAGTGTTTGCTGAAATCAGCTTTCCTATTGGAAGTGCCTTAGGAATAGAGTCAAAAGCAGCAGATTAGTCTAAAAAGGAGGCTCGAACAAACCTAGCGCTTTTATCAAGAACTGATACAATATTGTGGTGGTGGACAACGGTAGCATCTAATGTATTTCTACTGCAACAACTCTGACTTTTCTTCATCCACGTGAGTAATGTTTCTACCGCCTCTTCTGCCAGAACCTTTTCGGCATTTCGGCTTTCCTACATTTATCCGTCATCTCACTCTATACAGACCATCACTCATGGTAGGCAGCACCACAACACCTCACACTCACGTAAGTACGGAGGACAATCTTATTTGAAATCGATTTCATTTAGAATAAAACTGCAGTTTGAGTATACAAATTCATCGGATACAGTAAATATTGAAGAGGTGGACAATACAGCGAGGAGAAACAATTATCACACTTATTACAGTTTTCATCGTAGAATCAATAGTCTGCGAGACTACTACGTGACCAACATTTCAACAAATTTCTTATCATAATATTCAAGTCACTTGGTAAAAGAATTTGGTTACAATTAGTGTCTCTAATTTTGTTTTTTTGTTTTACTGATAACGGATTTCAACTCACTTTTGTGTTTCTCCTGAGTACATTAGTCGACACGATTCAATAATTACCTAACAGATTCTGTGTAATTATCGATTACTAGAAACACACCACATGGATTTATTTTCAGACACACAGACAATAAGAACAGATCAGTTTTAGTTATAAATTATAATGAGAAGGAAGACGCACACGGCACTCCCGGAACTGAAAACAAGATTTGATGTGAAAATGTTTCACACAGATTCACAGACATCTTAAGATAAACATGAAAGACATTTCAAGGTAGCTTGCGTTGATGACAATCTTTGAGTGCTGGACAGCCGTTCCTCATTTGGGACTCCTTATCTGTGACATCTTTGAACATTCAAACTATCAGCTACTAGTCGGGTTCCACATGATGGCCTGATATGTGATGTTAGTTGCATGTTTCATCAGCATACATGAAATCTCTCCATAAACGATAGGTGACAGTTTGCCGTAATATATGCAGAAGAGGCAGCAATCGGATGATTGAAGCCTGAATAATGTGTACAGAGGAATGCCTGTGATCTACCTTTCATTGTTTTGATAAATTCCTCTTTCTATAATAATAGTTTTGATTATTTGTTCCATCCTCTTATCACTCTTAAACACCCCTCATCTTTCTAATCCTGTCCTTCATCAATTATTTTTCTTAAATAGTGTTCTGGCTCTACATGAAATCAAACTAAACGCCTATAAATCTTATGAATATCCTCACATTATACAGAAATCATATTGTTACAGAAACCAGTCGTTCATATGCTTACTGAATATTAGCCATTGCGTCACAGAACATTGGCTTTTGATTGTTCAATATGTAATTTAGGCAGTCACACAGGCTTGTTGCTGGTTTGTGTGCTTCGAAGTTCTATTTCACTTATAATTCTATTGATCAAGTTCCCACTCACACTGTTCATTCAATAAAGGCTTGTTGGTATTTGGTGGCAGACACCATTTAGCACATTATAGAATGTGAAGACATGAATTTGTCACAGCATATTCATCGGAGTCAGACATAGCATGCAATGATGGTAATCATATTTATTGGTATATCCTTGACCGTCTCAGCTTTATTTGATTACCTATAATGCATCAGCTGCTCACTCTCTACCACCTGGATATGTGGTAAGGCCTTGTTTCCTTTTCTGCTTGTTTTGATATGGTTGTAAGCGTTTAGTGTCATCCAGTACATTTCTGACGCGCTTGCACGAAACATGTTACTCTTTTTTAATATGTATGTTTCTGAAACATGCACTGTAAATCTTGACTCTCAGTAGTTGTACTCGAAAGACCCAAGTAACGTCGAAGACGAAGTCTTGCAACTTTTCAAAATTACTCGAAATCCTGCTCAGTGTCCATTTAAATAGCTTATTCAACGTTGTGCAGAACACGCCCCATTGAAACTGCGTAAAATGCAGGTGAGCACTATCCAATGCTCCATTGTGTCCCATCTAGTTGATAGTCGTTGGTCAGTGGACGTAACCAAGAGAGTCAGTCAGTAAAAATAATCCCACACTCGCCCTTGGCGTGTGGGAGGTACTTAAATAGTCTGAAGTGATATCCTAAACTCCAGGAACACTAAAATGTGAGTGCAGCTACTATCAAGTCATCTGTCGATGAAGAACAAACTGACCAGTCTATACACATGTACACACATCACATTTCCTACACTTTCCTTGACAACCGCTTTTCTTCTTATTGTGTCAAAACTTCGACGCATTTTATCTGATTCGCTCACTTCCAGTATTACTCAAGTCTATTAGCTAATCACAATGACTATTTCACGCTTATTATGCTTATTGATAAGGTTGTATTTTATCAGAAAAATGTCTCATAGCGGTTTAATTCAAACCGATATTGTTTGACGACATATTTTCTCTCTCTGTGCTCATTCAACTTCAATTGCTTTCTAGGGATACATGTGATCCTCAGTTTGAAGAAGAAGAAGCTCTGGATAAACTAAATAAAATCATTTATTATTAAATTATACTAAAACTGACTACTTCTTTACGTTTCAATAAATAAAAATAAACAGCGCCTACTACTCCACACTCCACGCTGCAAGACAACCAATGCAGTTTTTTTGACCAGTTTTCGAGCTCTTGAGCGAAAGATAAAATGCAAAGAAAACGTGTTATTCTGATATAAATTCAATAAAGGGAATGTAGTCAACATAGATGTCAGCATTTGGTTTCGGATAATCCCCTGAATGTATATGGAAATGTCTCTCATTCCCTGGTAAAATAAGTTTGTCCATTATAAAGAGACTAGGGGTAGATTAGAGTACAGACGTAAGTTAACAAGTGCACGTAAGCATACAGATTTTATTTTAATTGAACGTGAGCAATACTGGCAATCTGTTCGTACCTGTATTTCCTTCAGAATACCTTCCAAAAGTAATTTCAGAGCTGAATTGCAAGAACAGTAGTATTGTTACTGCAATGAGGTTTAAAATAAAAGTACATCTGAGAAGGTGAACAGATGGCAAAGTGAACTGGTGGTTATAAATCTGGAAGTTGAACCACTCAGCTTTTCTATTTGCATTTGAAAATATGAATTCAAGAATTCCATACATTGAAGTTAACAGGAAATTCACTATACTCACTGTTATTTTTTAGGTAGACTGCTTGTTCATAATTTTTTTTAGACATCAGATAAATTAAACGTTTAACTCCTGGAGAAAGCAAGAGAACGGAGATTCAAAACAAACTTACATTAGGCCGAACGGAATTGGTGAAATGAAACTATGTGATAGGGGAGTTTAGAAGTGTTGAATAACAACCGACGAGTGTCAGCTTCGCTCCCTTGAATTTTCCAGAATACTTGACATCCTGCAGATATGTATGATTTCTGTTGGACATTCCCAGTGTAAAGTAGTTTGTAGGAGCTTAATAGAGATTGACTGTCAGTGTGAATGTGTTTACTCGTCTGTAGACAAATACTAGAGACATCGTAATGATGTAATTATGTCGTTTCTTAATGTTCTCTATTTTGACATATATACATATATATATGAATTGATTTATGCCTTTATTTATAGAGTCTACTCAAATTTAGTTATCAGTCCTCTGTAAACATTAACTTACTTGCATCTATAAGTGAATATTGAATCAGAATTGAAGGAAGTCTGTTTTCATGAATGAGGTTACTCAATGAAACTATGCGAATAATATGAATATGATTAATATCATTACACTGATATATACATGACAGAGAATGATAATGAGCTACCTTTTCTTCGCCTTGGAGGTAGATAGGAAGTGCAACCTTCATTTTTTCGACCGAATCTCGTATCTATTCATTGTACACGAGGAATAAAAATACCAATATGAACATAGCTAGTGACGGAAATATATAAATATATCTACATTAATGCACATTTATTTTAATAAATATTTGGCCATATGAACTAACTTTTCACACGTCCTAAAATTTTTGTCGCCATGATGCAAAAAATAAAAAAACAGAAAATTTTTTAAAAATCTCATTATCTTCTGTATAGGATATTTGAGTGTTTATGGAAGTTATCAGATTTATGTAGTTGAATGGAGAATTAGGAATTCAATGCATTCATTGAATATTGAAGATTGAACAAAAAAATACTTGAATAATACTGACCACTGAAATAATGGCGGTATTTTCAGCTGTCCAACTAAATAGGTCATGCCGAACTAAGAGGTAGATGTAGGTGGTTAATTGTTATCGAAATTATTAGAGTAAAACGAACTGATGTTGGAATAAGACTGATGCGTGGAGTTAACAAAATCACTGATATTCCCTAAGCGATCACTTACTCGCCTACAATATAAGCTGGCAACTTCTCTATATATATTGAGAGTTGACGGAGGTTAGAATTCATGAGCCACTTCCGAGGGCCTGAATGATCCTCGAGCTTTCTTTCAAACCAGAAGATTCTCCCTTGAAACGCCAGTGAGTGTATTCTACTGAAGAATCTCAATGCTTCTGTCAAGTTATCACAGGTTTTCTAATGGTTCTCCAACTTATCAAACATTTAAATTACTGAAAAAACTAGTAATAACGATAGTAATAATATTAAATAGAAAGTGTTATGCAGAAGACATGCAGACAGACAGACAGATAAAGCATATTTCATTATGAAGAAGTTTCATAAATACTTGTAAGCGAATCGATGATCTGCGTGGTCCCAGATATTTCGCCGTCAATATTCACTGCAAAATTTCCTGAAAAAAATGTCAAAGTGAATGGAATTGCATTTCTATATGCAATTCTAAGATTCAATGAGAAGTACATAAGTCTGATGAATGTTCTACAGTTGATTTCATTAGTATTCACTCAGAGATTTCGACACAGTGATACAGTGGAATTCCTATTTCTCTCCTGATTTAATATGCTTGGTAGTGACTGTTGATGCAACTGAATCATGCGTCATACTGAAATACCGAAAGACAGATGATCAGTGACGTAATTAATTTATTATCTCATTTGAAAGCAAGACAAAAAAGTGACATGATTTTAGATGATTGCAGGCAACTAGCCGGAAGCATTACATCCTGCTGGCACACAACAGCCTGCATGACGTATCTGGAATCTTGATGGAACTCATGTCCCTCTGAGAATGGAAACTGGATCAACCAGTTCTGAAGTCAGAGACATTATCAGTAAGCTATTCGGGCTCGTGATACATTTCCTGCATGACTGTACTCGACACAAAGCGGTATTGACGAGTGCCAACAAGTATGGAACCCCCAACAAGCTTATAAACACAGTTCACAGAGCGCCATGATTCTGAGTCACTCAGTGTGGCGGTCGCACTGCAAACATCACTGACAAAATTCAGTCTGCACTAGACGAAGGAGTAGTTAAATGATGCCGGTGACTACTAAGCGTCCAACTAAAGGAAAAGATCTTCAACTGACTTCGAAATAAATAGGGGCGAACAATCTATTGAATTTATCGGCTAAATGACAACTTTATGTATATGCAACTTCAAAGGCACTGTGATCATTATCACTTCAAACTGGAGTTAAAATATTCTCTGGAATATTGAGATAGTCAATATGTGTAAAAGAGATCATACCGTATTTTGCTTTCAATACTTTCATGCTTCTTAAATAATCTATCAGATTTCATATGTGAGGAATTAAGAATATACATGTTAACTTGATTGGGATAATAAAAAGCGCGGACAAAACGAATAAATAGGGACAAATGAAACTAACATGATAATCTTGAAATAGGTGGTTGCAGAATCAATCAACCAAAACTAAAATTAATTTACTAATCACCGATATCGAATGCAGGAATATTCTCTTTCCAAATTCAACCTACACAAATTAAAGCCAAATGTGAACTGTTATCATGAGACTCATCTGAAAGTGAACAGCACCTGTCTGTTCTTGGTTGGATTCATAACTGACTACTGGTTCTTACTCATAGTGCGAATGTGTGACCACTAGCCAAACCTGTAAAATGTTCATCTAGATCCGTCGTCTTCGTGAGCTAGCCGAAACAACAGCAGTGGCTGAGAATAGTCTATACAGGAATTCATTTATTTTAGGACAAATTCTGATGAATAATTTTCGATATCAGTAAACAAAATATATTCAAACTGGACAGACCTTTGAAAACTTCTAGTGCGATGTGGGAAGCAGAATAAATTTGCTGGCATTTCATAACTGAAAAGATGATCAATTCTCCTTAGAAAGTATGTCAATTGACTTACATCTCTTGAAACGCCTCCTGTTCTTTATTATCTTTCTTACTAATTTTACTGAAGTGGAGAAAAGCAGTTGAAAATTAGTTATATGTATGTATAGCCAGAGACATATTCGAAAAGTGAGCTAAACAGCTTCATATACACATTCAATGTCACAGTCATCTTCACCGAATAAACCATGAAACGAAACTTCGACAAAATATTCTCTGGAGAATTTAGTCAAGTACATGTACACAAGTGTTCCAATAGTGGTATAGTGGAAGAAATACAATAATCGAGATAAATTTCAGTGTCTTTCGAAATTCACCAACAAACTAGTTCATTTGTAATGTAGATTTGGTTGAATGTGCATTTCGTTCTATGAAGAACTAGTCAGCAGGATGATGTTCCCATTTATGGCCGAAGCTTGTATTCATCATTTCAAGCGATAAAGTGTCTCAGTGGGAAAACCACCAGAAGACAAGTGGAGTTGCTTTAGACTTCGACTGAAATCCAGCATGCTGTGCAAATGAATAAAATGGGAGGGTAACTCTTACACTAGTAAATTCAACTGTTATCCTAGAACCTAGGTAAGGATATCCTAACACTGTGGACAGCTTGGTTTTCATTTCGTCATTCAATCAAGAATTTAAAATTTGGAAGTGAATACATTTTTATTGGAAGAGGTACATTAAGACGTGTTCATTTCACCTTGTGCATTTGTATCTGGTTTGTAGTGACTAACTTTATCTTCATTCTTACGAATTTTATCTATAAGACGGTTTGAAGTGGAAAATGAATTTGAAAAGAATGAAATTCTCAATAAACTAAACAATTTCTTGTCGTTACTCAGTGTATAGTTCAAGGATTTACTTCTTCCATCGTCTACCTAGTAGAGAAGTCGGTACTGGCTGAAGTCTTTCTTGGGTTGAGCATAACTGATGATTATCTACCTGTCTGTAATGCATTGCAACGAAAATTGTGTTTTTCTTTCAAACAAAAAGGTGCTGGTCCATGACACCCATGAATTCAAGCTAAGAAAAATGAGGATTTCGGACCTCATCAGCCTGATGAACATTAGTCAAATAGTTGCGCTGAACACCATACTAATTATACTAACTGATAATTCCAATGAAGAATGAATTCCATACTGTGGCTCTCAACAATCACTCAGTAAAGAATAAATAGTACTCCTTTGGGTTCCGAGTGATACACACAGCTTCAGCAAGAGATCTCCATTTCATCATAATATCTGAAGTCCTCTCAAAGTGCCTGCATGATTCCCAATGAGTGCTGATCACCTCCTCACCGAATCCACCATTCGAGTTCTACTCGACGATCTGCATAGTGCATGATATCACTCTATGGTCTTCTCACAGTACGTTCGATCTATCTTCATTTCCTTCGATTGTTCTCAAAATCCTTAACATGTGGAAAGTCTTCAGAAATCTTACCGTATAGAACTATTTCTCAAGTGGTTTCAGTGCATCCTTATGTAAACTTGAACTCAATAGAATATACCGTCTTTAATACATCCCATCTATGGAATGTAGTGTAGAAATAATACTGAAAAACCGACAAACAAACAAACAAATCTCTACACACCAACACTTGAATATCGAGGAGATGCTTATTGGCGACTTGCCCCATTCAGGTAGGTAGTTACCTGGGGTTCTAGTGAGAAGTCATGACCAGTATGTTGCAGCAGGTCGGGTGTGAGGACAAATACTCGCCGAAGACATTGGCTAGGGGTCGCGCTATGTCGCGAATTGGCAGAAGTTAGAATTCATGGACCATTTGATCGGGTCCCAGTGGCTTAATGGTATTCGAGCTCGCCTTGTAACCAGAAGGTCCTGGGTTCGAATCCCGGTGGGTGCGTACTGATGAAGAGTCCCAAACTAGGACAAAACAGCTGTCCAGTACTCTTGGGTTTTCCAAAAGTTCTCTTACTAATGTCAGCTCATGATGAAATACCGTGACCGATTATAAACATATATATATATATATATATATATATTATAAAAGTGTAGTGATACTTGCGTTCATAATATTTGATTATTTCTTCCACCTCAACTTTTTGATTCCTTAGGAATTCGACATCTTAAAGTAAAGAATAAAGTAAATTTGACTGAAGGAAAAACAATCTCATTTCCGCCGCTGTGATATTGAAAAATACTTTAAAGGGCTATCGACCCATCTCTGTGAGACGTGAATATGTAATTTAGAAGAAGAGAAGAAGAAGCGTACATAGTAAATATTCTGATGAATGCATCTAAGATGTGCATATTGCGTGTGATGGATTGTGAAATTGCTTCAACCATTACCAATTCTACCTTCATATGATTCAGTCAGTTAACACAATGAAGATAATGGTAATAAATCGAAGGTTTGACAAATGCAGATATCTAGTTACATTTCACCAGTGTATATAATGGTCAAGGCAGATAATGGATAGAGAAATGACTTACTCTGCTGATTCGCATGTACACAGAAAGAAAGCAGTTATAATTAGGTAGGTAGGTGTGGACGCCAAAGTCATGGATATTCTGCATCTCTTCATAAGCGGTTGTATTTATATTAGAATTTACAAGAGTAAAGCTATGCTTTATTTCTATGCCATTGGTAGATTAGAAACATGGAATAAATTTCTGATGTTATTGGATATTTTCAACAGTGCCGCTCACTTTCTTTCAAATGCCGTTATCAGCACTCGACAGACTGATACCCCTTGGCTATTGGAATGTAACACCAAGGTCATTGATAAACATCATCCCACGCAAATATTTTTCTAATTACAACAATAAATACTTAAGAGTGCACTGGTCGAAATTTACGCCTTCATTATCAATTAAAACTCGTACTGTGCCTTATTCAACGTAACTGAGAAATGAACGGAATTATTTCATTCACATACATCTTTATATCGTATCATCGGATGGTCTCTCATTGATTTTCTACATTGTTTCTGAAAGTATTATTAAAGCCAAGCTGTCTGGAAATCTCACCATTCTAATACACACAGAAATAAAATTATTTTAATTAAAATACAACATCAAGAGTTATCAGAAGAGAATCACGTCTTCGAATAACTTCTAAATCGGCTGATTTGTCTTCTTTGAATTCACCCGAAAATAGAATTTTCACAGGGAAAGCTTCATTGATAATTGCTAATCACATAGTAGGTTTTCAAAGTATCCAAGTAATGAATGGGTGATATGTGAGCTGTAATGTGAAACATTATTACCTCGAATTACTACACCATTTTGTAAGACCCTTCTTGTTATTCTCATAGCTTGGACTCCAAAATCACTGACGACTGGATACCTGATGACTGATGTTTTACAGAAACAAGTAGTGTGATGCAAACTGGTCGGTATGATTTACTATGGAATCAGAGTAATTGAAATCCAAGTGCAGTTATCAAGGTCGTCAGAAATTGACATTCAGAAGCATGAGGACGATACACTTGTCAGATTCTGGTTGTGCCGATGATATGATTCACTAAACGAGCCTTATTTTTAACGAAACGTGTTCAACGGTTTTAGGAAGAAAGAAAAGATAAGATAAGGAATGGCTCTCAACGGACACTTGGAAGCTAATAGAGGAGAGCAGAATATTAAAAGAGAAATTGACTCAATGCAAAGATGGAAAAGAGAAGGAGATGCTGAGCTCAACTTACACAGCACTGGACAAAGAAGTGAAGAAGAGTGCCAGGAAGGACAAAAGAAAATTCTACGACAATCTGGCCACAGAAGCTAAAAAGGCAGCAGGCAAAAGTGACCTGAGGACATTATATCAGATAACCAAGTCTCTATCCGGGAAGAGATCAACACAAGTGAAACCTATAAAAGACAGCCAAGGGAACCCAATTACCAAGGGAGAAAGACAGAATAAACAATGGGCAGATCACTTCCATGGACTCTTGAACCGACCACCACCTGCAACTCGTCCAGAAATACCAAAAACAGCACGTACACAACTGCAAGTTGACACCAATCCTCCAAAGAAAGCTGAAGTCTTGAATGCAGTCAAGCTCCTGAAAGCTGGAAAAGCAGCTGGACCAGATAGAATACTCCCTGAAGCACTGAAAGCGGACTCAGAAACAACAGCAGATATGCTAACTCCATTATTGCAAAAGGTCTGGAAGGAGGGAAAGGTGCCTACTGACTGCAGGAAAGGTTACCTCGTGAAACTACCAAAGAAGGGCAACCTGGGACTCTGCAAGAACTGGCGAGGAATCATGTTCTTGTCGACGCCAAGTGAAATCCTGAGTCGCATCATCCTGGAGAGAATCAAAGACGCACTGGATACAGAACTCCGACCAGAACAAGTTGGATTCAGGAAAGGCGAATCATGTTCTGACCAAATTGCAACTCTACGCATCATCATCGAACAAAGCATGGAATGGCAATCAAATCTCTACCTCAACTTCATGGACTTTGAGAAGGCCTTCAACAGCGTTGACTGCCAAGTAATTTGGAAACTACTCGAGTACTACGGCGTACCACAAATATTCATCAACATTATTCAACAGCTGTACGACAACGGCACATGTCAAGTGATCCACAACGGAAAACTCAGCGAGGCTTTTGGAGTAAACACAGGAGTCAGACAAGGGTGCTTATTATCACCAATGATATTCCTAATTGTGGTGGACTGGATTATGCGTCAGACAGTGGGAAACGAGGAGACAGGGATATTCTGGACCAACGTGAGGAATCTAGAAGTCATGGATTTCGCGCGTGGATGATTTATGTTTGATGTCAAACAAAATCGAAGACTTACAAGCGAAAACTGACAAACTGGTCGAAGAGAGCAGCAAAGAGAGGACTCCAGGTGAACATAGACAAGACGGAGGTGATGAAAATGACCAACCAACAACAACAACAGCGGCAGCAACATCCAGGGCCAATCACCATCAACGGGAGGGTTTGAAAGGGGTTACCTCATTCAATTATCTAGGGAGCATTGTCTCAACTACAGCAGGAACTGTCGAAGATGTCAAATCAAGAATCGGAAACGCGAGAAACACATTCATCAACCTGAAACCAATCTGGAAATCTTTGTCTCTCAGCTTGCATCAACAACAAAATTCGGATTTTCAAAACAAACATCAAATCAGTTCTCTTTACGGATCAGAAACTTGGTGGGTCACCAAGAATATTTCCAACAGGTTCGAGACCTTTATCAACAGCTGTCTTCGTTCTTTACTGAAAATCAGTTGGCCGGAAAGAATCACAAACAAGAAGCTGTGGGAACAAACAATACAAGAACGAGTCGCTCAACAAATATGCAGGAGAAAGTGGAGATGGATTGGACACTCGCTGAGGAGGCCGCTGGGTGACATCGCGCGTCAGGCCCTAGAATGGAACCTGAAAGGGAAGCGGCGAGTGGGATGTCCAAGGGTGACATGGAGGAGATCGTGTGAAGAGGAGTTGAAACAGTATGGACTAACATGTATGCAGGTGAAAAGTACAGCAGAAGGCAGGAACAAGTGGATACGTGCAGTTGAAGCCCTTTGTTCCACTAGGAACCCCAAGGGAATAACAATAATAATAACAATCTGAAGTGAAGCTACGAGAGAAGATCTCTTTGCTAATTTATGTATCGTCATTCTACAACTTGGTACACCATCTGGACCAAAAGCCTAGTTAAGTTTCAGTAATTACATAATATAAATGATTTTCATCAATTGTGAATCTTAAACTCGTCTCTCGTATGCTCGTTAGTGACATCTGTCGTGACTGTGACTTTCGATTCTTGATTGTAGGTGCTGACTTTGTTTTTCTTGCTACTATCCGACTTCCTTTACAGAGTTACATACTACTACAACCTAAGTCAGTAACACTGATATGTCAGCAGAAAATCAAATGTGTGAATTAATAATGTGGGAGGAAAAGCAGTGTAACTGACGCGCAGAAACTGAGGTTATTTGAGGAAATATTTCGTGACTTGTAATTTAATAACAGTTATATAGCAACAATCTGAAGTGCTTATTACACAAACATTAAGCCTGTTGTCAATTACTCATATGAGTTGTATTCATTAACACTTAGGAAGAATATTTTCACTAAACTCATGAGCAAATGGACAAGCTTGAAGATTAATTTGTTCACTCCTACATAAAGACCAACTGATGAAATACTGAGCTCATCGTAAAGAGATTTGGCAATTGGCTCCTGTGGTGAAATATATTTCGATGTTCGATGTGTTCAAATTGATGATTCGCAAATCAATTCGATATTTGCAGTTTACCTGTCCACCCAGGTAGCTAGCGAGAAATCTGGTGGTTTCAACTGATTTGGCTGTCTGAGCTGAGTGAGACCGAGTACACTGATGATGATCTCAGCCAGAAACCAGTGAAACGGTTGACCAGTGTTTATGTCATTTCTATCTGACTAGCGTGAACTGTCGGTTGATATGAGTGGCATGTGACTACTCATTTTAATCAGTCAGTCATGCGTAGACAAACGCAAATTCGACAAGTACATTGAAGTCGCGGTGAAATACACGAAGATGAATATCAAAGCACAGAAACAATATTTGAAATACTGATGAATACTGAAATAAGGTAGCTCTAAGGAAGGATATTCCGTTCCTTTTACTAACTACAAACATAACTGCATGCGAAGCCCGTCACTAATGTTGCAAGTTGGCTTTCCATGAGAAGGGCTAGTAAGTAGGGAATCCTGCATGTACACTGAATGTTTTCACTAGAAAAACTGCTAAACACTGTTTCAGGAAATGACAAGTTATCTGAAGATTAGAAGGAAGATTACTTATTCAAACTGCCAAAGAATGGGGACTTAATTCGGTGCAAGAACTGCTGCAGTGGTATACTCCTGTCCATCCCAGGCAAAATACTAA
Source organism: Trichobilharzia szidati (assembly GCA_944472155.2). Classification (NCBI taxonomy): domain Eukaryota; kingdom Metazoa; phylum Platyhelminthes; class Trematoda; order Strigeidida; family Schistosomatidae; genus Trichobilharzia; species Trichobilharzia szidati. The sequence continues at coordinate 132,035,410 of OX235272.1, read as the reverse complement.
GCCGCATAATCCTGGATAGAATCAAACACTTCCTGGACGAGAAACGTCGCCTGGAATCAATAAAAGCAAGCCACGCACCGATCAAATCGCAACACTACGGTTTATCATTTAACAGAGCTTGAAATGGCAGTCAACTCTATGCCTTAGCTTCATCGACTTTGAAAAGACTTTCAACAGCGTCGATCGAGAGGTGATTTAGAAGATAGTTCGCTACTACAGGGTGCCAGCAAAAATTATACATCTCATCCAACATCTGTACGACAATGCTGGAGCTTAGTTAAGCTCCAGTGAGATAAAAGTACTGGAGAAAGGACTAAATTTCAACGTTACAGTTAATAAATTAAAACCAGAGGAAGACTGGTTAATGTGACAAACAGCGGCGAGCAGCGAGGAAGCAGGCAAAAAATAGACCACACAAGAAAACTTGGAGGATCTAGACTTCTCCGATGATATATACCTGATTTGAATAGCGTTATAAGAAGACGGAGATTATCTGAAAAATGTGATGTATTTGCGCTATACATTTCGAACAATCTGATCACACATTTACTTCTCAAGTGAATTTATATCTGAAAATGTTAAATTAACTTAAAGTTCTACGGATGATCAAATTCAACCTTTGTCTCAAAATCCTACTGTTTATTTCCCTGCTATATGGTAATTTGATGAAAACCTTTTTCTTAGGTGTGGTATGGATTGTAGGTTAAGAAACTAATTGACTTCTACACCTGCTTACAAATTTTAAAGGATATCCGTTTTCAACAAGAGTATCCATCAATATTTCATTTTCGTTGTCTATAACATCAGCAAATACGTTGAATCCTCCTAAATAGACATTTCAACAAGCCTCTCTTATACTGTAGTAGACAGAAACTGTGAAAATTAAGATACTGCCCTGTCCAAGTGGGCTTTCTGTAGATTGATCGTCTAACTGAACGATCATCTCTTCGACTCAGAAGTATGTCTAAAAATGCGAGCTGGAAGCGACTTTCTTCCTCGCATGTAAGACTAATATGATTCTGTACAGAGTTGAGTCTATCTGATAGACGACTCGCATCTTCATGATCATCGCATATCAAAATGATATCATCTACATATCTCCTGTAGAGGGACAATTGAGAAATCAAGTCAAGGGACAAGTTCTCAACATAAGATATGTAAACGTCCGCTAACAAATGTCCTAATGGACTCCCCATAGCAACGCCATCCACTTGTCGAAAATGTTCACCTTCAAACGTGAAATGGACGTTGTCAGTACATCATAGTAATAAATCTTTCAAGTAACTTAAAGTAAAAGGAAATGGAAAACAACTAGAAGATATATAGTCACAAAAGAATATCAACAGTCTTAACCAATGGTACATTAGTAAACAAAGAATTAACATCAAATGAATACATTTTCCTGTCTTTTATGTTCATATCTACAAGACAGTCAACAAGTTCAAATGTATCTTCCAAAGTGAACTTACGTAATTCATTGCGTACTAGACTTAAAATATCAGCTAAACATTTTGCTAATTTACGTGCAGGAGAGTGACACATTGATAGAAATGGATGTAATGGATTATCAACCTTATGAATCTTGGGTAATCCATAGAGGTTTGGAAAGTCAGATCCCATGGGTTTCAAGGAATTGAACTCTCGTTTATCGATAACGTCTATGCCACTATATATCTTCTAGTTGTTTTTCATTTCCTTTAACTTATTTGAAAGATTTATAACTATTATGTACTGACAACGTCCATTTCACGTAGGATTTTGAGACAAAGGTTGAATTTGATCATCCGTAGAAACTTTGTTTAATTTAACATTTTCAGATATATATCAACTTGACAAGTAAATGTGTGATCAGATTGTTCGAAATGTATAGCGTAAATACATCACATTTTTCAGATAATCTCCGTCTTCTTGTAACGCTATCCACATTTATAATAGAGACAAATTCTTTTAAATGTACTTTATTTCCCACAAACTGGAATATATCCAAATGAAAAGCAAAATATTGGCAGAACAAGCATAAAAGATAGGCCTACATTTTAGGTGAACAATAAAGAAAACAGAGGTGATGAAGATTCTTGGGCAACACCAACAGCAACAACAACAGACAACAATCAACATAAATGGGAGAAATCTGAAAAAAGCTACCCCCATTTAACTACCTGTGAAGTGTTGTCTCAACTACAGGCGGAACTGATGAGGATATCAAAGCGAGGATCAAGAAAGGAAAGCAAGCTTTCATTACTCTTAAGTCTGTTTGGAGATCAACACTCAGCATTCAACATGAAAGATAAGATCCGGATTTTCAACTCCAATGTGAAGTGAATGCTAATTTATGTATCAGAGACTTGGCGCATCATGAAGAGTACTTCGAACAAACTACAGAACTTCATCAACATCTGTCTTCACTCAATAATACTCAAGAACAGATGGTCGGCTAGAAAAGTTCAGCAACAGGGGTCTCTGGCAATGAGAGAACCAGCGCAGCAGGAACCAATATTGCAACATGACATGGAGAAGGTTATATGAAGAGGAGATGAAAACATGTGGTCAGACGTGAAGCCTGATGAAAACGTTGCTGGAGAAACGAACGCAATGGAAACGTGCAGACAAAGCCCTTTGTTCCTCTAGGAATTAAAGGAAATAATAATAATAAATTTCAGGAAAAGTGTGTTTTCAGGAATTTTTCATTTGGCTTTACAATCACTTAATCGAAAACAGTCACCAATCACTATTGACGAGAGAAATCTGAAGGAGGCGATTACTTTCACTTATCTGGGCAGCATCATTTCGGCTGCATGTTCAGGGGTGAACGAGTCAAAGGTCGGACCAGAAAGGTGAGACAGAGGTTCATCATGCTGAAATTAGTCAGCATAAAGTATAAGATTCGGATTAGCATGGAATCTAATGTCAAGTCAGTTCTTTTATATGGTTCAGAGACTTGGCGTGTCACGAAAAGCATTTCCAGCATGCCCATTGAAAAGTGGAAAAGTTACAATTATCCACTATTAGGCTCCCACATACAACTCAGATGAAAAAGAAGAGGGAAGACTTTTACAGACAACCACAAATATTAATTTCGAAATAAAAATCCCAATGGGTGATCTGAATGCAAAACAAGGAGCAGACAACACAGGAAGAGTGAAGTGGCCGTTGGTGAGTCGACTGAGAACGGAGAATTATTCTCAGGCTTCTGCACCAAGTGGATTCACGAAAAACCCGATAGCTTTCATCTGAAACTCAAGAAAGCAGAGACACCGTCTGCTGGACATTAAATTGAGAATAGAAGCAGATTAGGACTCTTACCATTATCTGGTACAAGGGACCTTCAAGAGTAATCGTATGATGGGGAGTTGATATTCTATGTAAAACCATGTAATCGTGTAAAGATGACTGTAGAAAACAAGATGAGGTGGTGAAACGCTTTTGGATCTTTATGTCCTACTTGGAAGTTGGCATGACTGTCTTCTCAGAAACTGCCAGCTGATTACTTCACCCAATCACTTCTATTCTAACTCATCAACTAATGGAATTACAACGAAATCTATCGTACGATATGAACTAACCTTTGTCAAAGAAAGGAAAGTATTAGCTGCTGACGGAACCATCTCAAAATGCTGTTCACAGTGTCAATCAGTTCTATCACTCAGGTTACTTCAATTATTCACAAACATCAGCTGACAGTAAAAATAAAGGAGACTTGTTGGTGTTCATTCTAATCCCGTTTTAGTCTTCGGCTACGGAAAATCCATCCATCATAATAAAGCATCTGATTCCTCGTGTCTAGTTCGGTTTAACTTAGTAAGCCGTGAAAAACGTGACCCTAAATCGCATTGCTTGCATTCGCGAATTTTGAAACTGCTTGAAATCTGCGGATATGCTGATTTGCACAAAACCCAAGAAACAGCATCCTTCTGAGTGGCAACGTGCTTTCGATCGTATTCCAGTACATCGAATGACTGTTCCTGAGATTATGAGAACGAACTGTCGCTCCCTGAGAGATAAAATTAACTGTCTGGAACCGTGGTCAGCCTCATATACTCCAATGCATATCTCAATGCAGGTTTTATAAATCTTCAAGAAACTTGGTTGTGTGACCTTTATGATGATAATCTAGTCTGTCTAATTGGTTTCAAACTATTCAGACACGATCGACGTAGCTCCAAAGAGAATTTTGGTTGTAACGTCGCATCAACATCAAATAATGTTTGTTTTAGATTCTCCAGTGACAAAATTGACTGCCTCACCGTTGAATGTCGGCCAAAACACCTGTCAAAGTATAACTACATATACATTTCAAACATTGATATTGCACCTGGATGATGATTTACTTCCTTTGCTGCCACCTCCCTCAATTGAAATCTACTTGGCAGTAGTTACTGACGATTTCAATTCTTGTGATGACTTTTTCTTTACATCATCAGGTCATGAAAATATTATCAACTTCTTAACACGACTGAGAAACACCCTTGAACTAGGGTTTACAAATGACTTCGGCATATTCGCAGGTCGGAAAAGAGCCACACTACTTAATTCTGATCACTGTATCACACGTATACTGCCCAAAATATATGGAAATCTGCTGAAAAGAGCTTTCTTGAACCTTGTCAAGAAACAAAACATCGGTGGTACTCATATGACAATATACAAAATCTAGGAAACATGTTAAATGATGCAAATTGCGATTTATTTACTGAATAAATTCTGGATGACACAATTACAAACGTAACATGTCATCTCAAATTGTGTCTTGGTGTTTAGTGTCCAAGAGAGACACTCTTCCTAAGATTTGACCGCTTCTCCTCCTATCAGCTCAAAACGTTTCATCAGGAAAATGAAGAGTCATATGAAGTGAAATTCAATCAGAAATACAGAGCTTGAATACGATTTATAATCAAAAGTTCTTATTATGCAAAACCTCATCAAATATGTGGAGGCTAGTTGAGAAAATCACCGGGAGTCAGCAAGTAAGTAATGATCCTTCTTCAGGTGACGCTGGTACTCTAAATAAGTCCTTTATTTGCCGTCCATCTGATGCTATAATCTCGAATGATCCAGGTGTAAACAATGAGCACTTATTTAACTCTCACTAAAACGACGTGTTTAAATGTCTTAAATTCCCGAAACCTAACCAGTCCTTTGGTCCAGATGGTGTACCAGCTATTATCCATCATAAATATGCTGACATTTCATGCCATCCTCTCACTGGTAGTTTCATTGAATCATTTTTTTCAAGTAACGCTGTGCCTGCTTCTTGGAAGGACATTGAAATTGTTCCTGCACCTAAATCATCAAGTGTGCAAGCCGTCAGGATCAGACCTGTTGTCACTAATTCAACTTTTCATCTTTTAACTTTCATTGAAAGCTTTCAACGACCCTAATTGATATGCTTATAAACACAGCAGGTGAATTTTAGATGCCGCCGTCGTCTTACATCATAATATTTCCCCATGTTTAGAGGGAGGTGCCAAATATGTTGCGTGTGCCTTCCTTGATTACACATCTGCCTTCAACACTGCTGTACAACGGCCTGTTTTGTTAAACAAGCTTGCTGCATCACGAGCACAGTGGTGGATTACTAGGCGGTTGCATTCCAGTAAGCTGTTCTTTCTCTTTTTGTGTCTTCCTTCTTCTTACGTGACGTGCCTCCTATTCTCCCGTGGCCGATTTTCTTTGTTTTTTTTCACTCGAAATTTAACTCATTTATTGCATTAATCCTCCTTTTCACCGACAGCAATCATTTTCTTATGGTTAAACATTAGGTTTGGGTATTATATTTCATTGTTTTATGTACTATATAGTAGCGTGCTTAAAACAGACTCAGTGTGTCTCGATTATACGTGTCACTCAACCTGTGGTCTAATTAATCGATTTGATTATCACCCGGGATTTCTTCGAAGACATCTGCAATTGGTCTCAGCTAGCTGAAAGAATATTGTTGTGTGGAAACAACGGAAGAGGTGAAGAGAGAAACTGCTCACTTATTCTTAGACTCCAAATCAACCGAGACATCAATCCGACAGCACTGCATGGATTCCAACAATTCCCCTGGAATAAAAAATATTATCTCTTTTATGAAAAAGTGATTCCTTGATATTCATACGACTGCTGAATATGCATCACATTTTGTTGGACTGACTGATGAAGACGTCATCAAGCCTCAGCACGAAATGTGCTTGGCGAAATATCAAATCTGGCAGCAGGAAAAATGATTTCCACAGTGATATATACTAGTACCAAATGAATCAGTAATCAATCTAACCCATAAGTAATAAAGCCAAAACACAAGGTAGGGACTGCCGATTACTAAGGAATGTGAGATCAAAACCAATATAAGTGAGATCTAACAACTGAGATTATTGAGGAAATTATTTAGTGAGTCAACCGCACTGTAACAACTCTATAACTATTATTTGGATATACTTATCTCAAACATTCAATCTGGTGTTCAGTGCTCAAATGAATTCCATTCATTAGCGACTTCTGAAAACTCTCAAAAATACAATCCTGTCTAACTTTAGTTTGTTAGGATGACATTACATGAGAGATTATGGCGAATTTTTGAAGCTTGTGTAGCTACCAATCTTCCATGAATATTTTCTTATCGAAGGAAATTTACTTATCTTTTTCAACGGGATACTGTCAGCCTAATACCGAATACTTACAATAAAACGTAATACAAAATGATAAGCCACGAGGTACCTTTAGAGCAGGGTCGTAGAATATAATCCTCCGTTAGATAAGTTCGTTACCATTTCAGGTAAATAAGAATCAAGCAATACTAGATGAATAGAAGAACAGAAAGGAGATTAGGAACTCTGACTTCTGGTAAGTCAAAGTACTTATGAGATATTTCAGTGCGCGATAGAGGTACGCTGTCTCTTCACAACCATTTTGATTCCAACTTCAAGGAATAAGGATAGGCTGTCTAACATCACTTCTCCCCCATATTTGTATCTTCCAGTGTGACTGCTCCTGTGAAGCTAGTTATACCAAGCATACTATTAGGCAGATTCATAGTCAAAATCCTGCAAGCAGAAAACTAGATCTATCCATAGCTGTCGTAGAACACTTGATACATAGTAAGCATGAATCCGTCATTAAAATGCAATTAAAGATATTGATAGCATTGCGACCAATATTTAGTTTGCTTCACGAATTTGTCTTCTACACACCGCTGGGGTCATCAAAAACAACCCGAAGAAACCAGACATATGTTTTTAGGATAAATTCGTGTAATCACTTTCCCTACCTTGACAGCCATCAAATTAATGCAAAGATATTGCCGATTTCACCTCCCCAGTAAGAATTTCACTAGTTATCATTGTCTTCATTATTTTACTTTTCTGACTACTTCATCTCTAATTGCTTATCACTCAATCAATTGCAACATTGGATAATTTCATTTAATCACTCCTTATTCTCCAGACTTCCGCATCATGTATTCAACTTGTTTAAGTGCTGAAACTATTTCCACAATCTGAATGTAAAGGTGACGCCGCTGTAGTTATTCAGTGTCAGCTGAGCAGATGATAGAATTCAGGAATCAGGTTGATGTGTAATTGTCTTTGCTTCGTGGACTGACTTAATGTTTCCACTGAAACCTATAGATGACTTTAAATGGCACACAGAGAAACTCTGTATCATTCCAAATGAAATCAAGAATTTCATATCCAACACACCATGAAACTTGCTTATCATGACTTGACATTCAACTGCATATTAAATCCTAATTAGCGCATATCACTGGGATCAGTGGGACACAAGATACCACTACAAATGTTCTGTGAGTAAAACAGTCATAATGGTCACTTATCATGCATCTTAGGTGAATGACTACCTACTTTCTTTGTGAGTGAGATGAATTTTCACAAACTCCAGGTAAGCTACTGAAGTCTGATGGAGTAGTCAGAATGATGTAGGCAAACCAGTTGGTGAAGTTGAAATTCGATCAGAAGAGAGTCACATATAATAAAGTACAAAGTACTTCACCATCTGTAATGTTGTAGTCAAATTATGACCACGTTAGTTTCATATCTTCATCCAAAATCCTTCTATATTATTCGTTGTACGAGTAGAAAGTGCACACATGGGAACGTAGTTTAGTCCAATAGCGAATGTGTGTGTGTGAAAAAGACACTGGTTCCTGCATAATGTCCCCAGTAAATTTTGTTGAGATGTAATCTTGCCTCCTGTGTATTTATGTACAGGACTAATTCATTCTTGTGATTTATTTTATTCCTTCTATGGTCTGTGTCAAATGTGGCACTTTCCTGTCAGCAGAAACTATCTGCTACTCATTGACTGAAATGAATTCCTGGACACCACCACCACTCATGCCAACCAGCAGGGCTTGTTAGCAAAGTTGAGGTGATCTAAACACCAGATGGCTGTTTCACTCGTTTGAGGCCGAACTCGTCATCAGTGTACCCGGTTTGAGTCATTTCAGAGAGCCGAATCACTTAAAATCATCAGATTTCTAGCAGGCCGCTTGGGTGAACCGATGGTGTCATTAATCGAATTCCCAATTTACAATATTGGTTATTGAAAGAAGTGGCAGTATTTCAGCGTGTGGTGAATAGATGCATCGGTATCTAAACGGAATCTGCAAAACCCATTAAACAACTGATGGCAGACTAACCGATATCAGAATTGACATGAGGCGTTTCACTTTCGAGCACCGGAGTAGATTACTTTGGTACATTAAGTGACGACGCCAAAGAGCTGAACAGTGATCAAGGCTTAACTTGTGTTAGGCTGATTGTTAATTACAGCAAGTCCTACTGCAGTTAGGCAGTGATCGCATAATGGGAGCGATGACAAATTTTGACACAGAGTAGCAACTTAACTTAATCTGAGCCAGTCACGTGGTGAAGTATGAAGGAGGTTGATTAGGAGCGTGCTTCACTAGTTAAGCCTGATCTCGAGGAAGCGACTTCTCACAAGCGAATTGCTTGTAGCCTACTAGGTGAAAGTATAAAAGATACTAAGTAACAGACCACTCGTGTCTGTTTACCATGAGCGGAGTCAGCTGGACGTAATGACTTCAAGCCATATTCTGCTTTCTAGGAATTCTGATCAAGCCTAGTCAGCATACATGAAATCTCTCTATAAACGATAGGTGACAGATTGCCGTAATATATACAGAAGAGGCAGCAATCCGATGATTGAAACCTGAATAATGTGTACGGAAGAATTTTCGGATCAATCTTGCATTTTTTGATAATTTCCTCTTTCTATAATCACAGTTTTGATTATTTGTTCCCTCCTCTGATCACTACTAATCAGCCCTCATCTTTCTAATCCTGTTCACCATACATTAAACATGTTAAGTAGTGTACTGCCCCTATATTAAGTCTAACTAAACGCCTATAAATCTTATGCTTGTACTCATATTATACTTTTATGGAAAACAGTCTTCCTTATGCTAACTGAATATCAGCCGTTGTATCATCGAACACTGGTTTTTGATTGTTTTATGTATAATTTAGGTGGTCACACACACACACTTATTTCTGGTTTGTATGCTTTGAAGTTCAGTTTTACTAATAATACACTTTATCAAGTTTTCCCTCATGCTTTACATACGATACAGCCTTCTTGGTGGCACACAGCATTTAGCACATCAAAGGATGTGAAGACATGAAATTTTGCAGGCTGTTCATCGAAGTCAGGCATAGCAAGCAACGACGCTAATCATGTTTATTAGTTTATCCTTCACTGTCTCAGCATTATTCGATCACTTAAAATGCCTCAGTTGATCACTGTCTGTGTGTCGGTGTCACAGTGGTTAGGACTCTCACCGACTATGCACAAGGTCCGAGGTACGATCCCCTGCCGACGAACACCTGATATCTATGGTCGGCCTGCGAAATTTGGGCTACCGATATCACATGCTGAAAATTTCATACTTGTACTAGAATACTGTGTGAAATCAAGCTATAATAAAATAAAATAAAAAAAGATAATCAACCCTTATCTGTATTATGTTCAACTGTAGTAAGGCCGTATCTCATTTTCTGACGGTTTTGATATGGTTGTAAAATGTTAGTGTCATCTAATACTTTTCTGACGCACCTACACGAAACATGTTACTGTTATTTTGATACGTGTGTTTCTGAAAAAGTGCCGCGAATCCGGACTGTCAAGATGTGTACCCAAAAGCTACAAGTCATATTTAACGAACACTGAAGATGAACTCCTCAAACTCTTCAAAATTACTTGAAATCATGCTCAGTATCCGTCCATGTAGCTCAGTCCACGTTGTGCCGAACATGCCCCATCGAAACTGCGTAAAACACAGGTGAGCACTATCCAGTGCTCCATTGTGTCCCATCTGCCTGATAGTCGTTGGTCAGTGGACGTTACCAAGAGGGTCAGTCAGTGGAAATAATCTCCGTGATAGTCACCACACTTGCAATTGGTGTATGGGAGATACTGAAATAGCGTGAAGTAATATTCTAAACTCCAGAAGCAACAAAATGTGAGTGCAGCTACTGTCAAATCATAGGCCGATGAAGAGCAAACTGGCCAGTCTATACACATTAACACTAATCGCACTTCTTGCCCTTTCCTCAACAACCACTCTTCTTATTACTGTATCCAAACCAAGACACATTTTTCCCTTTCACTCACTTCCTTTAAATTACTCAATCTTATCAGCAAATCACAATGACTATTTCACCCATATGATACCTATTTGTATGGCTGTATTTTATGATAAAAGATTCCCCGAGAGGTCTAATTGAAAACGAAATTGTCTGACCACACATCTCTTTCCTCTTAGCCCATTTGATTTCGACTCCTTTCTAGAGGCATGTGTGATGCATAGCTTTAAGAAGAAGAAGCTCTGAATAAACTAAATAAAATCAATTATTATTAAATTATTCTAAAACTAACTAATTATTTACGTTTCAATAAATAAAAATGAACAGCGTTTACTACTCCACACTACATGCTGCACGACGACCAATTCAGTTTAGTGGGCCTGGGCTCGGGCTCTTAAGGCAAAGAAAAATGACGAGAAAACATGATATATTGATATAAATTTCCTAAAGAGAATATAGGCAGAATAGGTGTGAGCTTTCGACTTTGGATAGCCCTATGAACGTTTGTAGAAAGGATTCCCTTTCTCTGGAAATATACTTTGAAATATTTTCGAAGACAGTCAGTCAGTCAGTTTTGTTTTAAGTAGATGAGAGTTCAGACGTTAGATAACTACTGAATGTAGGCAGCTGGATATGATTAAATCGACTACACGTGATACTATCAATATGTTCCTACCCGTAGTTTCTTCAGAATATCTTCCAAAATTGATTTCACACCTGGATAACAAGAACAGTAGTGTTGTTAGTGCAATGAGGTTTGAAATGAAAGTAAATCTGAGAAGGTATACAGATGGCAAAGTGAAATTGTGGTTTTTAAACTGGAAGCTGCATCACTCAGGTTTTCTGTTTGAATTCGAAAATATGAATTGAAGAATTCAGTACATTGAAGTTAACAGGAAATTCACTATACTCACGGGTATTTTTTATCAAGTCTGATTGCTCTGCATGTTTTTTAGATATCAGTTCAATTAAACGTTTAACTCCTGAAGAAGTGAGAGGCAGAGAGTCAAAACAGATTTACGTTAGGTTGAACGAAAATGGTGCAGTGAAATCATGTGATAGGGGAGTTTAGAAGTGTTGAATAACAACACACGAGTGTCAGCTTCGTTCCCTTGAATTTTCTAGTATACTTGACATTCTGTGGGAATGTATGATTTCTGTTGAGCATTCACAATGTAAAGTAGGTTGTTTGAGCTTAATCGAGATTGGTCGGCAGTGTGAATGTGTTGACTCGTCAGCGGGCAAATACTAGAGACGTAATGATGTATTTCTGTCTTTTCTTACTGTTCTCTATGATGAAATATATATATATATACATATGTACACAAAAATAATTGATATATGCAATGATTTATGACATTTTTGTAGAGTATAAGTGTATTTATTTACGAGCCTGTGAGAAAGGAGAAATTTGTGGTTGTCAGCATCATACAAGAATCGAGAAAGGCATCTCCACAACTGTATTTATTTTTGTAAATTTGAAAGAAATCAAGAGATTCCTGTGACAAGAGTTGGTTTATTTTTCTCTTGTAGTTGTGGTCATCTGTGACATGAATATTTTAATTGCGAATATTTAGATATCCTTCTAGACAGAATATTCAGTACTTATAAATTTCGTGAAGAGTAACTTACTCCCATCTATAAGTGAATATTGAATCAGAATTAAAGTAAGTCTGTTTTCATGAATGAGACTACTCAATGAAAGTATGTGAGTAATATGAATATGAATAGTATCATTACACTAATATGTACAAGACAGAGAATGACATTGAGAAACCTTGAATTTGAACCGGAGATAGAAAAGCATTGCAACCTTTATTTTCTGGACCGAATTGCGTAGCTATTCATTGTACATGAAGAACAAAAATGTCAATATGTATACAGTTAGTGACGGAAATATATAAATATATCTACAGTAATGTCCATTAATTTTATTAGTACTTTGCAATATGAGCTAACCTTTCACGAGTTCTAAAGTTTGTAATCATCATGAGGCAAAGAAATAAAAAAAGGACTTTTTTGAAAATCTCATTATCTTCTCCATCGGGTATTTAAGTGTTTATGGAACTTATCAGGACGGTGTAGTAGAATGGAGAAATGTTAACTCGGTGGATCGATTGAATATTGAAGAAATTAGAACTATAGGTCACCTGAAAAATACTGACCACTCGAATGATGACAACATTTTCAGCTGTCCAACTAGCTGCCTGGTCATGATGAACTAAGAGTGAGGTGCAGGTAGTTAATTGTCGTAGAAATTATTTGAGGAAAGCGGATTGATGAGGCCGTAAATTTGATCTGTAGAGGTAACAGAAACACTGATATTCTTTTTAGACATAAGCTACTTGCCTATGATATTAGCTAGCAATTTGGAAGAAGTTGGAATTCATGAGCTATTGTATCACTTCTCAGAGGTTGAATGATCTACGAGGCCGCCTTGCAGCCAGAAGTTTCTGACTTCATACCGCAGTGAGTGTGTACTGCTGAACAGTTTGAAAGTTTCTGTTCAGTAATAACAGGTTTTCCAATGGTTATCAAACTGATGTCAACTCGTAAATAAACATGTGGACTATCTAATAAAGCCATAATAATGATAGTGATAATGTCAAATTGCAAGTGCCGTGTAGAAGGCATGCAGACAGACAGAAAAAGTATATATTCTCATAGAGAAGTTTCATAATTACTTTTACACATATTAAGAAGCAGCTGGTTCTGAGATATTTCTTCGTCAAAATTCACTGGAAAACTTCCTGAAGAAACTGTCAAAATGAAAAGAGGTACACTTTTATATACAATTCTACGACTGAGTAGAAATGAATGTTCGATAGTTGGTTTCTCCGGTGTTCACTGAGAGATTTAGACGTAGTGGTAATCAGGAATTCCCATTTCTATCCTGACTAAATATGCTTGGTGGTAAGTATAGGCGGAAGTAAATTATGCATCATACTGAAATACCAAAAGACAGTTGATCAGTAACGTCATTAGTTTATTATTTCATTTGAATGCAGGACAGCAATATTACGTGATTTCAGATGATTGCGGGTGACCAGCCGGAAGCCTCTGATCCAAATTTTGCGCTTGTTAGCACTCAACACCTCGCATGGCATCTCTGGAATCCTGAAGGAATTTATGCCTCTCTGAGATTGGAAATTGACTCATTCAGTTCTGCAGTGAGAGACATTATCACTGAGCCATTTGGGCTCGTGATGTATCTTCTGCAAAACCATATTTGACACAAGGTAGTAACAACAAGTGCCAACAAGCATGAAACCTTTAAACACCTAATAACTACAATTCACGGTGCACCATGATGCCGATTTACTTAGAATACTGGTCACACTGTAAAAATTAACCGATAAAATCGAGTGCAAGAAATCTCTTGAATTCAATAGCTGAATGATAACCCTATGTACATGCACTTAAAAGGGAGTGCGACCACTGGCACTATAAACTGGAGTTGAAATATTCTCTGAAATATTGAGATAATCAATATGTGCAAAGAAATCATACCGAATTCCGCTTTCAATCCTATCATGCTTGTTATTAAATCTATCGAATTTCACATGCAAGAAATTCAGAATATCTATGTTAGCTTGATCAGGATAATAAAAGACGCAGAAAAAACAAATAAACAGAGACAAAAGAAACTAACATGATAATCTCGGAATAGGTGGTTGCAGAATCAATCAACCAAAACTAAAATTAATTTACTAATCACCGATATCGAATGCAGGATTATTCTCGTTCTAAATTCATCCTACACAACTTAAAGCCAAATGTGAACTGTTATCATGAGGCTCATCTGAAAGTGAATAGCGACTCTCAGTACTTAGTTAGATTCGCAATCGGCTACTGGTTCTTACTCATAGTGCAAATGTGTGATCTCTAGCTGAACCTGTAAAATGTTCATCTATATCCATCATCTTCATGTGCTAGCCAAGACAACAACAACGTCCCACGAGGGTCTATACAGGATTCCATTTACCTGATGACATATTCTGATTAACATTAGTGAACAAAATATATTTAAATTTCACAGACCTTTGTAAACGTTTGGTAAACTGTGGGAAGCAGCGTAAGTTTCCTCGCACTTTTTAACTGAAAAAGCGATTAGTTCTCCTTAGAAAGTATGTTAGTTCACCTACAGCTATCGAAACTCCTCTTGTTCTTTATTAACTCTCCTACTATTTTTCCTGAAGAGGAGAAAAGCAGGTGAAAATTAGTTACATGTATGTGAACCCAGAACGATATTGGAAAAGTTAACTAAACAGCTTCATATACACATTCAATATCACATTCATCTTCATCGAATAAACCATGAACCGATACTTCGACAAAATATTCTCTGAATAAACTAGTTGAATTCAAGTAGACAAGTGTCCCAATTTCAGTTAGGTGGAATCCACGCAATAATCAAGACAAATTTCAGAGACGTTATAAATTCACCAACAAACTAGTTCCTTTGTAATGTAAATTTGGTTGACACTGACTGGCAGTGGTGTCTTGAATGTGCACATCGTTCTATTTAGGACTAGTCAGCAGGATATGCACACATTTCCGGTGAGTGATGGTGTTTCCACTTACGGTCAAAGCTTGTATTCATCCTCTCAAGTGACAAAGTGTCTCAGTAGGAAAATCATCAGAAGACAAGTGAAGTCACTTTAGACATCGACTGAAATCCAGTATGCTACTGAAATGAATAAGACATGAATGTATCTCTAATGTTATTCAATTCAACTGTTTTCTTACCACCTAGTACTGAATAACTAACACTGTAGATAGCTCGATTTTCATTTTGTCATTCAATCAAAAAATCTAGAATTTGGAACAGAATACATTTATTACATTGGAAAAAGTAAATTAAGACATATCCATCTCACCTTGTGCCTTTATATCTGATTTACATCGACTATCTTCAGCTCTATTTAGGCCAATCGCAACTATAAGACGGTTTGAAGTGGAAAAATGAATTTTAAATTGATATATTTCCCAATAAACTAAAAAATTTCATGTCGTAACTCAGTTTATATTTCAAGGGTATGTATCTCGTCCGTTGTTTACTTAGTAGAGAAGTCGATCCTGGTTGAAGTGTGATTGTGATTTCGAAGAATAGATTGAGTAATTTGTAATAACAACTTCGAATGTTGATTTTCCTGTATTCATCGTTTCTTAAACGATTTCCTGACTACTCGATCTTTCTCAGGTTCAGCATAACTGATTATTATCTATCTGTCTGTAATGGATTAAAACGATAACGTAGTTTTTATACAGAACAAGAAGGTGGTCCCCTGACATCCATGGATTCAGGCTAAGAAAAGTGAGGATTTTGGACCTCAGTAGCCTAATGAACAGTAGTCAAATGTTTGTGCTCGGCACCACATTAATTATACTAACTGATAATTCCAATGAAGCATGAATTCCATACCGTAGATTTAAACAATCGCTCAGTGTAGAATTCATAGTATCCCTTTGGGTTCTGAGGGAAACACACAGCTTCAGCACCAGATCTCCATTTCGACGAGTTACCTGAAGTCCTCTCTAAGTAGTTCTTTTTAAATTTTTACAATGCAGAAAGTCTAAAGTGATCTTGTTGTGTCGAACCACTTCTCACAGGATTTCAGCACATGCTGATGTACTCTATTTTATGCGTCCTATCTATGGAGTATAATGCAAAAAGTGCTGAAAACCGACAAACCAACAAACAGATATTCAAATTACAGATAGTAGCGTTGATATAAAATGTCGTGAGACTTACTTTCATAATTCTTGATTACTTTTTCCACCTTACCTATTTGACTCCTCAGGAATGTAACATCTTGAAGTAAACAATAAACGAAATTTAATTTAGGTGGATACATTCTCATTTTCGCGATTGTGATATTGACAAATACATAAAAGGCCTAACTTTCATCTCTGTATGAAGTGAATATGTAATTTAGGAGAAGAGAAGAAGGCGAAGCGTACATGGTAAATATTCTGATGAATGCATCTAAGATGTGCATATGGCGTTTGAGGGATTGAGAAATTGCCTCAACCATTAACAATTCTACCTTCATATGATTCAGTCAATTATCACAATGGAGATGATGGTAATAAATCGAAGGTTTGACAAATGCAGATGTCTAGTTACATTTCACCAGTGTATATAATGATCAAGACAGATAATGAATAGAGAAATGACTTACTTGCTGATTCGCATATACACAGAAAGAATGCAGTTACAAGTAGGCAAGTAAACGTGGATGCGAACTCCATGGTTATTCTGCATCTCTTCATAAACGGTTGTATTTATTTTAGAATTTCCAAGAGTAAAGCTACGCTTTACTTATATGGCATTGGTAGATTACTACAGATAGAATAAATTTCTGATGTTATGGCGTGTTTTCAACAGTGCCGCCTACTTTCTATCAAATTTCGGTTATCAACATCTGACTGGCTGATACCCCTTGGCTATTGGAATTTATCACCGAGGTCACTCATAAACATTAACCCACGCATATACACGTTAACAAAAGATTATAAGTATTTTTTCTAATTACAATATTAAATACCTTAGAGTGCACTGGTCGGAATTCACGCCTTCAACGTGAGTGAGAAATGAAACGAATTATTTCATCATCATACACCTTTACAACATACGATGTTAACAATAGAGTGGAATATCGGATGGTGTCTCATTGATTTTCTACATTGTTTCTGAAAATATTATTAAGGCCATCCTCTCTGGAAATTTCATCATTCCTTAACACATTGAAATAAAATTATTTTAACTAAAATACAACGTCGGCTGATTTGTCTTGTCTGAATTTTATCTGAAATTAGAATTCACACAGTGAAAGCTTCATTGATAATTTCAAGTTTTCAAAGAACCGAAGTAATGAATGCGTGATATGTGAGCTGTAATGTGAAACATTATTATCTCGCATTACAACACCATTTTGTAAGACGCTTCTTGTTATTCTCATAGCTTGGACTCCATAATCAGTGACAGATGGGTACTTGATGACTGATGTTCTACAGAAACCAGTAGTGTGATGCAAACTAGTCAGTATGATTTACTTTGGAATTAGAGTAATCGAAATCCAAGTGCAGATATCAGGATCGTCAGAAATTGATCTTCAGAAGTATGAAGACGATACACTTGTCAGATTCTGGTTGTGCCGTTTATATGCCTCACAAAATGAACCTTATTCAGTACACACTTATGTGACACACTGCCTGAATCACAACTACTAATAACAAGATCCAAATCAAAAGGTGTCACTTATTTCAACGTGTGTCGTAGTGAGTGACATTCTAAAATATACCAAAATATTAGAATCATTTGGGGAGACGATTTCATGACGTGTCTGGTTAGTTTTGCATGAACAAAGAACTCTGAGGATGTGCGTGTTACCAGGACCCAGGAGGATCGTAAAATGGTGTACGAGACTCTTGATTTGCGTACTCTTTGAAACGAAACTTGAGGGTTGAAATTGTCACCCTCGGAATTTTGTGCATTGCATATCATCGACTAATTCGCCAATTAGGAATTTGATTTGTGAAGTCATTGGTTATTCCAAGTGGCCAACCGGAAATCTGAAGGTTTGAAGGGATTCGGCTGTTTGAACTGAGTCGAACCGGGTACACTGCTAATGAGTTCGGCCTCAAATGAGTGAAACAGCCATCTGATGTTTAGATCACCTCAATTCCGCTACCAAGCCCTAGTGGTTGTTGTGAGTGGTGGTGTCCAGGTATCCATCTCAGTCAATCAGTGGCACATGGTCTCTGCTGACACGAAAGTGTGACCTTTGACACAAGCCATAGATGTATACACTTTCCAGTGTTCATAATGTTCAAGAAGAACGAGTTTTCACGATGTTACATTGAATAATTGACCAAATTTTAGTAGCCGTTATATCTAAGTCCAAACTACCCGTATGCATGAAATTATTCACCTGCCATTGTAAGGCAGATAAAGGTGAATTAAGAGCAGTCATCGAACACACAGAAATTTCTTTGATTTCAACTATGGGGTGGGAGTCAGTACTGTCGACATGTAGCTTCGTGGGAAGTGAATGTGATATCACTTTTTGCAAGATTTTCAATGGTATTCCACATATATGAAACTGTATTAACCGAAAACAATGAAGTGTGAATACCTGATGGAGAATGGCATATGAGCTTTCTGACTATTTGCTACCACGTTCGTTGAAAGGATCCTTAAGTGAAGTAGACTAAATTTCTATGCCTAGATTAGTGATGCTGGGAACAACGATACACACAGGTGAAGGTCAGGATACACGCATTTATAATCAACTATCTTATACCAACAATTCACAGTGCACTATGATGGCAAGCCACCCAGTGGCATGGTAGCCACATTAAAAACTTGACTGATAGAATTCAGTCTACATCAGCACAAAGGACCAAACACATTCTATTAGGTACCAACTAGTGTCCAATCATAGAGTGAAGTCTCTGAGTTAGTGACCCTGAAGTACGAAAGACTAAAAAGTGTTGTATCCGTTGTATTCTGTATGCCCACTAACAGTTAATTATCAGTTTGACCATGGATTGATATCAGTTAGAGAACCATTGAAAACCAGCCAGCAGTACTGGACAACTGTTCCATTCTAGTTTGAGAATCATAGGCAGAACGCACCCACTGGAGTTCGAACCCAGGACCTTTCGGTTACAACAAAAGCTCGTATATCATTCAACCACTGCGACCGGAGCCAATGACCAGTTCATGAATTGTAACTTCTGCTAATTCATGACATAGCACCACCATTTCACAATGTCTCCCTCCGTGAGTTACTGCATCACTTTCAACCTGCTGCACCCTACTGGTCATGACTTCCCACTAGAACCCCAGGTTAAGTGCCTGAATAGGACCAATCGCTAGTGAGCATCAAATGAATTGGTTTAATGGCCTACGATCTCACTTTGTAACCAGAAGGTTCTGGCTTCAGAGCCCAGTGGGTGCGTACTGCCAATGATTCCCAGACTAGGATGGAACAGTTGTCCAATACTCCTGGCTGGTTTCCAATGTTTCTCTGACTGGTGTCGGCTCATGATGAAATCCTTCAACCAATCAAACTAAGTCCCTACAAAAACCAATGCTTGAATTCTACCAGTCAAGTTTTCAATGTGGCCACTATGCCGAGTGACTCGCTATGACAGTGGACTTATATTGATAAGATTGGAGGCAATCGAGGTTGGTTGGTGGTGATATTTTTCTACTTAGTATGGACTCGTGTGTTATGTGTCAACCGTAGAACTGCACACTTGAGATCACATATCGTACTGTAACAGCAGAAGGCAAGATACGGAAGCCAAGGTATATTTTCTTCAAGTGATCAAACCGCTATTTCGAGATATACAGTTTTGTATTCTTTAAAGAATCACTCAGCGTGTGATTTCGGTTTACATCAAGTGACCTGAAATAGAATGTCCTGTTGTTAATGAAGTATTGAACTGTGGGAATATATGCGAATAATATTCCGTTGGAACAGATTGTCTGTATCACAACATAGTATACTACTATTTAGAGAGTAATAACAATAGGCATAATCAGACTAATCGAATTTCTGGTCATGTTCAGATATACAAGGGAAGAAGAGCATAAGAGGTTAATTTCATTTTACTTTATTTATTATCATGCTTTCAGGGAAATTTCACTACTTCACTTAGACAGACATTTGAGACTGTGATATTTTGACAATGTAGTTCTTAATGATTGCAATGAATGTACTGAGCTATAATCAGTCTGTGATCTACGGCATGACACGTGTTGTGAAATCCAGTTGTAATTGAATAGGAACAGATTAAGTGAGAGACAGCTTGAATTGGGCATTTGGTCATAATGCTATCATTAATAATAATGAACAGTTGAAAGATGTGACAATAATAAGACGGCATGGACAACAAAGAAGGCTTTGGGCAGAAACCTCGTTTCATCCCTCTTAACCAATTTCCTGAAGACAGTAGAAGGTGCCGTGAAGTGAAGAACTTCTCGTGTGAATAGTAGTTCAGAAAAATCTACGGAACTGAGCATAGTTAATTTTCTGTGTCATAAAAGTTTGTTCGTTTCACTGCATCGTGCCTTTTGAAAAGGACGATGGACGAGTTCGCGAATGAAGGATGCAAATTAATATTTTCTTCCTACATAGCATTGTTGTACTCAACCACACTTCAAGCAGTTTTCTTTATACAAAAAGATAGGAACCGTTCTGGCGACAATAGTGACGTCATCGTGGAGATTTACGATGCTCCGATTAAATCTCTTTAGTGTCGCTCTTGTGTTTGCTTACGAATTTCGATACTTAGCAGATAACTTCAAGCAACAAGCCGATCTCTTTGTGATTGACAATTTCCCGTTAACATTGACCGAAGCAAGTAAGTAAGATTCGTGCAAACTTGAACACAAGATAACCTTAGTATTCAGATGAATTGCCAAAGGTCGTCGACAATATGAGGCCTGTTATCTGCGTACACAAAGCGAAAGCTGGAAACTGAAAGCGCCCTCAACAAATGCTGACTGAAATATTTGTCAAGTGCAGGCGGATTTCTGCTGTTCGGCCTCAGAATTACTTTTCCTAGTCGACAGTTTACATCACAGTCATCAAGTTAAGACAAGAAATATCATTAAGAATGCGCCGTTTGTCGCTCGTTAAGAGTGTTTAACATAGATAATCACATAACGCAGAGACTATTAGTAAACTTTGGACACTATTCACTGAGAATGTCGATACAGTGAAGCTGTCTATCGGCACATACAAATCAGTCATAGAAAGACAAATGCAGGAAGATGAAATAATAAAGATGAAATGTGAAATATTGTTATTTATTAGTTAACTTTGAAAAATATACACCAAACTTTTGAGATTACAGAAACTACAACTACACGGTTCAAGTGAAATTGGAAACATTAACATTAATTTGTTGTGTAATGGAAATGAAGAGTATATTTCTCCTTCGATATCATGCCGGCGACTGAGTGAAGATAATACGAAGCAACTGCTAACGGCGATCTACTAATGAAAAAGAGATGCATGTTGATTAGTCCACATATATATGATATATATCGAAAAAGATAAACAAGCTGGGAAGAGGACTACACAAGAGAGGCTAGTAAAATTGATACCAATGCATTGGAGTTCTTATAATCACGTTGAGTAAAACAGAATCAACAGTGTACGAAGGAATCGATTGACAGAAACACAAACAAACAAATGTCAGTTTGAACTTGAAAAACAAAAACATTCAAAACAAAAACCAGCAAAGCAAGCGAAAAATGAAATATTGCATAAAAAACAGAGAACAAAGCCGAGAATATATCCAAAAAGAAAGGTGAGATAACAACCTAAAAATAGAAAATGTGAATACTCAGAATTGTCAGGAAATAATAAATAAATCAAAGGAAGAAATAAACAAACAAACAAATTAAGAAAAATTCATATTGACAAAATATGACGCTGAGTAAATATCAACAGAAATGATGAAAAACGGATTGAAATAAAATACAAATTAACAAAAACGAGAAAAGAAAAATTCATCAGGAAGCCGAAAGAGAAAAAGACAGTTCATCCAAATTCCGTGACGATATGACAACACAGCAAAAATCAATTCTTCAAAATAACAATATGTGTCATTCCACAACGTTTTCACAGAGAGTTACGCCTACCCGAACTATTGAGAAAAGCACAGCTTGAATTTACTCAGCATGTCTCGAATGTCATTTCACACCTTATCTGTATCCTCATATTCAACATATTTAAATTTCCCAACTCTGACGCCTATTTCTGTTGCATCTGCCTAGTCAATTTTATTCACTGTTTCAGTTTGTTCATGTCAGAATTCGTCACTTGGTATATGTCACGTCGGTTGAAACACTTTCTCGTGAGTGTATCTTGACTCTCCGTAATATTACAATGTATGTATATTTAGTCAACAGATTTTGAGAGAGCAGACTTTGATACTACATTCATTGGGATGAGAGCACATATTGACTTATTTTCAATATGATAAAATTATTAATCTATATGTTGAAAAATGTGCACAAAAGTTCATCCTGGGTATTTTCATATTATCAGACGTATATTTGTAATTGCATGGTGATACTTGTTTAGTCAGACATTCACCAGCAGTCTGTCGGTTGTTATCTACAATAAGTTTGTTGAAAATAAAATTTTAGTGTCCATGTTCAGACACCATGTGCCATTCCCTCAAGTGTGAAATAGTCAAAATGCTGATATTTATATTTTCTCCAATGTTTACTATGTAATTTGATATTATTCAAATTGTTAACATCAAAGCTACTTACTCGCATGGTTAGCTATAAATTCATAAAAAATTAAATAAATACATTTGAAAGGAATTAGATGCAAACAACTGCGTACTTATTTCAATACATTGGCTACATAACGAATCACTTTGCATTTCATTCTCTCTCTCTAGGAGGACATAACCATAGAGCGGATATCACTTCATCACAATACTAGTTTTTGTCACTGCACAACGTTTTCATAATTTGATTTGCCTATGCAGATCGGTTCAACCTCGCCTAGATTACTAGCTCTCTATTTTTTTACTCGGTCCCGATCCCGGATAAAGAGGTAGGGTTGGGACGTGTTGCTAGCAACTCCACCACCAAAACTTAACCAAATCCCTACACATTAAAAATTCTAAAAGTACAAACAAGAACCGATGTGTCCTCTTTCGATGAAAGCATAAATAAGGATGGGGACGTGGAATATTCGTACAATGTATGAAACTGGAAAGGCTGCTCAGGTAGCCGCAGAAATGAGAAGAAATAAAATAGAAGTATTGGGAATCTGCGAGAGCAGATGTAACGGATGTGGAAGGAGCCAACTGCCAAATGGAGAGACAATAATCTACTCCGGTCACTCAGAGGACAATCACGAGCACACCGAGGGAGTAGCCATCATGATGTCACCAACAGCAGTTAAAGCTCTCATGCAGTGTGAACCAATCTCCTCCAGGATAATGACAGTCAGGCTCAACTCAAAAGGAAGGAAATTTTCAAAAATCATACAATGCTATGCGCCCACAAACGTCTCCGAACAAGAGAAGAAGGAGGCATTCTACAGACAAGTACAAGCAGTAATGGACAACGTCTCAAATGACGATATCAAAATCCTGATGGGTGACATGAATGCGAAACTGGGAGGAGACAATACAGGAAGAGAACACACCATGGGTCGCGAGGTCCTTGGTGAAATGAACGACAATGGGGAACGCTTCTCAATTATTTCCTGATTGGTGGCTGTGTGTTCAAACACAAGGATATACGCAAGGCCACATGGATTTCACCAGATGGACACACCAAAAACTAGATAGACTTCATTTTAATCTCAAGGAAGTGGAGACAGAGCCTACTGGACACAAGATCGAGGAGAGGAGCAGATGTGGGTTGAGACCACTATCTAGTACAAGGGACTTTCAAGGTGAAGCTAAAAGCCTCGAGGACAGCTGCGGATAGGCCACAATGCAAGTTCAACACTCAAAAACTGAAGGACACTTTCTTTGCAACTGTCAGAGCAAAGCAGGAAACACTTCGTGACATCGAGGAAGAATCATGCGTGGAAGACCATTGGAACTCTCTGAAGGTGATTTTTAACGAAACGCGTTCAACGATTTTAGCAAGAAAGAAGAGACAATATAAGGAATGGCTCTCAACGGACACTTGGAAGCTAATAGAGGAGAGGAGAATGGTATAAGAGAAAATGATTCAATGCAAAGACGGACAAGAGACAGAGACGCTGAGCTCAACTTACACAGCACTGCACAAATAAGTGAAGAAGTGTATCAGGAAGGACAAAAGACAATTCTACGACAATCTGGCCTCTGAAGCTGAGAAGGCAGCAGGCAAAAGTGACCTTAGGACATTACATCAGATAACCAAGTCTCTTTCCGGGAAGAGATCAACACAAGTGAAACCGATAGAAGACAGCCAAAGTAACCCAATTATCAAGGAAGAAAGACAGATTAAACAATAGGCGGATCACCTCAATCAAGTCTTGAGCAGACCGCCACCCGCAAACCGTCCAGAAATATCCACAACAGCGCGTACACAACTGCAAGTCAACAGATTTTGAGAGAACAGACTTTGATACTACATTCATTGGGATGAGAGCACATATTGACTTATTTTCAATATGATAAAATTATTAATGTATATGTTGAAAAATGTGCACAAAAGTTCATCCTGGGTATTTTCATATTATCAGACGTATATTTGTAATTGCATGGTGATACTTGTTTAGTCAGACATTCACCAGCAGTCTGTCGGTTGTTATCTACAATAAGTTTGTTGAAAATGAATTGTTCGGATCAATGTTCAACACCAACTCTCATTCATTGAAGTGTCAAATAGTCAATATGCCGATATTTCTATACGTTCAAAGGTTTGGTGTGCAATATCCGATTGTAAAAGAGGTTGAAAAATGTAGCACTCACCCAACAAATTGATGCTGTTAAAAAAAATTTAAGCACAAATTTGAAAGAAATTTAGATATAAAAACTGGGTATTTATCTCAATACATTGGTGAAATATCGAATCACTTGCCATTTCATTCTCCCTCTCTGGGAGGACATATCCATACAGTGGATATCACTATTTCACAATACTAGTTTGTGTCACTGCACAACGTTTTCATAATTTGATGTGCCTATGCAGATTGGTTCTGTACACCTATTGAATTTCATTTACGAATGGTGAACTGAAACACTCTGTTCAGAAACCAGTCTTATGATCGACAATAATGTTTAAATAACATCCAATCAATAATATTGATAAATTACAGCTGAACAGCATCAACATAAAATAAACTGAATGTCAGAAGAATTAGGAAAGGTAATAGTACAAATTCATGAGTTTATAGTTTCTACTGAGGGCCAGGGGAGTAGTAGGGACTGGACTTGTTTCTTTTGAACACAGAGCACTGGTTGTTTGAGGTGAATTGCAATAGCCTCTGCTGTTTCGAGCAAGCGGTTCTTCGAAGATTTTGGTAGTTTGTTAGGCATCCGGTATATTATGGTGAAGGATCCATCTAGGCTGGCTTTGTGACCGGTTTGCAACAGATGGTCTAATATCGAGCTCTTAATAGTTTTAAATACACCTTACCTTAGCCATAGTAGGATATGTTCTCGAGGACGATATTATTGAAATTTAAACGTGAAATAGTCCATTTAATATAAATTTATTCTGATAAACTAACTTCATATTTCTCTTTTGTAAAAGAAGTTTAGTAAATTCATGCACAAAATAAAAGAAATTAGAAGGAAACTACTGAGCTACAAAGACAATACATTGGTAAAATAACGAATCACTTGTCATTTCATTCTCCCTCTCTGGGAGGACATATCCATACAGCGGATATCACTTCTTCACAATACTAGTTTGTGTCACTGCACAAAGTTTTCATAAATTTTTGTGACTATTCAGATCGGTGCTTTACACCATTTGAATTTCATTTACGAATGATGAACTGAAACACTCTGTTCAGAAACCAGTAACATCCTCACAGACTCTGTGATGGTCGCATCTATTTGTGATTGGCGTGATTGGCTACTGACGAGGCGGACGAGAGATTGAAAACGAAAGAAGACAGAAACTTCTATTCTTGACTGCAGGAGGTGACGTCTGGATTTGAGAGGGATAAGACAACCTAGAAGTGAATACAACCATGTCTGACAGTATGCTGACTGTGCAGAGCAACACTGGTTTCTGCTCACACTATGTGGTTGGTTCATTTGAATTCTGGTCTCCACACAACTGACTTCCACAAATCGCCTGCATTACAATCTACTGAGAGATCGGGTGTTCCGTTATGGGCACAGAGAGTTACGCCTACCCGAACTTTTTACAAAGGCACAGTTTGAATTTACTCAGCATGTCTCGAATGTCATTTCACACCTTATCTGTATCCTCATATTCAACATATTTAAATTTCCCAACTCTGACGCCTATTTCTGTTGCATCTGCCTAGTCAATTTTATTCACTGTTTCAGTTTGTTCATGTCAGCATTCGTCAGTTGGTCTATGTCACGTCGGTTGAAACACTTTCTCGTGAGTGTATCTTGACTCTCCGTAATATTACAATGTATGTATATTTAGTCAACAGATCTTGAGAGAACAGACTTTGATACTACATTCATTGGGATGAGAGCACATATTGACTTATTTTCAATATGATAAAATTATTAATGTATATGTTGAAAAATGTGCACAAAAGTTCATCCTGGGTATTTTCATATTATCAGACGTATATTTGTAATTGCATGGTGATACTTGTTTAGTCAGACATTCACCAGCAGTCTGTCGGTTGTTATCTACAATAAGTTTGTTGAAAATAAAATTTTAGTGTCCATGTTCAGACACCATGTGCCATTCTCTAAAATGTCCATGAATCAGTTTATAATTAATTAGATTTTCTCCAAAATTAACTCTCTAAATTTTACAATATATTTCGTTGTGATAAAATTTACTTACTCTTTGGTGCATGTCCGACTACAATTAAGATTAAATGAAAACATTTCAAAGATATTTAACATTAAACGACTGCCTATTTATGTCAATACATTGGCTACATAACGAATCACTTGTCATTTCATTCTCCCTCTCTCGGAGGACATATCCATACACAAATTCAGCAGTGATTACAACTGTGTCTAACAGTATGCTGACTGTCCATTGCAACACTGGTTTATTGCAGTTGACCTAGACTTTCGGTTATTGTCCTAGCAATGATATCAGTTTGTTCCAGTTGCATTTTTCCTTCGTCGCAATTTTAGTGGTTATGCCTAATAAATATTTCATTATTTAATCGACAGTACATTGGATAACGTGAAAATTCTTCTATCAATCTCTAATGTATGTATATACATGTGTGTTCGTGAGGTTTCGATAGTTCAGTGGACTTTTGTAAGTTTGTCCTGAATTGCTTCCATCTGAGTATTCCTAATGTCTACAATGTCTGCTGTTGTCATAATCAACCAATTTCATAGAATAAATCAGAAACACATATGTGTGAACTCAAATTACGCAGCTCAATATAACTTATGTGAATCAGTTTAACTTTGACATCATTATGGTTTCAATAAAGTGATAAATACATTTAAAATGTGGTACGCCAATAAGAGGAAACTGCTTTGAATATGTCAAATTCTACTTAAAACAATATTGTACTTACATGCTTCGCTTGGCTTGATGAATATTGTGAACGCTTGGACAATCAGTAACAGTAGAAAGAACTTCTTCATCATCATCATTATCATCATTTTCTTTTCAGCTAACGTGTGAGCAAATAAAAACAAGCCTTTATATAGTCTATTCATTTGCCAAATTTACACTTGGCACGTGTAAGACCATCATAACGCTTTCTCAAAGCAATCCAAAGTGCATCCCTATTCTTTTTGAGTGTCGCATGATAACAATTACAATTATAATCATTTATCTGTTTATTTTGTGTTTTATTTATAAGGTCACCGTAATCAATGAATACTAGCGTAACAAAGAATAGATGAGGTGATTCCAATCACCTTACATTTAATAATAATAATAATAATAATTTTTTGCCTTATTCCAAAAACAGTATTAATGATACAGCAAGGAGTTTTCAGCATTCAGTACAGTATTGCATCTAATTTACTCAAAAACGACAACAACAAAAAAAAAATAGATAAACGGAATAATTAATACATAATAATGATAACAAAACGTTTTCATAGGAGCTATGTAGCAATTACAGTATAGGATAAGGAGAAAAATATAAAATTATAGTAATAATAGTAATAACAACTAAAATAAAAATAGCAAAGTTATAATTAAACGATAGAAAGGGTGACACCATAGAATTACAGAAAGATGAACAATGAAAGGGTCGATTCACTATGCTAATTACATAGTAACTTATATGTTTCACGTCTAACAGTGTCTTCATCACATAAAATACGGGCTAAATACGGTATTGTAGAATTTTTGTACTTAGTGGTACGAGCATATAACTTCTTATATTGACTTCTCGTTCTACCTGATGAGATACAAGGGGATAGTTGTGAATAAAGAGGGTGCAAAGGGTCCAACAGTACGGCCTTTGCCCAATTTGTACAGGAATTTACGTGTCTCTCGACTATAGTATTGGCGAGCTCACGCAGTGGCAAACCACAAGAGCTACTCACAGCATTTAATACCCTTCGTAATACGGCATAGTCTTTTTTAAGAAGCCCAGGAAAGATTAATGGAGAACAGTAAAGTACAATAGGTAAAATACAGGAGTTTAAAAATTGCAGAACTAAAGGTTGGCTGATACCTTGTTGTCTTAACTTTTTAATGTAGAAGGTAAGACGAAACATTTTCTTAGAGATCAATAAAATGTGGGATGACCATGAAAGGTCAGAGGAAAGAACTAATCCAAGGTATTTAATGCTTGACTTGGTTTCAATTTCTGTGCCATCTATGCTACAGGCATCATGGGAACTAACTAGTTCATGTATGTCACGTCGATGGTTGAAGGTAAAGTTAACTGCCTGACATTTGGAAGGATTTAACATAAGACCATTTGACTTAGACCACATGCTGATGTCCAACAGAAAGCTATTAAGTTTGGAGCAGTCAGACTCAGAAGTGATAGGCAGTGATACAGTCAGATCATCAGCATATTTGACAAAATTGGTTTCGTTTAAATGTGGCAGGTCATGTAGGAAGAAAGAAAAAAGAAAGGGAGAGAGGACGGCACCTTGAGGAACACCGGCTTTTGTAAGCAAAGCAGAAGAAGATTTGCCATTATATGCAGTATACTGCATTCTATCAGAAAAATAAGAATGCAACCAACTCTTGGCCCAGGATGCTGTGTGCGTCAAGGAGAGCTTATTTAATAAAAGGCCCGTAGGAACAGAGTCAAAAGCAGATGTGTAGTCTAGGAAAGCACCACGAACATATTTGGCACCTTTGTCTAAACAAGAAACAACATTATGATATAAGACAACCGCAGCATCCAAGGTACTTCTACCATGTTTATATGCAAATTGCTTAGGGTCATTAAAAGCTTTCAATGAAGGTTCAAGACGAAGTAAAAGTAGTTTTTCCATCAATTTTAAAAAAGGAGAAGTAATTGCAATAGGCCTAAATTTAATATCGGTACCAGAAGATTGTTTTGGTATAGGGACAATTTTAATGTTTTTCCATGCAGAAGGTAGAACATTACTGGAAAAGGAAGCATTAAAAATATTAGTAAGAGGGTAACACAAAATATCAGCACAGTTCCTGAGGACAATGGCAGGTACGCCATCAGGACCAAGGCTTTGGGAAGGCTTAAGAGAACGGAGACATTTAAGCACATCAAGGGTATTAAAACCACTAAAATTATTGTCTATGTGATTTGTATCATT
Organism: Trichobilharzia szidati; assembly: GCA_944472155.2. Taxonomy (NCBI): domain Eukaryota; kingdom Metazoa; phylum Platyhelminthes; class Trematoda; order Strigeidida; family Schistosomatidae; genus Trichobilharzia; species Trichobilharzia szidati. The sequence continues at coordinate 132,005,411 of OX235272.1, read as the reverse complement.
AGGAAGGATATCGACAGAGGAGCGTATGAAAGACTTATTAAGATTATTAACATTAAGAGATTGGACAGAAGTACACCGCTTACCGCTAGTTATTTCTTTAAAAAGTTTCCATAAACTAGAAGGGGTTTTACATGACAAGAATCTTTGGTTGTATAAAACATTTAGTCTGTGCATTTCGAGTTTTTTCAGAGGATTTAGCTTTTTTACACCTGACTTATCATTTGTTTCGAACAACAGTTCTTTATCTCTACGGAGCTTTTTGAGATATGGAGAAGAGAAACGGTCAAAACGAGTGAATAATGTTTCTTTAGGACAACACATTTCCAAACAGAATTTAAGATAATCTGTGGTGTTTGTGATTGTGTCATTTAATGTTTGTTCTGTAAATAGGTCCCAGTTAGTATCTATCAACATGCATCTGAGTTTGCTTAGATTGTCTTGTGAGTAGCATCTCCGTTGAAATTTACTGTAGAGGTGAGAGAAGACACGTTTGTGTGATTTGGAATATATTTTAGGCAGTGCACGTATGATGCAGTGGTCAGAGTTCAATACAGGAGCACGTTTGCGAGCTTCATATATACCAACATCATTGATGAATACTAGATCTAGTGTTTTTTCGAGACGGGTAGCAAAGTTAACAATATTGTCATGGCCAAGTGATATAAGGAAGGAGTGATCACAAGAGTTAAAATCGCCAGTCACTATTGATAAAGAGTTCTCGAAGCAAGCTGCAGCAAAAGCGGTGAATTCATCTGCGAACATAGATAAATCCGAAATGGTACAGCCAGGAGAGACATAAACATTAGAAATATAAATGAATTTGTATTTTGACAAGTGTCTCGGGCGACATCTGACAGTGATGCAATCAATGTAGTCATTCGAGAATTTGAAACAAACGTTGTTAGAAATAGACCATTTTGAGTGAATAAATGTAGCTACTCCTCCGCCGCATTTTTTCTTGGAACAAACACGGTCTTGTCGGAATACATTAAAATCATTTAAAGATGCTATATTGTCATCATATGAGTCATGAAGCCAGGTTTCTTGTAGAGTTACAATACCAGTATTATGATAAGTTTAGGATAACAACAGGGACTGAAAATCCAGAATTTTGTTAGGCAGTGACCGACAGTTGGTACTAACGATAACCGGAACAGTAGTTTGATGTATGAGTGTAGATTTTAAAGCACGTTGCCAAACACCATGGTGCTTTTTCTTGAGTTTATTGCAAATATGAAAGTTTTTAGGTTTTAAGCATTTTATATAATCCCGAGAGTGAATGATACGATTAAAATGCATAATTTTAAATGTAAACACCAACAAAATATGAGTAAATAGATGCAAAATGTACATGGAATATGGTAGCCCAAAATGTTCAAACACGCCGCCAAGGTCTACATAATTTTTAAAAACGGCATATAGATAATTTTCAATGGTTTGCACATGTGAAAATACTTCCAGCATGAAACCTCTGAAGCGTAATGGATTCGTAAAGGGATAGCTTAACAAACATATCAATTTCTCAAATCATTTAGAGGATGAGTAAAATAATAAGGTCTGGGATTTGAAACACTGGCAGTTGAAGTTAGACAATATTCTTTTCTTTTACACAGGACTGTCAGGTCTCTTAGTCTATGCCTGAATATATTATTCGCGAAATATACCCATTAGGACATTGAAATAAGAACAAATTAGTTCAGCGAAGAGTCTCTTTTCGGCGAATTCATTCACTTAGCTGCACAGTCACAAATATATATACAATTATTTTGTGTGTGTGTGTGTACATTAGGTTTGTCAAAATCAAAATAACAGTTAGTGTGGGTTGTTGATTATATCATCAAGATAATGAAGAAGTTAAAATGTGTGATTAGTACTCGAAGTTGTAACTAAGTGGGGTGAAGATTGGTAAGATGTGAGTAGGGTTACATAATGTGGACATGTTTAGAAAGATTAGATGCTAGTGAAGGAGTTTGGAGACAATTATGAAAATGAACTAGATAATAGGTGAAAAGATTGAATGGGTTAGTTACTAAATATTGTTATACGAAAATTGCAAAAAATTTGATAACAAAATGTTGATGACAAATAAACTTGGAATTAAACCCACGGTAGTAGGAGGGGGTGGAGAAGTTTCTTCTGTGTGCATAACTCAAGCTTTTCCATCCAAATCGCTAAGGCTTCAGCAATACGAAGTATACGGAAGCTTGTCGATTTTGGAAGGCTTCTTTTGACTTCATAGATGATTTTGAACGAATTCTCCTTGCAAATCGAATGACCAGTGTTGAGTATATGCTCAATAATGTCGCTGCTTATTGCTCCTTATCACCGAGACGATTTGTTTTCTATGCAAATACTTGGAAGAAAACAACCTGGATATTGGAATACCTACCACCAAGCTAAAAGAACTCCTACTCAGATGTACCCTAAATGTCCAGTTCACATTCAATGGGAACTTCTATAGACAAAAAGATGGAGTGGCGATGGGATCACCTTTGGGTCCGGTGCTGGCTGATATTTTCATGGCAAGTTTGGAAAATGGTCCGCTGAAAGCAACCATCGACAAATTCTTCTTATACAAAAGGTATGTCGATGATACTTTCATCGTCTGCGATCACAATTGTGATCAAAACATTGTTCTTCAAGTTTTCAATAGTTGCCACCCTGCCATCAAATTTACAATCGAAGTAGAAACCAATGAGACAATCTCCTTTCTGGACGTTCGTCTAAGTAAGAAGACTGATGGTACCTTGAACAGATCAGTACACAGAAAACCTACATGGAACGGGCAGTTGACAAACTTCTACAGTTGGGTACCAATAAGTCGCAAGCGAAATTTCATAATATCTCTGGCGACTAGAATCCGAAAAATCTGTAGTCCAGAATCAATAGAGGAAGAGATCGCCCTCTTAAGGAAGACACTGCTCGAGAATGGCTACCCACCCGGTTTTATAGACAAGCACATTAAGCCTAAGACGTACAAAGAACAACCCATTACAGTGCAGAAGAAGATGGTCTACATGAATGTACCCTTCAAAGGTGACCTTCTGGCTGACACCTTGAAGAAGAGGATATCTACTGCTCTCAGAAGGACATTCTTCGCTGCCACACTACGACTGACATTTTCCTCCCGGCCATTGTTCTTCAACTACTCTAAAGATAAACTATCGCATTTGACCACTTCCTTGTGTATCTACCAATTCACCTGCTCTTGCGGAGCGAGGTATATAGGTCGTTCGATGCGTGTTTTATCTAAAAGAGTTCAAGAACACTATCCCGCCTGGCTACGGAAAGGTAACAACGGAGCAATAAGGAGCGCCATTATTGAGGATATTGTAAGATTATTTTTGTCCTACAGATTTAGTCCTTCCTCAATACTGATGACACAGAGTCTGGGCTTAACTATAGTTAAAACAGAATGACTTGACTTTAACTTTATCTGTTTCTAAATCATAAAATAAATCATGCAATTACACCAAGAAAAATGTACAAATCCACTGTCATTACAAAAATAGGACAGAAACGTACCGAACAGTATTGAGGGTACGGACAAAATGAACAGTCAACTAATTACATGTATACACAAATAGAGTGACAGACAAAAAAGAACATTCAAGGTCATCACGTGGTGAGAGTTACAATAAATTGACCAATAATCGCGACAAGAAGGTCACATCATATTGATTAACTGTCTATCACATACTCTATCTATCTGTCGCGATTAACACTCCTCGCGAACGATCACCACGTTGACTTTTCGTACGCTTCTTATATCTTGCTCCACTTCTTGAGTTGAAGTTTTCAAACACAGTGTCCTGACGTGGCCATCTTGGTCATAGTACATCTGCTTAACTATAGCCTTTCGCCAGAGACCTCTCTGTGTGTCAGCACTGTTAACTAAGACGAGATCATCAGGTTGTAGGTTGTGCTTTATATCCTACCACTTAGATCTTGTTTGCAGCATCAGAAGATATCAACGTAGCCATTTATGCCAGAGCAAATCAGTCAAATATTTTGGAAGTAGTTGACTATAGTGTTGGAAGAAAGCATATCCATACATAGCATTCGCTTTACCTTTGTAATATTGTAATTTTCTTAAGAATTCACCAATTGTTGAACGAGCCGCAGTTAAAAGCCTTTTTGGAACGACTACTTCATCTGTACGTACCATAAAATCGTCAGCTTCAATCAAAACTCGCAGAATCGCATAACAAGCACAGTAATGTGCTTGACACCATGATCCAATGTCATCAGCATTTTCTGCTGGAGAATAAAACTCCATGGAAGTTACAACTGAAGGAATCATTGACAACCAATTAATATAGACTACATCTGAGACATCGCCTTGAGCACAGTCGGTATTCAGACCGAACTGCTCCAGAACAAGAGGTAAATCAGATAAATAAATTCCAACGCACTCAGCTTGACACTTGTCTATTGCAGATGAAAGGTTTAAAAACTTGCTGTCATACGTTTCTCCTGGTTCACACCAAGCTTTTACAGGACCTCCATTTATGATATATTCAGTAGTTTTCGTGTGGAAATTTCGTTTTCCATAAGAATCACGCCGAAACAGTTTACCTGAACCATATCCCATCAGTTCATGAAGTCCAACTTGTAATTCAAAGGAACTTTCAGCATGTTCCATGTACATTTGTTTGTCCTCATTACGTAGAAATTCTGGTTTAGGATCCTCGAGACGAACACTAAGTACATTATTCAAAGAAACATTTTTAAATCCATCAACTTGTCGTACATCACCATAGTTAGGAATATTAGTTCCAACAGGAATTCCAGAAGTTTCAAACGTAGCTACATCCAAACTAGTAAGGTCTGGCTGTAAGAAATTAACTTTTTCAAATGTAGAAGGCCATGGTAAATTTGTTAACAACCTTTCAACATTATTTGCAAGTCGCTGGAATTTTTTAGACACTGATCTATTTGCAACCGCAACAAATGATTCAAACCTTGCACGAACACCAAAGGGATCACGGTATGACTCTATAAACCCAATATACTTTTCAACAACAGGGTTCTTATCTTTAACCCATAACCTGAAGGCATCTTTGTGAGTGGCTACTGATCCAGTAGTGAAGCTTTCAGCATACTGATGCCACATTTCTGATTCGATTTGGTTAAGCGAATGTGCTTTAAAATCTTTACAACAATTGACTAGTAACTTCATCAGTTCACTATAGTCACCATATTCAAGCTGCAAAGATGTGTCCGAGGGAAGGAAATCTCTTAACTTCTCACGACGTTGACTTAGAGGGATATGCAGGTCATGGTAACGTTGGGCTAACTGTCTTTGTTTTTCTTGGATAATAGGAGCGTCAAAATGACTTTCTGCAGCAAGCGTGTCAGCCTGAACTTTGAATGTATCTATACGTTCACGATGAGTAGCTACATCAGATTCAAGCAAGTTGTGCCGCTTTTGTACGTTTATCACACCGTTTAGATCACGACCGACATCCTCTGAGGCTATCTGAGCTTCAACATCATTCAACCATAACTCGACATCTTCTTTGTTGCGAGCGAACTGTTGTTGCCTACTTGCTTGATCTAAATTTTTCTTCTTGTCTCCCATGGCATTTACGAGATGAGACCAAGTTTCATCCAACTGTTCAATCTTTACTTTTATTTCTGGCGAGTTGTAGTGGTTTGCATTTAACAAATCCTGACCTGTCTTTTTAATATCTTCGACGCGGGATTGGTTCGCTTGTATTTCTGCCTCGAAACTCTGATGCTTCTGCACCTTTGTTTGCAAATTCGTGGAGTCTTTGTAACTTTCATCAAGTGCATTTCTAAGTTTCCCTGATATCCATGACTGCATTTCATGAGCACTGTCGATGAGTCCCAAATTAGGCTGACAAAACAGCTGGCTGTCCAGTATTCCCTGGTGGTTTTCCAACGGTTCTCTAACCGATGTCAGCTCATGATGAAATCCTGTGACCGATCAAATCCCTGAAAACCAACACTTGAAAATCCAAATATCTTTCCATGTTACTGTTCTTTCGCCCGCAACATTTCGCCTACTAATCGTCCTTTTGAATTTCTTCTGTTTTTTCTCTTTTCTCTATTATTCTGTGCCACATAGAGTGTCGTAACTTGAACTTGAGCTGTTGAACTTGTAAGGGAATAAACTTCAAGGTACTCTATTCGGGGGAAATTTGAACGCGAATTTGACTGCATTTAGGTGAATGCAGATAACAACTGCATCATATTACTTGATGTCAAGTCATTCTTTACGAATGTCCGTATTACGAGGATGATTTAGTTGGTATAGAAATATATGTAAGGCAACAGCTTGAATGCTGAAATACCGACTCTCTGATTAAAAGAACTTATTTAAAACACAAAATTTGGTGCAATATAAGGCACTTAGAAGATGCGCCACACAATAATAATAAAACTATAACACATGAAAAAGTAGGTGGAGAATGAACAAACGAATTCATCCGGAAAGGAAACAGCTATATTCACCAAGGTTAAACAACATTCGTCAAATTGTTGTCAGAAGGGTAAAAAAGAAGGATATTACAGCAAGTTCATCATAGATTGCAACTCTTAGCCATATACAATACCATTTTGAGCCATCAATTCGAACTATCAATTGAACTGTAACCAGGGAGTCATGATGTACCAACTCATGCTAACCTAGCACAAATATCCTTCTTTCCGCGACACCACGTCACGAGTTAACCATCTCTGTGCTTTTTCCATCCCGTCCCGGAGCTAGCAAACAGAGACCGGTAGGGAATTCTCTGGAATAATATTTGTAGCGAATTTCCAAGCCATGGAAGCCAACTTTTGCAGGTGACGACAATCAATGAATGGTGACCTCCACTGTGTCTAAACACAGGCTGCCGAACCTCAGAATTACTCACATGAACTCGAAGCAATTCTATGGAGACAGAGATGGTTGAATACTCAGAGTCGTTCTACAACGTCAGATAAAAGAGGACAGGTCACGCAGGCGTAGAGCGAGACTGAGCACACTGAGGCATTGTAAATCCGAGCTTTGAAAGACAAACTAACGTCGCAATGGCGCCACAGGTGGCTCAAATTGGAGTATGCTACCCTAGCTTTCAGGAAATGGTTTGAAATCTCATCCGTCACACATCCGCCAGTACTCACACAACTATCTAGACACACGAACTTATCGACAAGTGGTTCACCTGCAAGAGTGAGTGCAGGTACAGGCTTCTACAAATCTTGTAACAGTACTTTGTACTTAGACGGCGCAAAGCACATACCATACTTACACACACTGGTCGTCAACTGAATAAATGTGATTTAGGCAGCCTGCATGCTACCACACAGTAAGATGATCTCGTCTGCGTACTAGAAGTTGAAAAGTCTTTTTCCAAGAAGCAGATCTACAGCACAACCACGGATGTCCTTAAGAGCTGACTCCAGAATGTCATCTACTTCGGTAGACTTTCAATGGTTTGATTTCCAGCCAGTAAGACAGCGTAACCATGGGATCACCGATACTTGTAGACATTTTTATTTTGAATAGCAGTCCGTTGAAATCGACTATCAACAGCTGTTTTTCCCGTAAAAAAGGTATGTTGATGATACTGTTATCATTTGTGATTATGTGACCGAAGCGATGTCCTACAGGTTTTCAATAGTTTTCAACCAACCATCAAACTAACTATTTCGGTGGATCTCAGACAAACTATTTCCTTTCTTGATATCCAATTAACAAAGAAGCCTAATGAAATATTGAATAGATGAATACGGACACAGTTCCATGTAAAATGGTTCTACATCTCGGTGTTCACAAATCGCAAAAGAAACCTGATAATACTTCTTGTAGCTCAAATCCGAAGAATCTGCAGCTCACAGTGGTTACATGAAGATATCGCTCTTTTGAAGAAGATTCCAGCTGAAAATAGGTTTTTCCACGCTTTATAGAAAAACATATAAGAATCAAACAACCAAAAAAATAAAATTCCATCCCTGTTCCAAAGAAGATGTTATGCATAAATGTAGTCTTCAAAGGCGACCTTTACACTGACACTCTACAGTAGAGAATAAAAACGTCTCTCATTTATAAAATTATATTTGTAAAGTCTCTCATTGAGATTGGTATTCTCCTGTTGTCCAATGTTCACTAATGGCGCGAATTCGACAAATTCTATGTGAACCTCTTCCCATTCACTTTCTCCTATGCAGTGTGATAAATAGGTCATTCGATGCATGTTTCATCTAAAAGAGCCAAGAAACCTTATCCCACATAGCAACAAAGAAGCCATAACAGATCAATACGTTGTATTATAATTGAACACGTATTCAACACTGGTCGCCTAATATCTAAAGAAAACTCATTCAAAGTTATGTACAAAGTCAGAGGAAGCCAAATGTCAGATTCTTTGAATAACTGAGGCCTTAAGCAGTCTCATATATGAAAACCCAGATTTCTGCACACAGAACAAAATCCCCCACCCACTTCTTCTACCTTGGACATTATTTCAAGGTCGACTGTTATCAACCTTCTGCTAGTATTATTATTTTTGTCCTGTATTCTTGGCATTACAACTGTGAACATCATTTTCTTCACTTTGTACACCTGTTACATAATACATGTTTCAATATTTGTTCCTGTGATCTTTCTATTAACATCCAATTTTCTAAATGTTTTCCTTTTCGTACTGTATTATTATTATTCCTTTGTGTTCCTAGTGGAACATATGGCTCCAACAACACATATCCACTCTGTTCTATTCGGTGCTGTCCTCTTCAGCTAACCTTACGATTTTCCATTATCTCTCATCTGCTCCAAATCACACGACCTCCTCCGTGTCACCCTCGCACTAACGACCCACTCGTCGCTTCCTGTCAGGATTGCACTCGAGCAATGCCCTGCACTGCGTGCTATGTCATCCGACAGCCTCCTCAACGTACAACCAATCCATCCCCATTTCTACTCCTACATATCCACTTGTTGATCCATCGGGTATTTGTTTAGTTCGTTCATTGCCTGAGTTTCTTGTAACTAATTGTGTTCCTGGACACTTCATCTTCAGTATGGAGCTAGTGAATGAATTTGTTGATAAAAGTCTGCAACCAGAGCTGCTGGAATTGCTTCTCGTGACGCGCATTTCAAGCTTCTCACTCGTATAGAATAACTGTCTGACTGACTTCACATTTGTGTTGAACAGAATCCGAATCTTGTTTTATATGCTGACTGAGTATAGAAGATTTCCTAACTGGTTTCAGGTTGATGAAGGCGTATCTTGCCTTTCCGATTCCGGGTGCTTGAAGTTGAAACGAATTTTCTTAGATGAGTGAAGGAAGTTACCTCCTTCAGATATGTCCCTTTGATAATGCTCTTGGTTGTTCATCGCCTTCGGCTTTTCTATGTTCACCTGCAGTCCTGTCTTTGCTGCCTGCCTCTTCTGCAAGTTTGTTGGTTTTCGCCTGTAAATCTTCGAGTTTGTGTAAACTAACTGACGTTTTATAAGCCATCTTTATACTTTTGTGAGTAGCCCACCATATACAATATCCAATATGCAATATCGTGATTACGAGCTTGTATAAACCAGTCATTTCTTTGAGCTCGCTTCTTGATTGTAAGGTAGAGGTTCCAGATCTTCGGTGAACTTATGCGTAGTAAGTCCTGCCACTCGACTGCTTTAGCTCTGGTAGACTTCAAGAGGAGTGGTGCGGGGACTGGTCAAAATGTGGTTTGTAGCATACAGTGTGTTAGGACTGTGTTGCTGCCGTGAATGGAGTTTGACCTAACATCCGTTGGTCATCCGGTGTAGTCATAAAATCAGAATAGTAATAATAATAATAGGTTGTAGTGTAGATAATATAGGATGAGATAAGTGAAATAATAAAGATGACCTAAGGAAAAGATAGAGTAGTCGGTACAGTGGGAGAAGACAGGACAGGTCGTGGGGATTTAGTTTGTATGCTCATCCATTGATAGTGTGGTTTAAAATTTTAGGAGGATAAGCCATTGAGACACAAACCATGCATTTCTGCATGATTGTCCAGCTTCCGCTTAAAAGTCTCCACAGATGGCGCTGTAGTCATGTGCGCCGGTAAAGCGTTTCAGAGACGGCAAACTCGAAGCGAAAAGAAATGTGAACGCACTCGAGTCTTTGGTCTCTGGTGTGCTATCCTTAGCGGGTTACCTCGTGGAAGCCTATGATCAGTTAATAGCAGGATGCTTTCATTAGGGTGGGCCTGGTCATTTAAGATCTTGTAGACGGTGATGAGGTCTCCCCTGTGACTACGGTAACTAAGTGTGAAAAGACTTAATTTCTTCAGTCTTTCCTCATATGATTTGTTGCGGAGGCCGATCACCCATTTTGTCGCTCGTCTCTGGACACTTTCTAGCATGTTAGCATCCCTTTTGAGTAGCGGAGGAGCGACGATATTATGCACCTCAAGGAGTGGCCTCACGTATGTCGTATACAACGTTAAGAATAGTTCAGGGGTAAGAGCTCCCAGCTGCCTATGCATAAAGTGTAAAGTTGCGTAAGCTTTGGCGACGTCCCTCATGTAGTTTACACTGGTGTTTGGCTTTTCTGTTAAAATAAGACCTAGGTTGAGCTCTGATGGCACACAACTCAAGTTCTGGTCACCAAAAGTGTAATTTACACTCTGAGACCTGCCGGAATGAAGTTGCACTACTGTGCACTTCTTTAGGTTGAAAGGCATTCCGTTAGCCAGAACCCAGTCTCCCAGAGTTTGTAGGTCAGCCTGCAATCTGTCGGAGTCTTCCAATGAGTTTAATGCTCTCCAATTCTTAACGTCATCAGCGTAAAGAAGCGCAGATCAGTTCAGTTGACAGGGCAGGTCGTTGATAAAAGTCAAAAACATCAACAGCCCTAAGATAGAACCCTGAGGAACCCCTGATGCCGACGTGTGCCAGGATGATTGAATGCGGTTGATGTTGGTGCAGAATTCTCTCTCGCCTAAGTAATCTTCTAGTCATGCGAGAAGTGCTCCAGAAACACCTGCCTTGCTTATTTTGTGAAGGAGCAGACCATGTTGACCTGTGTGGAATGCTTTCGTAAAGTCGAGAAAGATCACATAGACTGGCACCTTTACGTCCCAGGATAGTGTCCAATCGTTCCAAGCTAGTAGAAGATTCGTCACACAGGATCTTCCCCTCCTGAAACCGTGCTGTGCTTCATAGAGTAGGTTAGTCCCGTCGAAGTACTTTCTCGTGTGGTCGTCAATGAGACTTTCCAATATCTTCGATATCACTGGGAGTTGCGCTACTGGTGTGTAACTGGTCGCATTCTGCCAGTCACCACCTTTGAAGATAGGGGATAGGATGGCTCGTTTCCATTCACATGGAAGTTTCCCTACACCAAAGGAGTGTTTAAACAGATCACTTAGGGGTTGGCAGAGACTTTCTAAACACTGCTTCAGGACGGATGGTCTTATGTCATCGCAACCTGCAGACTTTCCCGAAGCCAACTTTCCCAATTTTACGAGTACCATAACCGAAGTAATTTGAAATGTACCCAGCAGGTTTTCGCACGTTGGTCTTGCATTGTTATCTTGATGTTTTGTGGGGGTAAAATCCTCGTTACTGTTTAGTTGCCTGTGGAAAGCTAGACTGAATGTCTATGCCATTTCAAGACTAGTAAGCGATTTCCCATGAGAACCCACAAGACTGCAAGCTTCCTGGTTGGTCTTCTTTCGGACATAAACCTGTATAGGCCTTTGGGGTTCACGAGAAGGTTATTGGCGAGTTTTCTCTGAAATGTTTTTCTATCACTCCCGACTCGCATGTTACATCGATTCCTGAGTTCAAGGTACACTTCATGTTCGGGTTGACTCTTCAATAGTCGCCACGCAAACCAGGCTTTTCGCTTCCACTGCAGGTGCCGTTGTGTCCCCCTCTTTAACCATGAACGTTGCCGCCTAGCTTTTGGTGTGACCAAAGGAACAGTGTCTGAGACCGCCCGGTGAATCATCTCCTTTACCACTCCTCAGTGTTCTTCTACTGTTAGCTCTGTCCATTTTTTAGGCCAATTTGCTTCAGAAAAAAGTCTTCGCATTTCGGTGTAATTGGCTTTGTTGTAACACAGATAGGGCTGTGTATTGTCCCACTGTAAACGCTCGTGGAGGACTATGTTGGACACTATGACTGCGTGGTCACTACTATTTATAAGAGTCGTGATCTGAACGTTTTTCACTAGTAGCTGGTCAGTAGTGAGCACATAATCCAGTCTAGAAGACTTCCGATCTGGGCCCCATCTAGTATCCATCCTGATATTTTCAGTGAATCCAGCCTTCCTGATGGTATGCAGCAGATTTCGATCAAATCTCTCATGAGCGTATCCTGTCATCAAGTTAAGAGATGGAACATTGAAGTCGCCAGCTATGACAGTTTGATCATAACCGATGTCTTGTGTTGCTGAAATTGTATTGAGCAGTACCTGGTTGTGGTCTGCTTCACATGAAGATGATCGATAAATGCTGCCCACTAGATGTTTGCAGTACCCAACGGTGAAATGGTACCATATGGAGTCAGGGAGCTCAGTGAGGGGAGAGCTCATTGCATGAACACATCCGAGCTGTAATTCGACGTATATGGCGACTCCTTTCTCCTTCTCTCAGGACCCTGTCTTGCGTGACTAGTACCATATCATTGATACTGACTTCGCTGTCTGCCACCGTAGGAGGTGGCCAGGTTTCCGTCAGTATTATGATTTCGGAATTCAGCTGTGACTGTAGGTGTCTAAGTTCAGCCGTTTTGCCTCTTAGCCCTCTCACATTACTGTACAGGCAACTGGTAGTCAATCTCACCACGTGCCCGTATTGGCGGGTGGTTGATTTGATGTGGGCTGTCGGTTGAAGGGTGTTATCCTATGAACTAGTTGGCCTATTCCCCAGGAACTGGCCTGTTGACGTTTTTTATTCTAGTTAAGTCGGAGCACTTGGATGACACTGGCTATCATCGTCCGTGCTGCACCGCTGTGACTAAGGGTTGAGGACTTTCTTTGACAACGCTTTGTTCTCTCTCTTGGGTACGAGGCCGGCTCTCACAGCAGCGAATTTGTCTGCTGACCTTGTCCTTGGTCTCGTACCATCTCTGGAGAGCAGTAGTCAACTGGTCTCGGGAGCTGAACTTGACAGCTGACAGACGTGGCGTGTTAACTGACATAGGGTGAGTGGGTTGAGGCAGTCTATAAATAGAGAGAGCCCCTGAACTTCCCAGAGCCATCTGGGATGCCAACCATCTCCATTGCTGTACATCGTGAAAGTGCTTCTCGCAAGCGTTCCCAGTGACCAGTTCGGGAATGCCGTGAACAACCATGGAGGCAGAAGGAATAAGCTCTGGCGACTACCTCGCCATGTCTTTCCTTCCATAGCCTGTCTGGCCCAACACGTATGTTGCAGGCCCTCCCTATAGAAAGGACTTGAGAAGTCAGTAAAACTTTTTCGACATCCTCGATAGAGCCCAATGTTACCCTCAGTGGGGAAGGTTTGGCTTGACGAGCAGCAGTGCCCCTATACAATCTGCATAGTTTTACTGTTTGGATGTCCAGACCCAGAGTGCTACATAAGTTGGACCACTGTTCCTGATTTAACAGGGTCCTATTTTCTAGCAGACTACTACTACAGCCTGGTTCATTAAGGAGGATTACACAGTTTGATCCACTAACCATGGACTAAGGTTTGGTCCTCGCACATTAGTCATCCCCTTCAAGACCATTTTTTTTCGTCTGGTGTGACTGGATATTATGGTGTGCCGTGGCCACTATTACTGGCAGACGATACGGTTCTTTTTCCAGCGACAGATACCCTTGGTGTTTCAGCCTCTGTGTCTGGAGCGGTTATGGCAAGAAATGCAAGTTTGACCGGTGTGGACTTTGGTATCCCGGATTTACGTGCGATTGTGCTATTTTCCGAGTTGGTGGGAGCAGAACGTTACACGTTTTTCCCTGATACTTCTATGCCATCTTTAGCTTTCAAAGAACTACTCGAGGCTGCATCAGGACGGCAACTTGGACATATGTACCAAAACCATGGGTATGGGTTCTTACGCATAAAATCGTAATAAACTTTTGGTATACCGTTGTCGCACCTACAATGTACCTATTGCTTGCAAAAGTTGCATTCGAAGGCAGAGTCTACTTGTTTGACAACAGAGTCGCAGACTTTGCAATCGTCTGCCTTTTGGGGGAACGTTTCTGTCGTCTTGCGACGTCGTGAACGTTTCTTTTTGGCCTTCCTATTTCTTTCATGGCCTACTATGGAGATGGGTGTTATACAATTCTCACCTAGTGCAGTTTCACCACTCGGCTTTGTTAACCTAGTCGTGTTAACAGGGATGGAGCCACATCCACTTGGTTGTCTTTGCACAGTTTCACTGTAGGACTGTGGCGACTTGGGCAATCCGTCCCCGCAGGGAATATTCGCCCTGGTCTTCAAGACCGGTATGCGAGATTCCATCACCTTCACCTGTTTGCCTTATTTGGCTGAAGCTCTGGTGACTACGGAGTATGTTGTCCCATAACTTTTCTTAGGGTGAAAATCTGTCGTCATATTACTCCTAAATTAATACCGATGATTAAATAATAAGAGACAGTGGAGTTGTTTTGTCCAATAGACTGACAGCAAAAGGCAACAGAAAGCACAGAACAGAAAGATAAAGTATATAAGTAAAAGCTTTTGACTTTACCAATAACTTTCAAGTTATTCGGATTCACAACAATCACGTAACAGACCAACAAGTCCTGTAAATTTGAAAGTGTGAGGAGGATGTTGCTACAGAAGTAGCACCTGAAGCTTAGGCAGTACTTCGAGACAGCAGTAAGTACCACACACAGGTTGGGTGAAGAATAAATGGTTGACTAAAATTCGCCGGATAGGAAGATCAGGTTTCTCAAACGAATTATTCACAATAGTGGATATTTCCTGTTAGAGAGGAAAATGCACGTCGCATTCGAAGCGCGCGCCTTAGCGGCCGAATGTAACGCAACAATCAGTTGTTACGCTGATTTTCAACAAATTCAAAAAATAATGGTGCCTAGGATTATGTCATATAAATTGTTTTAACTTATGCAGAGTGTACTTACGGTCAATATTCCATTATCTTCCCTTATATATATATATATATATATATATATATATATATATATATATATATATATATATATATTGTGTTAGTGAAAAATTTTAAACACGTCTACTCCATATATACATTATTATCATATTGATGATGCCTGTCAACTGGAGTCCTTCATGTGCATAAAGTTAGAATATACTATTATAAGACGCATTTTATTGTTATATAAGAGAATTGACTTCAAGCTTTATTTATTTTCCCAAGTACCTGAAATCCATCCAACGCATACTTGGGTTTATTTTGTAAATGCGAAGTGAATATCTCTATATTTCTTGATGTATTCCATTGAGTCACTAGTTATCAGATTTTCGCCACAAACTAAAGATAAAATGACAGCAACCATGTTATTTAACCGTAAATCATGCAATTTAAACATGTAACTTATATAATACTTATCCATGCTCATACAACTAGTGTGTCCTACATTTGTAGGAATAAATATGTACCTTATTATATTACCACTACTAACTATACTTAGTAGTAGTATGTGTAATTTATCAAATTGAAGATGCCTGTAAACTGGCGTCCCTCATATACAAAAATGGGAATGTATTATTATTATACGTCCCTAAGCTTCAGTGACGGACGCGCTTTCCAATTACCACGTTGCATTTACATAGTCACCTAAAAGTCTTATTTTTGTGGAATATCTTGCCAAAACGTTGCAAAAAACTATTACAATTATTTGCCTTCGAAACACTGAATCTTTGGATATAAACTTTGTTGTTGGATAATACCTATAACTATCTTTTTGCCACCCTGTGCTTGTTTAACACTAACTAATATCTATAATTGTATATATTGATGGATTTACATGTTCAAGTTGGCTCAAGATAGTGAGTCTATGATTTTGGTATCATTTCGGTTAACTGTACTTGACTGTGATGCTATTATTGTTGTTGTCGCTTGTTACCCTTCTTTTTGTGAATTATTTTCCTGTGCTGGTGTTGTTCTGATTGTTTAATTCTTTGTTTTCCTGGTTTTAATGGAAGCAACCCACAAGGTCGAATCTCTCCAAACTATAATTTAATGTAAGAATCCCCCTTCTCAGGAGTCAGGCTGGCAACGCCACCATGTTAACAAATTTGCCACAGACACCTCAGCACTATTAATCTCCTTCCGCCGAAAGAAAAAGTCTGTGTGGGGACATGGAATGTCCGCACCATGTACGAGATTGGCAAAGCTGTCCAGATCGCAAACGAAATGGAAAGATTTGGAATTCAAGTACTGCGGATACGTGAAAGCAGATGGAATGGGAATGGACTCACCAAATTGTCAACGTGTGAGTCAGTGATCTACTCCGGTCACCTAGAGGTTAACCACATGCACACCGAGGGCGCGGCTATCATGATGTTATCAACGGTAACGAAGGTCCTGCTGCAATGAGAAGCGATTTCGACCAGGATAGTGACAGTCAGATTCAACTCCAAAGGAAGGAAAGTGTCAATTATACAATGCTATGCACCGACCAACAACGCAGACCTTAAGAAGAAAGTAGAGTTTTACAGACAAATACAGGTAACAATGGACAATATTCCAATTAGTGACATTGAAATACTAGTGGGAGACATGAACGCCAAACTGGGATCAGAAAACACAGGAAAAGAACTCATCATGGGTGGAGAAGCCCTCGGAGAAATGATTGAAAACAGAGAAATCTTCGCCGACTTCTGCGCCTTCAATGAACTAGGGATTGGTGGCAGCGTATACAAACACAAGGATATCCACAAGGCTACACTGATGTCACTAGATGGGCGAACCAAAAACCAAATTGACTTCATCTCAATCTCAAGGAAGTGGAGACGCAGCCTACTGGACAGGAAAGTAAGAAGAGGTTGGCTTAGACCACTATCTCGTACAAGGAACAATCCAAATCAAATTAAAAGCTTCCAGGGAAACAGGAGCTGCAGATAGACCAGAAGCCAAGTTCAACACTCAAAAACTAAACGACCAGGATACAAAGGACATCTTCACTGCAAGTATAAAAGACAAAGTCGAGACACAAATCAACACTGGCGAAGAGGTCAGCGTCGAAAAGCACTGCAACAACTTGAAAACGGTGTGGAGTCAAACCTGCATGGAAGTTCTAGGCAGAAAGAAGAGACAGGACAAACAGTGGCTCACTACGGACACTTGGAGACTGATAGAAGAGAGAAGGATGGTGCAACAAAAGATTCTCCAGTGCACCGACGATCAACAAAAACAGGATTTGAATGCAAACTACAAGACACTGAACAAAAGCGTAAATAAGAGTGCCAGAGAAGACAAAAGAAAGTATTATGAAACCATGGCAGGTGAAGCAGAGCAAGCTGCAGGCAAAGGAGACCTCTCAACACTCTACGCAACAACTAGGTACCTTTCAGGCCCGTATTTTATGTGATGAAGACTCTGTTAGACGTGAAACATATAAGTTACTATGTAATTAACAAAGTGGATCAACCCTTTCATTGTTCATCTTTCTGTAATTTTATGGTGTCAGCCTTTCTATCGTTCAATTAAAACTTTGTGCATATTTTTCTCCGTAATGCATACAGTAATTTGCTACATAGCTGCTATAACAAAGTTTCGTTCTTATTATTATGTAGTGTTTATTTTTTATTTTGTTTTTTTTTTGTAGTTTAGAGTCAATTAGATGCAATATTGTACTGAATGCTGAAAATTCCTAGCTGTATCATTAGTACCGTCTTCGGAATAAAGGAAAAATAATATTATTATCATTGAATATTGACAAGTATTTTTGTGACAACTCGTCTTTCTTGCTAATAGCATCTAATGAGAAAAATGTATATAAGATCGACTGTACAGCTAACCACTTATACTAAATCTAAAAGATTCTATTGAAACGTAAGAAAAAGAAAGTGTCCATTTCTAACTCTTATTAGGGATGGGTGTAGACAACAGTTTTTGTAGATCGATTTATGCCATTGCTATAAGAAGAAAAACAGTGGGCGTACTACACACATATCTCGATTCAAGTTTGCATAGATTTGTGCAGTTTCAGACATCAAAAACTCAACTAGACACAAAAATTTGAAAAGCTTATGAAAGAAACTTAATGCTGAGCAAATCTGTTTGCATTTTTCAGACAAAAATACAATCACTCTCGTGTCTCAAGTCAGAAAAGCATCGTCCACAATCGATTGCTTCCTACCAGATTTGGACAATTCTGTTGAGAATGCAAAACACTTATGTGAAGATAGAATTTAAACACT
The DNA here is from genome assembly GCA_944472155.2 of Trichobilharzia szidati. Classification (NCBI taxonomy): domain Eukaryota; kingdom Metazoa; phylum Platyhelminthes; class Trematoda; order Strigeidida; family Schistosomatidae; genus Trichobilharzia; species Trichobilharzia szidati. The sequence goes on along the minus strand of OX235272.1, from coordinate 131,987,090 downwards.
AGGATTGAGTGTACCTCTATAGAACCTACTTGTATTTTGTCTTAAAAATGATGACAGATTTGCTCAGCGTTAAGTCTCTTTCATAAGCTTTTCAATTTTTTTCTGTATAGTTTAGTTTTTGATGTCTGAAACTGCACAAATCTATGCAAACTTGAATCGTGATATGTGTGCCGCACGCAAACTGTTTTTCTTCTTATAGCAATGGCATAAATCGATCTACAAAAATGTTGTCTAGATCCATCATGAATAAGAGTTAGATATGGACACTTTCTTTTTCTTACGTTTCAAGAGAATGCTTTACATTTAGTATAAGTGATAACACAAATAGTTTATGCTCACATTTGTTTGACTGGATTATACGGAGTTAGCAATGTTATTTGGCCTTCTTTTCTGCTTGTTCACCCTAGCCGTCTGCACTGGAAATATGTCAAGTGAGTACTGATACTTTTATGGTTAGCTTCTCATTTGATGTGTAATCGATATTATGAAGAGTAAACCTTAGATGGGTTGTGATTAAAAACAGTGGACGTGAAATTAAGGGTAGTTGCATGGCCTTCGAGTTTCATGTTTCATCTTCAGATCACAACTTACATGATGGAGTCTGAGAGAAAGAATCAATGTGACCTTTTGAAATAAAATGCTTTCGTAAATATCTGGTACGATTTTGTTTGATATCCTCTTCTCCTCCTGTTATAGCAATATTTCTTTTCCATGTTTGACGTGATAATTGAACAAGTGAGGGAAGAAACTTGATTTTCTCTCTCTTTCTTTCTCTGTGTGTATGTAGGTTGTGATTTACCTTTCTCATCATTGAAATATTGCGGCAAAAAATCAGTCTAGATATTCGCCAGAGCCTTTAGGTATACACATGACAAAATGTTGATGACTGGATTAGAGTTTGTCATCACTGTAAGGTGAATTTGAGGTCTAATATTAAGACTTTTGTGGTATAATTTATCTGTAGTTGAGTAACAAAATTATTCATTGATAACTGTGATTTGCGTTGGTAAATCTGCATATGGTATTTTTTCTGAAATGTGGCAGAAGGTGTGTGGTAGAATCCTAGACAAATGTCTCATACGTTTGGAATACAGAAAGAGAAAATCCGTTTTCTTTCTGCTCGGATATTTCGGGATGCAGGGAATGAGGCGGTTCCAGTTTAATGTGCATTTACTTATCAGCGTGTAGTGGGTTAATTAGTTTTGCCTGAAAATTTATTCAAAACCGAGCATATGGAAACTTGTGTGTGTGAAATGTCAAATGATATGACATCTGTAGCCTGGAACAACAACCTTCAAATATTTGGTACAAAGGTTCCCTGACACTGGAAGCTGTTGCATATATTCCCTTTGTTCTCTCTACTCATTGCCAAGGGTGATTCCATCTACTTTATTCACCTAAGTGATCAAGAAACCGTGACTGGTGTATATTATATTACAAACTAATGTAACACGTTGTTCCGATGATATCGGGTGTCCAAACGATGTGGATTACGTCTTACTGAATAACTTGTTGAGAACATCTGATTATGTTAAATGCATATAACTTGAACACTTCTGTTCTCTCAGCCTCTCGGATAAACTCAATCCAATTGTCATTGATGGTGTTTGGACCGTTGTGTGTCAGCAGAAGTCAGGATGGCAATTTCAAAGTTCAGGTTTATTTATTCAGAACTCAGTCTTATCTTTTGTGAGATATATCAGTTAAGAGCTGAGGAATTTACAAAAGTACTTTCACATAACCAAACCTTAGTGGTAGATATCCCTGTAGTGATGACACAGGTAAATTTACAGGATATTTTCTTGTCATTTTGTGGCTTTATGTAATTGTCATACAAGAAATGTGTTGAATCACGTTGATATATATTTGTCACATTTAAATTTGAGATGGTACTAACGAAACTTATACATTCTTCGTATTTCTACCTACTTGTTTGTGTGGTTTCCTGATACACATCGTTTGATGAATTTAGTAATTTCAATATCCCCTGATCAAAACACCTACAGTGATATTTGTTGAGAGAAACAATCACTCTCACATAGTCTAGTGATTGTTCATATTTTCCTGACTGATACCTGTTTCAGTAATCTGTGTATTGAGCTTGTTTGTGGCTTTTTTTTCGAAATCTGTTACCTAGCACTGACATAATGCAAGACACTTTCAAAACTGAATGCGTTCAATAGTCTAGAGGGTTACGAATATCTGTATGATGCAGGAGGCGCTTTTCTCTCATATGCTAGTCTATATTTGAACAGTGTGATCAGGTATATTAGGAGGGAATTTCAAACGGGAATAAATTACTAACTGAAGTTCTTGAAGGTCTACTACTTTGAAGTGGTGGTTTATTTTCACTCAGTTAAGTACTCAATGTGGCTATTTTTTGTATCCACATTTTGTGAACGCTCACAAGTTGTTGCCATTATCAAGGAATATTGATACGAGTGAGGGCGAATTGTGTTCATTTGATTTCATACTTGCAGTTTTTTGTCAGAATCAGTTCACGAATACTTTTAAAGCCGATCTCATTTAAGATGGATACTTGAAATCTGTTTGAATCGGCATTTGTTCAGTTTCTGTGTGAATGCGTGTGAATTTTCAGACAATGTGATTATCAGACAAATTCGCGTGAATGCATGGAGACAAATGTTTCACGTGATTGGAGTAGCAAGTTTAAACAGACATGCCTCTCTCAATATGACACAAAGTAATGCGCAAATATCCGACAGAAATTGTTAAAAACCGTCATATCATGAATGCAGGTGGATATCTAATGCCATATTACATGTTTGATTTTTACTCATCTGAATGTTATTCAAAGGGTTTCACAAGGATCTGCAAATACGAATTGCTTGCTCTGTGTCTATCAGTAAGCATCGGTATACCACAAAATCTCAGAAACTACATTCAGAGAAAGACGACTGATGAAATAAACGTTCGGCCAATATGTAGGTTTGTTCACACATTTTGATAGTTTGTTTGACGTGAATAAGATGCTGAGTGTATCTGGAAAATGTAATATATTCGCAAATTACATTTTGAACACTGTGTTCACACCGTCCGTCACTTGTCATTGTGATTGATATTAGCAGAGAAGATATGAAAGTTGAATTGAAATATTCAAAACAATGAGGAGTTATTAGAGGGATTTCCTGTCATTACATACCGCCTGGGAATTCACTGTTCATTCAGTATCTATTCAAAGCAGACCGTTATGGTTATTATTCATCCATAAGTATTTCATAGTTGTTTAATTACTAATAGTGGATGGTGTTGCTATACGTAGTCCATCGAAACGACGTTTCTGGATTTATTCTACTGTATGTTGATAGTGTAACCCGTGATTCCATTGCTAAGATGACTTTATTAGGGTTATATTTTCACACTGTTATGGTAACTGTTGGGACATTTCAAACCACTGTTGAGAACAGTCGAAATCAATAATTCGCCTCGAAATGCAAAAGCAAAAATATTGCATTCCATATTGGATACTGACTTGAGTACGTGTGTCTTGACGCATACATTCGACGGCGTAATGGCACTTCGTGAATGAGGGCTGCGTGAAGGAATAGAGAATTGGTCATGGCCTTTTTGGTCCATTTGAAGACGATTTATCTTGTTAACCTACAGCATGAAACTAATATGTTTCTATATCCTACTTCATGCTCCACTCATATGTCTAGTATCACTCATATCTCTTATCTCACGCATACATGGCTATCATTTTATTGATAGCAAATATTTAGTTTTATAACTGTAAGAGGTTGTATTGGGTTCATCATTAGGAAAAATTCTGGTTCATCTGAACTGTGTATTTATTTACGGTGTTGACACTGTCAGGTGTTTCCTCGAAGACGTCATCAAAGTCTGTTTGCAGTGCAAATGATCACATAGAAGAAAGTAACCCATTGTATCAGGTGATAATATATGCATCAGTAACGGTTTATTTACAATAGCTAATCATCAGGCTCAATCTCCTCTCAACTTAAGCATTATTTGAATTTGAATATTATGTGACGTACTACTGGAATTCCTAGCTCGAAGAAGACAATTTTTAATTCCTCATCTTCACATTATTCATGTAAAAAATGAAGGTGGCGGTGTCTTTGCCTCATACGCTGTCCTTCTACTTTAACTACTTGTAATGTTACCTATCATGTAGCTGAGAACTTTCATGACTTTAATACTCTCGATGTTCTAAAATGTCTTAAAACGCTCAAGCCCTCACGTAGCCTTGGTCCTGATGGTATACCTGCATATGTTCTAAAACAATGTGCAGATGCTTTGTGTTCTCCACTAACTAACATCCTAAATGCTTCTCTCTCCAAAAATGTCGTACCTGATGCATGGAAAGACACTAAAATTGTCCCTGTCCCTAAACCTAGAAACGGCAAGAACGTAAAGTTCAGACCCATTGCCATCACTTCCCCGTTTCTAAAGCTTATGGAAAAACTAATACTTCTTAAACTTGAACCCTGCCTTAAAAACTTCGAAGACCCCAATCAATTTGCCCATAGACAGGGTAGGAGCACTTTAGAAGCTGCAGCCGTCTTACACAACAGTATCGTCTCATCATTAGATAAAGGTGCCAAATACGTCCGCTGCACGTTTCTCGACTTCACTTCTGCTTTCGACTCTGTTCCTAAATGTCTCTTGCTAAATAAGCTCTCTTTGACAAAAACCGAGTCCTGAGTCACTAACTGGCTGCATTTCTACTTCTCTAACAGAAAGCAGTGCACCGTATACAAAGGTAAATCATCCTCCGCTGTACTCACTGAAGCCGGAGTCGCCCAAGGCGCTGTACTCTTCCTACTTCTCTTTTCTTTCTTTCAACATGACTTACCATCTTCAAATGACATTAATTTTGTCAAATATGCTGACGCCCTGACTGTATCTTTGCCTGTCAAATGTCAAAGCGACTGCTCTAAACTTAATGGCTTTCTGTCAGAAATCAGCCAGTGATCCAAGGAAAACAGTCTTACCCTAGACCCCTCCAAATGCCAAACAGTTAATATCACCTTTAGGCATAAATCCGACCTAAACAAACTGTTTGGCTCTTACGAGGTGTACAACATAGACGGCACTGAAATAGAAACCAAATCGGAAATTAAATACCTAGGCGTCATTCTATCTGCTGATCTCTCCTGGTCGTCTCATAACTTAGCGATTTCTAAGAAAATATTCCGTCTTACCTTCTCCATTAAGAAGTAAACATTCTGGTATTACCCAACCCTTACTCCTACAATTCGTTAACTCTCGCATTCGGCCTATTATTCTCTGTTGTTCCCCCTTAGTTTTTCCTGGGCTACTGAAGAAAGACTATAACATCATATTACGCAGGATGTTAAAGGTTGTCAGCAGGGTAAGCAACGTGCCACTTAACCAGCTTGTTAGTATTCTGGTCGACAGGCATATGGACTCATGTGAAAAATGGGCCAAATCCATTTTATCTAACTTACACCACCCTCTTCACTCACAACTCTCCCCTTGCATCTCATCAGGCAAAATCAGAAGCCTATATAGAAAATTATATGCTCGCACCAGCAAGTACAAAAACTCAACCATACCCTACTTAGCTCGTGTTCTGTGAGATAAAGAAAGCATTAGGCGTGACACCTTTAATTCGTTAAATAGTCATTAATACAACTGGATCTCGTCTTTCCAACCCACTTCACCAATAGGTACAACATTTTCTTTCTTTCTTTTCCTTTTCTCTCTATCTCCTTTTTTCCGTTATGTGCTGCTTTGTTTCTTTCTCTCGTTTACGCCAATAAATATGAAAGCTCCTACTCTTCTAACACCTTCAAACACTGTTCAGCTTTACCTTTGCTACCGACACCCCAATATGTTGTTGTCATAATGAACTGAGATCTCCTTAATCTATGTAGAATTCTATTTATTGATTATGTACTAACTGGATACAATATTGTAGTAAAAAATGCTGAGAATTCCATTCTGTATCACAAGTACTGTTTTGGAATAAAGCAAATTATTATTATTATAATTGTTAAATTTGACAACATAATAGTGACTTTCCCGGCCACATTTATTCGTGTTTAGTCTTAATATGTGAGACTGATCTCTACGCTCTGTTGAATAGCTGACAAAACTTCGTTGAGACATGCGCTATCAGAAAACATTTCCCGACAAGGGAAAAGACGATTACTCTCTACTATTTTAGCGTTTCTGTTAAATAATGATAACGTCGAAACTCAAATTTACCCCAACAGCTCCACCATACATCTAAATACACAAACAATGTACGTTTCTAAATACGAAGCAAGTACTGTAAGACACAATTATTTACGTCCGCTTCATAATTATTCAGTGACGAATAATAAGTGTAAAAGTGGAGTATTCTGTGCTCTCATTTACAGCTGCAGGTGAGTAATGTGTTTTATATGAACTGTGACAACAGATGCTAATTCCTTCAAGATAATATTAATTGCTTGTTATCACACATATGGTGTTTTAAATGAGAAGGCATGGGTGCGTGAAGTGAAAATAACGAATGTTTCATGTTGTCGATTCTAATTCGAATGTTAGCGTAGTATATTAAGTCTAGTATTAAATGTGCCTTCTTAAGCAACGTGGTAACTCGATAGTCACTTCAACAGGAGGTGTCTGCTCTTAGATGTCTCTGCAAAATATTGTGTGTAAACGTAGAGATTTCAGTGCTTATACATTTACAAATGAAAGTGAGTAGTGTGTTCTAATGCTTTATTTACACTGACCGGTATAGACTCTGCCAGTTGTATGAACAGAGTGAAATGTACATCAGCATTTTGCCATGTAACTGGAGTGCAGTAGTGTCAGTACGTACTATGTCAATCTACGAGTTAGTACATTGTCAATAAGTACTGTGAAGAACTTCAACCAGTATTCGCCTGATTTGCTAGTTGGCAGAGTTCAAATGTTGCGTTATTTGGGCTGGTTTTCAATGCTTCACGTGTTCCTTATAGAGAAGGATTTAAACATGGAATTCATCAGTTGATGTCTTCTAGTTCTTCCTGTGATCATTGTTAACCTTCAGTTTCGATCATTCCTGAAATTCGACTGAACGACGCGATGTTTCCAGAAATTCGGAGTCGAGAACGATCTTTTGTTTAAGCAATCGGCATCATCGATAATCTAGCTGTGTGTACGCATTGGTTACTCGTCCTGACAGTAAGGAAAACTAGGTATTATTAACAATCTCTCAGATTGCAATGGTTTTTCTGTTTTCACTATCAAATCAAATCTCCGGACGAAAAGTGTCCAGGCTGTTAGAATAATCTGACACACATAGCAGATTAGCTTCCAATTGTCCCTCCACAATGCATCGTCTATGACTTTGTTGCTGTGTAACATTGTTACATCTATTAGTGAAGTGTGGGGAGGAAACATTTAGAGAAGTGAAGTTAGCGTTCTTATGTAGCAGGTTACTAATACGAATTCCGAATATTTGACATTTCAAGCAATTTTCCCTGTATCTCGCAGGATTTTACCAAGCAGAATTTTAAAGATAATACTTTTCACCGTATGTTGAATAATAATTCAGAACCCCATTAAGGCATGATATCTTTTTGAGAATTGTATGTGTGCATGTATAAAATAATGAATATCAGCAGGAAGGAGGAATTCACCGGATAGCGCATGTGAATTATTCAATACATCTTTAAGTAGAATATTTCAGCTTGCAAATATAGAAGCATACTTAGAATATTGACAATCATTTCCACCAATAAGACGATAAATGTAAGTCCACCTATTGAAATACTGGCGAAATTATAAACATAAACTTGATGCTGATTTTCGGGAGTTGAGAATTCAGTTCTCACGTCCTATTTAAGTTTATGTCGGTACCAAACAATCAGATTTTCGACCATCATCAGCCATTGGATATTTTATTTCATTTTCAACGTAGATGAGTTTCCAAGGGGAAGTTCAAGTGACATCATAAACCAGACACCCATGTTAAACAGTAATGACGAGTTGAACATCGGTGGGGGACATCTCAGAGATAAGCTGATGAGAAAATGAAAGCTTGTGGGTAGTTTTAGATCCAGTGAACAGTGTTTGTGGAGAGCAAATTACGATAGAAATGTTCTCCTGAATTTCAGTGTTTCGCTTGGAATACGAACAACGGTTCATAATAACTTTATTCGAACTACCAAGTGATTTATTTACAGAACTGTCCATGCAGGCAGAAACAGCATCATTGAATAGCCCCGATGCATTCGCATAGTGGAAGATTTGGCACCACATAACGTGAAACAATGTTTTCATGATATTCACAAAATTTCTTTATTCTTCGTTCCAGGCTGTTGCATTTTCTTCAACCTTATTTCACTTCATGTTGTCACATTTCAACATCTCATTCATTTACTTGTTGGCTTCAGTTCGCCAATCTGATTTCTCAGTCTAATTACATTTCACCTGAGAAGCTCACGTTTCTTCATTGTCGAATGTCGTTGAATTGGCTGCTGATCCACTTAGTGCTGACACCAATTCATGCATGTTTAATCCAGTGTGATTCGTAATGATATATATGTCATCGCAGTCACACTTCAGTATTTCCACTCACTGTCAAACTGAAACATACATATGAAAAGCGTCCTTTTACTGTTTATTGGACTCCACTTCTGAATATGATCGTCGTAATGAGAGATTTTCGTTGCTGAGAGCCTTCCTGTATATTTTCGTGATTTGAGTAAAATCCAACGGACCAATGAATACTTTACGCCTACGAATTTTCAAACTAATGAGCCAGTGAACTCTGTGATAAAGTGTGTTTGGATGGGCTATTTATGGACAGTACACTATCGAATTATATCATCATCGCACTATGAATTATACTTGACCTCATTTATGAAGTGCCAGTATATTGGGAATATCTGCTCTGTGAAGATGAACGCATGTTGAGTGGTGTGATATCAGTCACTATTTCTTAAGTGCTTAACCCGACTCTGAAATGTTAACGGTATCAATCATGAGGGGATAATCACCGATTTCTGAACTTAACCGAGTGATATATCAGTGAAATGAAATGTATTATCATTCTTATAACAATAGCTGTAGATGACTGTTTGTAACCCCAGTATAGCCTAATGATAAGAAGTTCATCGATTTTCCCTAATACCTCACAATATGAAAATATTTGAGTAAGAAGTGTCAATATTGTTAAACCGAGTATCAGCAAATCCCAATACTGAATTATTTTTCACACACATATCATTGCAGTATGTACAGGTGAGGCTTACAAATTGTGTCTAGCTGGTAACCTAGTCGAATATTAATTTTCCAAATGTCAATATCACCATAAATCGATGTCATGGACAGATCAGATCATCATTAGGACGCGTGTGCAGAAATGCGGGATGTTGTGTGTGAATGACCAATGTATTCACGAAAACGCCTATCAGTTTTCAAGTTATCTTGGAACATCTCATAAAACAGCATGTCGAAAACCGCGATATCCAGGCAATCGCGAATCTGTGGTGAAGTCGCATTTGTGTTGCATCAATTAGCATATGAAATGTAAGAGTTGTGTCTCCAATTTGTTTCCGGTATTAAGCATTTAGCAGTCACAATACATCGTTCAGAATGCATTCTGCTGACAGTCACCATTAATTGGAAGACATCAAAGGAATGTCAAGGACGTTTCCATGCTTCAATTCCAGCAGCCTTATTGCAAGGAGGACTGGACGAACAATTTCTTATGAAAGTCATAATGTAATGCATTTATCATTATTTGTTACTGATTGAATTATTGTAGATTTATCAGGTAAGTTGAAATATGTGCGAAATGGCAGATGATTTTTATCAAAATGTCCATTCGTTTCGATGATTTAGGCTTCGCTTAATTACATAAGACATCAGTAAGGTGAGAAAATCATGCATTCCATTTATTCCACCTATTGTAATCACCGCCTCACCAACCACCACAACCTATGAAATGTGTCGAAATAGTAGTGTGAGACATGGATGGATAAATAAAGAATGGATTAGGAAATTGGTACCATAGTGAAATTGGTTAAATTAACAGGGTGCCAGTCACTTCACAATGTTCAAAATACAGGTGAATAATAGCTGTTCACGAAATGAACACAGCTGAAATTTTATTTTCCACCTAGGAATCGACCCATTAATATTATGTACAACCAATATACTTGAAGGTGCAATGTGATCAAATCACCCTCTCACTGTTCTTCTGGAGAAAATTTTCTTTCGCTTTTGATTTCCTGCCTATTTGCCGAATTCATCATTAGATCGAAAGCATTTAGAATTTCCCTATTATACTCTTCCTCCGTCAAAAGTAAGCTTGGGTTGAGCATAACGACAATTAACTGCCATCATATCACACCAATGGAAGGAATGCACTGGCCTAATTACTTGATGGATACGAACAACACACGATTAGAGGAAACACGTTATACAATGGAATGCACGAAAATTGGACCATCACGTGATAACAGCTGAATCTCTTTGTACATTATCTAAAGAGATGATTAGGGAAAGTGGATTATCTGAATCATATCCCTAGTTTTATATTTCAAGCAAATAATTCGTTTCATGTGCTTATTTTACTGGAGTAAAATCTGTATTCCTTCTTCCTTACCGATTTGAAGTCAAACGTGAGTCAACATCTAACCAACCGGATATGTATCTCTTACAGCCCTAATGATCACATTAATTATTACACGTAGAATGAAATTTCAAATTATTGAATAATCTGTATTTCCTCGGTGTGTAAAAAATGCATGCCACCCGCTTTTTAATTCCAAGTGGGCTGAAATAACGATGAAGCCTGTGTTATTGATGGTGAAACTCTGACCTCTTCTCTGAATGGTAGGGAGGTGAAAGGTTATGTTTTCCCTAGATAAATAGTTAATCAATATGTTAGTATGCACTGGCATTGTGTAATGTGGGGTAATGCTGGCACACTGTAATGTATCATATGAAAGATATCGGATGTACATCGTAGAGCCGTGTCTTCTATGACGTGCACAATGGAACGATGCATTTACTTGATGTAAGTAACCATCCTCACCGTGGTCTGATTACAGAATTATTGGAGAAAGCAGAGGTCAGAGTTGTGTATATGCAGCTTATTCGCATGAACGAGTAGGTATATAAGTGGGATATGTTAGTGGTATATGCAGTTGCATAGTTGTTTGGCATGTTAGCTGTAATTATTTTTAATGTATCACGTTAATGGATTTTTCAAATGTTTCTAAAGGCTGGTCTGACTGTATAGATATACCTTATTCCTTAGTGAATGAATATTTTATTTCTTTAAAATATGAGCAGTGTTTATTTGTCTGACATTAATTCTCAGATAAAATTTTGAATTGGATCATATAAACCTCTACAAAACGTTACCTGTTAAAAATGTCCACCAGATTATTGTTCTCAAATTAACTTTCAATCTGCAGATCACGAAGTTTGAGCAGTATTTACACCAGAAAATTTGATGAAGTGTGTGTAAACTCAAATAGTTTGTTGGAATTTCACTGATTTGCACCACATAAACATCCTGACTTCCTGAGTCAAACCGATTCACCCTGCTGATGAGCGCGGAGCAAAGCTAGCCAGATAATTGACTGGTGCTTAAATTTTGATAGCAACAAGTGATGGTTTAGCGAATGTAATCTAACTACTCATTTCAATTAATCAGTAGTAAATAGATGAATATAATATTTTGTTTAACATTGCTAGTTCGTCAGATTTTCACATACGAGGTAAATATCAAAATAGTCTGATTTCCGTGACTGAACCAACCAGGTATCCGCCTACACCATGTTCCTTTGAGTTTATAAGGGAGAGAAAATTAAGGCGGCTTATAACAAGTTCATAAGGAATATAATATAACTTTTACCATCACTACCAATAATATTATTGGATTTGGATTTATCCTTCCATACATTAAATAAGTCAACAATTTGCAATTAGAAGTGTTCTCTGAGCTGTTCGGTCTAGTTGCGGTGCTTTCTTCATCCTTCAGGACAACATCTTTAGTGCAATTTTCAGCCTAAAGTGGACTGATTTGAATTTTTCACATAGCACAGAGAACGCTACTAACTGCAAATCATCTACCTGAGCAACAAGTTTTCTCTACTATTTCATTAGTCAGAAATAATACAGTAATTCACGGAATCATTTTCATAACACTATCGTTCTGCAGTTAACGAATTAAGTGAGTTCGTTTAGGTGCTTCTAGTTGTTTCGCCCTCAATGTTATTCACAGGAGCAACTATCTTGAAAAGATATTTGCTAATTATTACCTGATTTTATCTACCGTCACAAGATTTCGTGTAAAATCCTTCAGTATCTGATTCACTTTAACTGGGTAGTAATTTCCAGTAAACGTTCATTTCTGAAACACTATTTAGAGAATTCTTGAAACACAGGGGTTTTCGTTTTAGGATCATCGAATTCAGTATAAAACCTGCATTAATGTTGATGAGTAACTGAGTGCTTCTCAGAACGCAAGAGAGGTGTGGTCCTATGTGTTGGGGTGATACATTTATTGATGTGTTAGCATTCAATGACTTTGCAAATGTGTGAATACCCTAGTTCTATATTACGTATGATTTCAAAGCGAACTCAAAATCCATTGCAGCTCCGTATCAAATAACAAGGTGTAAAGATAAATGATGCATTTATTATTTTTTTGTCAGTATTCATCATCGTGATGGTGGATAACAACATTGTTGTAGCTGTTGTGGATTCACGCTAACGAGCAAGCATCAAATCAAGGATTCTGTCTGGGGTCTATAGTTTCAGTCATTTTCATTTCGCGTGTTAACCGTTAATTATTTAGTTAGGCGTGTTATTTTTCTCAGTGTGTTGTAGTTATGTGGAGGCTCAGTTTCCATTCAATCTCAATTCATCCTGTGTGATTGCTTTTCACAGCTGGAAAGATTGTTAAGTTGCATTCTCCTAAGAAAGAAAATATTTTTGCTGGCGACCGATGCAGCTGGGTGAATATATTTTTCTATAGTGCAGTCCTGCCTTTATTAATGTTTCCAAAAACAATTTGAGTCATGTTAACGAATGAACCGTCTTCTGTTTACAAAATGTTCGTTTTGAAGTAATAATAGTACATCTTCAATTAGCCAGGCTGTAGAAGATAGAAATCATGTATTTTTCAGAATTTCAAATGAACGATACTTTAACTGGAATTCAGAAAATCATAAATTTTAACAAATTTCCTCATGCATTCCAGGACCTGAAAGTGAATACTTTACAAATATGAAATTTTCATTTTTAAAGTGAATCAAGGTAAGTTCCAAACGTTCTCGCAAAGGCGTCCAATAAATTAATCTTCCACAAAATTTAATGGAATAGGCTAAAATACAAATTTATACAACCACACGCTTTCTTTTATGGTAATGAATCGGTCCTCCAGTGAGGATTTTCGCAAGAAAGGCACAGTCAAACGGCAGAACATAAGGATGATAAGGTCATCTCAAATTATCAGAAGATATCTATTTTTATTCACAGCAAATTTCGTCTTAAAAATTGAACCAACCTCTTATTTGGTTGCTGACAAGTCTGTGATCATTGAGTACTCGGCGACAAAGATGATTAGAACTCACACAACTAGACCACACTCATGCTCAAATACTTTATGTTTTTTTGGTGACGAAACCCTTGACGAAACTCACTAGGTGCTTATTTTATTTTGGTCAACTCATCTGTACCACAAGGCTTGACCATTACTTGATTCATACTTGGGAATAGAACTTCAGCACTGTGGCTGGACATAATTGCATCATAGAGTAAATTTGTTCGATAAAGTGTCACAGAGTTCTGCCTTAATGTTAACTGGAATAATGCTGTAATAATATAGTGATATAGTGTAATATAAAAGTAATACTGTATAATACCTTCAGATTTTGTCAGACAAATGTACTCTACGATAGAACGTGATTCCGATTATTTCAATAATATTTGTAAGGACGCATTGTGTTCGAAAAGTATATTCAGATTACAATGGGTACATCGATATTCTCATGTGAGCATTGCTGTGATAATTTGAAGTTGATTCCTGATTTATAACTCTAATACCTGAAATCATTTTTGCCACTGACTATTGTTTTTCTATATATAAGTGGTCGTTAATTTTGATGAGAAAACAAGGAGGCTAAAATAGAAAATGCTTTGGCTTATCTCTCCCCACGCGGATTCATTTAGTGTTAAGTTTCGCGTTACAGAGAGATGCAAAATGAATCAGTCAACACGACTGCCTTTCGACTATTTCATAATACTTGAAACAGAGGTATTACAGTTTGTATCTCTGAGGAATTACTTATTTCAAATTACTTAGTTTTAAATCACTGTAAGACCTGACACTTCAATGTTTGGTTAGCTTGCCATCATTATCAATGTGTCGATTAGAAATCTGTCTCAAAATACAACAAAATGGGTTTTTTTTTCGGTTTACACAGACAAAAAAAGTATGTATGAATTCAGAATTAAAGATAAAATTTTGCGGTATTCCGCCTTTATATATTTATTAAATTACAGTGCCTCTCGAGCATACATTGTCACTGACGAATGAACAATGTTTCGGTTACGGGAAGCTTATTCGAATGTATCAAGCGAAATAAAGACCGAAGCTGAGGAAGTGGAAGGATAGGAACTTGCTTGAAGTGGGAAACAGATCAATATTATGAAGAACTTATTTGTCTGATAACGTGTCATGAATAATCCTTATCTACACATTAATGAAAACAAAACACGTAGTTTAGCGAATAGTCACTTTACGTCGGCGAATTCATTCACTCAGCTGTACAGTGAAAATATTTTAGGCTTATTTTCGTCAAGACACTTTAAATATGTGATTAGTAATCAAAGTGTAACTAATGTGTGTGAATATTGGTAAGAGGGTAATGATGACGCGGTGTCAACAAAACATAGCTATGTTATTCAACGCATTTAAGAGGTTGGATAAGCGTGATACAGTGACATTACAAGATGAATAGTTTAATGAGTGAGTTGTGATTAGGATGCACACAGAAACAATGGAAAATATAAAATTATGTAAGAGTGCTAAAAGTTACAAATATTATAAGGATTTAGGAAAGAGAAGAAACAAACAAGCGCACAATCAAGCTAGTAGAAGTTACCATGATAGTAGAGGTCGTTACATGACTTTTTTTGTGTGCATAAATCTGGCTTTTCCAGCTGGATGTCTAAGGCTTCAGTAATGCAAAGTATGCAGAAGCGTATTGCCTTTGGTAGGTTGTTTTTCCTTTGAAAGATCACTTTGAAGGAGGCATTTTCTGAAGTGGAATGACCAGTGTTAACGAGAAGTTTGATTATCGCACTTGTTATACAGCCACTATTACCTTTTTGCAACCGTGCGGGATAGTGCTCTTCATTCCTTTATGGAAAAGATACGTATCGAAAGACCACTGTACCTGGCTCCACAGCAACAGGTTAACTGATATACGCACATAGGAGTGGTCAGATGCGAGATCTCATTCTGAAGGCTTCCGTAGATCAACAGACGACTGGAGAAGACTATTCTTAGCGTTGCTGCGAAGAAGGTCCTTCTTAAAGATGCTGAAATTCTTCTCTTGAGGATATCGCAAGCTAAGTCTACAGTGAAATCCAGATACTTGTAAAGAATTTTGATGTATTTGTGTTGGCTAAGCTGGATGGTTTATTTGCGAAGCTTTCTTTGTCTTACTGGGCAATATCTTCAGCGCTTATTTCAATCTGATGAAGTGAGCTTTTAGATTTCTCCACGAATTTATTAGTCATCTCTCCTAGCGACCTGACCTTGAATGTGATTGATTGTTTATGTGTGTTTTCATACCCTCTAGGCTACTTGTATTGGACCTGATTTTTTCCCTAACTTGAACTTTGATCTTTTGTGTGTGAGATCGTCTTCTTATCGATTGGTAAATTTTGTCTAAGTCGATGTGTATATTGATTGAAGATTCTCTGGAATACCTGGCTTTTACTGATTATCTGGCATTCTGGGTGTTATTTCCTCTGTCTAATATATGAACGTTGGTTTGGTTGTCTCAGTCGAATTGATGTCCTTGGTTGTTTGTATGCAGTGATCTGAGGGAGTTGATGTCATCTCTTCGGACTACTAGCTTATGTTCATGGATAAGAAGACGAATGGGACTACCACTTTGGCCGATGTAGTGTTTTCGCAGTCGTTACAATTTATTTTGTAGATGATGTTTGTTTTATCTTCTTTCGTTGTTGAGTCTTTTGTTTGACACAGAACCAGCTGAGTGAAGTGATTTTGTAGGTTTATGTGTGACATAAATTCCTAAAGGTTTGAGGAGTGTTCCAATGATTTCTGAGAAGTCCTTTTTATATGGTAGGGCGATTTTCTTTGTGCTTTCCTTGAGGGCCTTAGATTCAGTATGTTGACTTGTGGGTACATGTATTTTGATGAAGTTCCGTAGGTATCCATTCTTTTGACAGACGTCCATGGGATGTCTTTCTTCAATTTGTGAAGTATCTTTATTGAAAAAAGTGAGGTCTCGTTCCTATGGACCTTTCGTCTGATACTCGTGTCGATGAATCTTGGTGGGTATCCATTTTGAGTGAAGTTAACTTTCAGAAGATCCACTTTTGCTTTCAGGGTGTCAAGGCTGCAAATTCGTGGGATCCGAGTGGCAAGTATCGCCTAAAATTATGGTGTAATTCAGAAACATGACAATGCCTAGACAACAAAAAATGTGAGAAGGTCATGATATACTGCCTGCATATGAGAATCAAGCTGAAAGTTTGTTAAACTAAATATATTTAGATAATAAGGAAAATGTGCGTTGAATTTACATTGGAGGACTGAAAGCCGTGATAGACCTCAATGACAGTGGACAGATTTGTCCAGAATAATATTTCGAATTACTAATATGGCTTTCTAGCAGGTGAGTGACATGACCCATTTATTGATTGGCTATTAATCTCATCATAACCATTAGGAGTTACTTGATTTTGTAATGTAAATGAGTGAAACCTAACTGCTTCATAGTATTCTTCCATTTGCTGATTGAGTGAATCATCTCGAATGAGCAAAATATCACCAGGAAGGAGCTCCTTTGTTATAGTGACACTTATAAATTGCTTCCGCGTGAATATGGAGTTGGTCAATCGATGTATTTCTGTGTTAAACTGGCAAACAGTGCGCTATTCAGCTAGAATATCCTGTTAACTCAACTTCTGACAGTGCTGAACAATATGATTGTCTTTGCAGGATATAATTGCGCCACAATCGATTACAAATAGATAAAGAAAATCACTGATTCACTTGAACCTTAAACTGCGGTTTTTGAATTATGATTCAGCTCAGAAATCCTTCATAAATATTTTGCTGAACCTGGAAAATGATTTAAGCCAGAATTTTTCCATTTGCTGAGAAATCACATGTATTTTTTTAATTTTGACTTGCAGCTGTCAGATGTTTTTGATAGACTGAGCACTGCCAGAAAGCTATCCCTATTTAAGGTTCTTTTTAACATCAACAGAATCATGGTTATGAATTGTTTATGTATTTTTCACATAATTCTTACTCACAATGTGGTTTATAAATCTGACAAATTTTTCAGTTTTCATAAGTATGTCCTGTCTGTGAATATGTTGCAATCCTAAACTTGTTTTATAACAGAGTGACTAATTTCCAACGAAGACTTTCACGCAAGATTCGAAATTCCAACCAGTTGCACTGGAGAATGCACACAATGTTCCTTTCTAACCAACCCCTAAATGTCCTCAAGGCCTAATCTTAATCCAGCTAATAGTGGTCAGCGGGGAATACAGCGACTTGGAACATGACTTTTGTGAAAAGACTATTGTACAGGTTGCTCTTGAGCAACTTTTACTCTTAGTCATGTTTGTAGCCTGTCAAAATTCTGTACATAGTGAAAACTATTTCGGTCTATATTCAATATTATTTCCCTGGAAATTCCCACCATGTTTCGTTTGCTTTTATATGAAATAAGGATGAATTCTGAAAGCACATATTAACTGTCCGTATTCGGAGGAATGTGGAAGCACATCAAAACAAAGGCCGGTGATTACGCATTTCCAAAAGTTTGCTCTGAATGAAACTGTCCGCACGAGGAAACTTTATTGCGTCTGATAATGAATTGACGACCATCTTATTTGCCATGATTCTACGCGGTTCTTGTCTCAGGATAAATGGTTCAGTAGTCAAGTGCTGATTGAGGTATTTTCCCCGTATTAACTCATACAAATATTTAGTTTACTCAAATGATTTATGCTTATTTATTCTGCATCAAATTCATGAGTTACGATGAATTCTCCTTGACGTTCTTGTGTAAATTCTTTTTACCTCTAGAAGGAATGAGTAAGGAGAATAGTAGCATGAAAAATAAGTGGCAGTTTATTTCAAAATGTATCCGCAAATACGGAAAAAGTGCATAAAGTTTCTAAAGTGGTATTTTCAATTTCTCTATGCAAAATAAATAACTGTTGATTGAATCATTTGTACAATGCCTTTTGATGGAAGTTAATCCAGAATTGAAATTATCCATCAAATTTCTACAAAACCTCTAAGGATTCTTTATCATCTGTGAAGAAACTGAACATTCATAAGGAATTTATTTTATTCAAATTGCAAATTAAGTTAACACAAAGGGAACCATGACTCATGTGTCTCAAAGAGTGCAAACTCAGTCTGTATATATTCACATATAATTAACTTCACTTTGTAATACGTGGATTCCGCTGCAGAAGCGAGTTACAAACTAGAATCATTTTTGTGACAGAAAATTAGAAAAACAAATTTCACTGATAAGCTGAATACTGATGTGAACACTGTCATCTGGTACTTAATAAAATGTACAACTGCCTGAATTCAGTCATAATCCGACAGAAATTGAGACAACGAATGACGTATGACGATAATGTGAATGGAAACGTTTTAAATATTATACTGCTAAAATTATTTCTTGTGTATGTTGATTGCTCACATGGAAGAGAACGGTAGTCACATGACATTGAAGAAAGCTATAAACAACTGTACTGTGGAATATGTTGACCATCTTTCTGTTTACGATTCCACTAAAGAATATGTTGATTAATGTTGTGTTCATCTACATATGATCATTCTGACCGTTTCAGTGAAAGACCGTGAGATACATTTTGCTCTACTTCTTTTTCTGTTTCAGTAATTAATCCATCGTCATATTTCAACAAGAGACATTCAAGTCAAATTAATATTATTGTCCAACTGAGTTCATGGCGGAACACAGCGCTTCAGCAAAATCTTTCCGGTTTTTTCAGTATTCCGCTGTCCCATTTAGCTGACATCACAATGGCTCATAATCCGTGATCTCCTCCTCCCACGTTCTCCTCCATATCACTCTTGGTCAAATGACGCACTCGTCATTTCCTATTCAGGTTCCACTCGACGCATCGACTGTTGCGTAATGTGATATGACGGTCTTCACAGTATGTACGCTATCCACATCAACTTTCTTCAGCGTATTTGTTGAGCAATAGGTTCTTGGTCAGTTTATTCACACACTTTCTTTTTACTGATTCCATCTGACCATTCAATCTACAATATGGAGCTAGGGAAGAAATGCCTGTTGATAACAGCCTGCAATCAGTGAACATTGCTTTATGTGACGCTAGTTCCAAGTTGCTGAACCGTATAGAGACTGACTAAGGACTGACTAAATATTTCTGTTGGAAATTCGAATCTTGACTTTAAGCTGAACGCGGAAGACTCTTCTATTGATTTCAGAGATATGAAGGTCTGTCTTGCCTGTCTGTTTGTGAATTTGACATCTTTAACAGTTTCACCTGAAGTTAAAAATATGCTGAGAGTGAACTGCTTAAAATTTATTCCATTGATAGTGACAGGTACCAGCGAGTATTGCTGGTTGCAATTCTTCGTCACTTCCATCTCCCTTAAATACACTTGTAGTCCTGACTTCGCCGGGATCGCCTTCAATCAGATTGTTGAGTTTCTCCTGCATACAAGTATTCGAGTTTATGTGACACTAAATGTCATTCATCTAAACACGAAATCCAGTTATCCTAGAGCATTTATCAATACGGCGTATTCCCGTCTTATCACTCCCAGTCCACCACAATCGGTGATAACAGGCAGCCAGTTCCTCTTACCCCTGTATTCACTTCGAACGCCTCAATGAGTTTCCCGTTGCCGATCACTTGACACGTGACATCGTCATATAGCCAGCTGTTGGATGAGGTTGATGAATACATGGGCAATGCATCGTGTAGTGATGATGAACTTTCCAAATTAATTTTCAGTCAAGTATTTCGAAGTTGGTGAAGTTGAGGTTGAGGTTCGACTGACATGCCATACTTTTTTGATTGCAGATGATGATAATTGGACTCGCCATTTGATCAGCACATGATAAACCTTCTCTGAATACAACCTGTTCTGACGGCATGCCGGATTTCTGCATCCAGTGTATCTTTGATTCTCTCCAGAATGAAACATTTTAGTAATTTACTTTGCTTAAACTGGAGCGTAATTCCATACCACTTCTCCCTGAGTTGGAATTTGTGCTTATCGCTAGTTTGAGAAAGTGTCAATTATTCCAAACAGTAGGTAGGATTCTTTGCTTCGAAGACTAGAGGCAGCAAATCCACTGCGTCCTATGCATATATCACCAGACCTGGTTTTCTGATAAAATGTTCTGAGTTCTCTGTTCTTCACCGTTGGCTAGTTCTGCTTCAGTGAACAGCCAGGGTGCCCTAAATTCAACTACTGTCTCTCACTTCTATATCGGGTGCGTTGTACTTCGAACTCAGCTTCTCCTTCTGTTGACAATCTTTGCATCCAGTCATCTTCTCCTCCAAAAACCTCCTACATTCACAGCCATTCCTTGTCGCTTCTCTTCTTTCCTTCTAATACAGCTATGCATCATCTCCAGAGAGTGAGTTTCAGTGTTCTTTCACACAGGTCTCCTCTGTCATCCTGTACTCTGTTTCTGATTTTACTCTGATGGCTGCACTGGAAGTGTCCTTTGTACATTCGTCTTTCAGAGAGATTCTGAGTGTTGAGGTAGGACTGTGGTTTGTCTCCAGTTGTATTGATGGCTTCCAGCGTCATCTTGCAGGTTCGCAAAACAAGGTAATGCTCTCAATCCATATCGCCTCTCTTCTCGTCTTCGCGTCCACTGGACTGCATCTCCACATTCATGTGCAGCATTGAAGTGAAGTCTATCTGGTTTGTGGAGTGTCTGTCAGGTGAAATCCATGTTGCTTCGTGTATATCTCAGTGGTTGCGCACGCTGCCTGCAATCACCAAATCATTGAAGTCGGAAAAGTCTCCGAAGAGTTTCCCGTTGTCATTGATTTCGCCGAGAGAGAGCCTCTCGACCCATGGTGAGATCACGTTCTGCATTGTCTGCTTCTAGTTCGGTTGACATTGATATCGCTCATAGCGATTTTGATGACATGTCTCCATTTGAGAAGCTGTGTATTACTGTTTGCAGTTGTCTGTAGAAATCTCCATTCTTCTCTTGTTCCGTGTAGTTTGTAGCACTGTGCATGGAGTTGGATGAGTGTAGCTTTCCATCTTTCCATCCTTCATCCTCTCTTTACTTCTCGTAGCCTTAAAAGTTGGGGTACTGAATTATTCTACGCATGCGACCGTCTTCATAACAGTTTTTGATTCTATTTAATCACATTGAGATGAATAGTTTCAGTAGCATATACTTTAACAGCACAGGATTTATGGAGATTGGGAGACTAACAAAGGAATTCGGTAGACTCTGATTTCCGTGGTTTATCTTCAAACCATCTTGATAATAATGCATATGGTGTTTTTCGCGTATCTTATGTCTGTCGAATTTTCCTAAAGCGTCAATAATAAGTTTACTGAGGGAACGTTTCCCAATACTGCTTCGTTCGTGATATTACTGGCAAATACTCATGCATACGACTAGTATTTGTCTGAAAAAGTGTCAAAATAAATGAAAAGCATTAATTAAAGAAGCTTATTTCCTGTAACTAATTTATTATATTTGTGACGTAGTTTTGGACTGTGAGTTAAAATATTACTGAAGTCAGAGATAATTCTTATTAAAATAATCCCTCTTTTAGTTGATTCAAAAATCATTTACTAATGAATAATAGATTAAAGATCTCAATGAGTCCGTCATAGATACTCAGAAGCTGTCATCCAGTAACAACACTTACTTTTGAAAGAATTCTACAGCAAGAATGAACAGACAATCATTTAAAAAAGACGTAATAATTAATTCATTGCAAAATATCACATTAAAAGCAAACATTCAGATAACAAATTCCACATCAATTCCTTAATTCTGCTTTCAAGCTTCGGGTAAGTACACAGATAAACAACAAGATATAAATTTCTCATGATTCTGTCGATCTCACGAATTACGTGATGATTTATGCATCTGTACCCCAAACAGAATTGGAATATCAACTTTGTTCATAGTATTTATGTCGCCAGAGTGTGATACATGCACAACCATTTTCGTATCAATTGAAATTGAACTGAAACAACTATACGACCTATACTATTGATAGCAAAACACTGACTGTTACCAAGAATGATGGATGAGTGAAGGCTTGTGGGATTGTGGATAATAAGTGTATTGATATGTCATTGTACATTTGCAATGTAACACTGCGGCAACACTAGGATACCCATAAGTATCGTATGACAGCGGAAACGGTGAAGACTGTATTGATGTGAGACAATGGCCCTATTCGTTGCAAGTAATGATCATCACGGTTTCGTTACCAGAGGTTGTGTAAATACAGTTGATTCTGCACGCACCCGCATACATTAAATCGTTGCTTGTTACTGGTGATTCTCGCTTCATAATTCTTCTCTGACCTGTCACCTGTGATGATTTTCTGTTTCAATAGTGCAATTTGTTTCTGCTCCAAATCTGCTGTTGTCATAACAGGCTTTGTAACAAAATTGAATCATCTAAGCATAAGGTGTTTTCCGTTTTTTCTAGACTTAGGTGTTATTTGCTTCAAATGAATTTTTAGACGAAAAAATCCCACTACAAGTTGACTCATCTAAAACTTGCAGCCACTGAGTTTTCGTATATCCTCGTGCATTACATTGTCCATGATGTGTTTTACTGTATGAACCTGTTAAATCTGTGAAACATCTAAGGGGTGAGCACGTTTTTAGAGAAGGGTGAAGCTTATCTCATATGATAGATGACTGCTGGGATTTCAGGCTTCAGAATATTTAAACCAATTCTCGTGTATCCCATGCCACAAATTTGTATAATTTTACCAAGTGACATTTGGAAAGTGAATGACGGTTTCGTCTTCCGTGTTTAAAACGATTGCTGAACATTTATTACCCAATTAGCCGTTATCATTCTGACTCGTGACATCAATTTAATACTGGACACCTTAGTGTCGAAGCGAATTAGGTTTGTAAAATAATTTCTGACGCTAAGAAGGGTTAATCAAAGGATAGCCAAGTCAAATCAAAGGTTACATATGCATAACTTCACAAACTAATTCAATGTGCGTTTGAAAAAAGGATGAGACTTGAAGTAGCTACACTCTTCTCTCATAAAAGCAAAATGGAGTAAGTTTACCAGATAAAACATCCAGAAATATTGATTCATCTTTGTTGTTTTGGAAATGTTAGTCTTCATTCTTCCTCAACTTGTTGTTAAAATGCCAAGAAACCTATTATCTTTATTCGAGAGAAGAGATTTTATTTTGCAAGTATAGTAATACAACGCAATTTATGAAGAAGGCATTATCAAAAAGGTAGCAGGAATTTCCTCAAATCGATAAATATTACTACAAATGGCAGTAATTTCTACTCCCAGTCATGTTCGACTTTATGAAGCTTTGAAATTAGTCCTGAAATATATGTTAACCTGATCATTACAGTTTCGTTGCATCAATTAGAATACAGAATCGTCTCATTAACTGAAGGCTAGGCCTTTGTGACGTATATTTGCCTGCATTTATACTAATTATATTATAAATCACTTCGTATGAAATTATCAAATAAACATAATCTGCATAAATTCTCATGTTTCCACATTGAAGAATCACGTAAGTAAACATATAACTTAGTCGGATATGTATTTCTCATGATTCTTATGGGCACATGAATTATACAAGACCATTTTAGCACCAGAGTATATGAAATCGAGGCTTGCAACTGATGTTTGTAGATGTAATTCCAGTGAACCGTTAAATTGTCGATTGATAAACTTGAAAGCGATGTATGTGTCAGCAGTTTCTTTTCCAATTTTCAATTAAAAAATAATCAAAATTGTTGAAAATTGTATTTTCATGCCAGTCGAAATCAGTAAGTTTACCTGTGGAAATACTGATAAATAAATCTGGATATAATTTGTTATTTTCGTTTTTGAGATATCAACTGTGATTTCTAACAGTATGATTTCTAATTCCAATCAAACAGATCCATTCCCAGGATTATTCAGCGGAAATTTTAACTATCCCTCAAAGAAAATAAAGTATTGAAAATTATCTATCAATATTTCTGAACATATGATGCAGTAAATCGTCGCATCAAGCCCATCTATATTAAATTTTCGATATCTGATACAATGCAGGCTTATGTTTATTATCTGTTGCACCAAATATTACAACCAATAGTAAAACATCTTATATCACATTACCGAAATCTTACATGTAATTGACGATATCAGTTATCATCATTCATTGAAGAAATAACAATTCTGTCAAACAGAATAGAATTCATTTTTCTCTTGGCAAGAGTTAGATAATTCCAGGAATTACGACGTATATAGTAATGTCAATCAGGTTTTACGCCTTTGAGATAATGATGGAAAATATGTTTGGAATGATTTAGCTAACAACCTCGTTTCACTGTAATATACGTCCAAGAGGTGTTGAAAGATATATTTAAAATATGTATAGTCAAATTTGTTTAGTAGGAAGTTGATCAAATATTCTTGTCACTCAGACGATAACGAAGGATACGATGAATGAGTACCCATCATATGATTACCAATAACATATACGGGTCTCATCCAGTTGCAGCCAACTTCCTTAATGATAATGTTAACAAGATTCAATTTAAAAGGTAGTGAAGTTACAATCATCCAGTGCTATGTCATAAAAAATAAAGCAGATCAAGAGACAACCTCAAACGGTAATTACGAAACCCAGCTAGATGGCGTCATCGAAATCTTCAAAGGCGATATAAATGCCAGTGAAACTAGGAGCAGACAACACAAGAAGAAGAAGACGCGTCATGGATCAGGAATCAAAATGAAGTAGAACGAAGAACTTCTCACAGGCTTTTGCGCACTCATTTATTTGGTGATTGAAAGTATCTCGTGGCAGCTCAAGTGCGTACCAACAAAGAAATGGATTCCATGAGATAGACACACCGAAATTCAGTTGCACTTTGTCGCAATATTGCTCAGAAAAATGGCGACGCAACTTGTTGGACACCAAAGTTGAAGATGGGATCATAAAATGGGCTGACATTATTGTCAAATGCAGGGAAGCTTCAAACTCGAGGTGAAAGCCATCATATAAGCTGGACCAAATTTTGAGGCTGATACACTGGAACTGATGGTGAAAGACAAGAAGGGCACATACGCTGAAGCCACAACACAAAGTCGTAGGTATTGTGGAGCATCACTGATGCACCCTAACGAAATCTGGTAGCGAATAAGTTACGAGACATGTTGAAATAACACAGCAACTAGTGCAAAGATGAGCAATGAAACGTGGGGGTGAGATAAGTACAAAACTCACAGAACAAGGAATTTAGGCAGGGTCTTTTAAAGGATGAAAGGCAATTCTGCGACACAATAGAAACTCTACCAGGCCAAACAGCAAGTAAAAAGAACATCAGATGACTACACTAGATATTTAAGTCGCTATCGAAGAAGAGATCAACACGAAATAAACTACGGAACGACAATGAAGGGAACAGAATTACCCAAGAAGGTTGGAAAGAAGGTAACATTGTGCTGACCATCTCAAAGGACTCCTGAACCAACCACCATCTACAACTCCTCCAGGATTACTACTGGCGGAAGGAACAAAACTGCCGATGGCAAACAATCCGCTGAAAAAGGAAGATATCCTGAGTGCCTTACAGCTGCAAAATACTGAATAGCAGGCAGAGCCAGATAATATTCATCTGGAAGCACTTAAAAGTGAGCCAGAGATCTGAGCGGTTATCCTTATGTCACAATGGAGGGATTTTGGAAGAGAGGAAAGGAAAGTATCTACTCATTGGAAGAAAGAGGACCCTGTGAGACTACCAAAGAAGGGTGACTTTAGCTTCTCTAACTTCTGGCGTGGGAAGATGCTGCTGTACAGATCGAGCAAAGTAATAAACCACGTCGTACTGGACATACTGAAAGATCACCTGAAAGTAAAGCTGCACTTGGGACAACGTGGTTTCATAAAAAGCTATTCGTAAGCAGACCCCAATGCACTTCTCCGCGTCACCATCGAACAGGGAACAGAATGGCAGTCAAATATGCATCTCAAATCCATTGACTTCGAAAACAACGTTAACAATATTGACTGTGAAGTTGTTTTAAAATTGCCTTAACACCTTGTGAAGTAGAATGACGGCAACATTTACAAGGCTCATTCACAGGCCAAAAGAAGCTGCTAAATGTCAAGTGATTCAGAAAGTAAAACTCAGGAATGCGTATGAAGTGAAGCCAAGAGTGAAACAAGGCTGCCTAATATCCCCTGTGATACTTCAGCCTGTGTTGAGCCACATCATGTGGCATACATTGAGAAGTGAGAGACAGAAATGCTATGGGATAACAAGACTACTATCGAAGATTTAAATCTGTGAACTGTTTGTGTTTAATCCAGCAAGACCTCGGAGATATACAGACGTAAATCTACAAGGTGAAATAAGAGGCATTCCGAGAGAACATCAAGAAGATAGCACCAATTACCATTAAAGCCAGAAATTTGAACGGGTCCCCACTCACACTTGTTTAGGAGGTATCGTATGAAATACAGGCTGCTACTTTTGAAGTAATAGCAATGTGAAGATCTACTGCACAAATAACAAGATTCAGATTTTTGACATAAATGCAAAGTCGGTCTATTTATTCAAGTCAGAAACTCGGTGCGTCATGAAAAACATTTCCGACAGGCTGCACACTTTTATCAACAGCTGAGTTCGCTAGATACTGAGGACCAAATGGCCAAAAATAATTACCAGCAACAGACTCCAGTGATTATTCAATCACAAGGCCCATAGCACAGCAAATATGCTGAAGAAAATGAGGATGGATCAGACACACTCTGTAAGTACTTTTGAGAGATTCATTAGACCCATATCTTGAGTGGATTCCGAATGGGAAACAAGGAGTTGGGTGTTTGTCTGGGACTGACTCGGAGGTGATACTGTGAGGAGGAGATTAAAGATTTCGCGCAATTATCAAGCCAGTGAACAAGGACTGCTGAGGAGAGGTGTGCTATTGAAACGGTATGTTCTAGTAGGAATGTTTATCGTTTCAGCGAATGTTTCCGTTTTTTGATAATTCTCTGTAAGACTGCTAAATATATAAGTATCCGAATCAAACTTTGTAAAAATCGAATTGTGACAACTCAATGTTCATAATCATCTCATTCCAGTATGTCAAGGTAAGTTTAACAAATCTTACATAATAAATGAGCATATCTTCAGTAGTAGTTCTGTTGAGACAATATGCCTGAATTCAGTAATTTATTAATATGCATATATACAGACACTCAAGTGATTATGAACAATCCTTAATGCTCGAAACGTCATTCAGTTAATAATACTGTATCACTGTGCGATACTTAAAACAAACGTATGTAGTATGGAAACTTCAAAGCATCAAATGGAGGATATATTTTGAGGAAACATCATTCAAGTCATTGGAAAACTAAACTCTGATGAAGTTAATAATTTGAATTTTGGTATTTTGTGACCTATAGAGGTTGTCAGTAAGTTGAAATGTTAATACTGGGACAGATAACTCCTCAAAATCCTCCTTCCATATCTAGATTCCGAAGTTGGTTACATATCAAAAATACTTTCAAGATGAGATGACCATGAATTCAGTTTAATTTGATAGCTGAAATCAAAGTTGACTTTTCATTTCTTAATCAGAAATTCAAATTATCTGATTAGGTCACGTATACACAAATAAGATGTAGACAAAGAAACCGATGCCGTTATCAATTCTATGTATCTATTGCGATTTCAGTTACAACCACCTTTGACAAACCTTCACTAGTTTACTAACTGGCTAGTTTCCTAGTCCATCCCAGACCGCATAAACAGGAGCGTTGAGCGTCGCATAGTAAACTTGTCTCGGGAAAACCAATCAAGCTCCTACGAAATATTCAACACAAGAAAAATATCGAAATGAACACAAACACAATTTAAAACGAGCTATATTTCCCCTGATTCCGAGAGGCAAAATAAAAACATTAGGCTGATGAAAGCTTTTCGGATACCAGTAAGCCAACCACTGTATCCACTCACAATGAAAGCATCAACACAAATAGCAACGCAGGGACAAGACATCAAAATCGCTATAAGCGATATGAATGTCAACCGAACTGGAAGCAGACAATGCAGAACGTGATCTCACCATGGGTCGAGAGGCTCTCTCTCGACGAAATCAATGACAACGGGAAACTCTTCGGTGACTTTACCGACTTCGATGATTTGGTGATTGCAGACAGCGTGCGCAACCACTGAGATATACACGAAGCAACATGGATTTCACCTGACAGACACTCCACAAACCAGATAGACTTCACTTCAATGCTGCACATGAATGTGGAGATGCAGTCCAGCGGACGCGAAGACGAGAAGAGAGGCGATATGGATTGAGAGCATTACCTTGTTTTGCGAACCTGCAAGATGACGCTGGAAGCCATCAATACAACTGGAGACAAACCACAGTCCTACCTCAACACTCAGAATCTCTCTGAAAGACGAATGTACAAAGGACACTTCCAGTGCAGCCATCAGAGTAAAGTCAGAAACAGAGTACAGGATGACAGAGGAGATCTGTGTGAAAGAACACTGAAACTCACTCTCTGGAGATGATGCTCAACGAGACCTGCATAGTTGTATTAGGAGGAAAGAAGAGAAGCGACAAGGAATGGCTGTTAATGAAGGAGGTCTTTGGAGGAGAAGATGACTGGATGCAAATTTAGTCAACAGAAGAAAAAGCTGAGTTCGAAGTACAGCGCTGTCGATAAAGAAGTGTAGAATATTTCTGGGGGAGACGGGAGTCGATTCTATGACTCCTTGGCTGTTCACTGAAGCAGAACTAGCCAGCGGAGAACAGAGAACTCCGAACATTATATATGATAACCAGGTTTCTGTCCGGGAAAAGCAACTGAGTAGATCCAAGCTATGAATGATATTCAAGAGAGCCTGATTACCAATGAGGAGGAGGAACAAATGAAACAATGGTCTGATGACAAATGCGCAGGTCGCAGCGGATATGCGGTCTCTAATGCTCGAAGGAAAGAATGCTACTTTCTGATTGGAATAAATGTTACTTTGTCAAAATACTAAGAAGCTTGACTTGCAGCTCAGGGAGTACTGGTACTGAATTTCGCTCCAGTTCAAGCCAACTAAATTCCTGAATAGTTACATTACGGAGACAATCAAAGATTCATTCGATGCAGAAATCCGCCGTGCCGTCAGAACAAGTTGTATTCAGGAAAGGAGAATCCTGTGCGCATCATAATCACCACTCAACAAAGTCGTGAGAGGAACTGGGTGCCTGTTATCACAGATGATACTCCTAATTGTGGTGGACTGATTTGTGTGTCAGACTGTGCACTGGGAGTCAGGAGACGGGAATTCGCTGTATAAATAAAAATGCTCTGGGATGACTGGATTTCGTGTTTGAATGATTTAAGTTTAGTTTCAAATAAACTCTAGTA
Organism: Trichobilharzia szidati; assembly: GCA_944472155.2. Lineage (NCBI taxonomy): Eukaryota > Metazoa > Platyhelminthes > Trematoda > Strigeidida > Schistosomatidae > Trichobilharzia > Trichobilharzia szidati. The sequence continues at coordinate 131,957,192 of OX235272.1, read as the reverse complement.
CTTTTAGGTTTTTTTAATCTAAAATTAATTCAATAGTAGTCCTACTCCACTTGGTGGTATTGTTACAAGTTAACAGTTTTCAGCATATTATATCGTTAGCCTAAATTTAGCAGGCTGACCAGTAATGTCAAGCGTGCGTCGGCAGGAGATCAAACCCCGTCCGTTGTGCATGGTCGACGAGATTCACAACCGCTGTGCCATCGTCCTACGTAGTCATGGGAAATCAAACAAGCTGGTGGCGAAATCAGGACTTCACGTGAACATAAGAAATGACGAAGGTAATGAATATAACCAACCACCACCAATCATCATCAGTGGGAGAGATCTGACAATGGTTAATTCCTTCACTTATCTAAGAGGCATTGTTTCAACTACATGAGGTGACAACAGATGAAGGTATCAAAGCCACTCAGAATCCGAAATTGAAGATACGTCTTCATCCAACTGAAACCAGTTTTTTATTCTTCTGTAATCAGTCAGCATAAGAAACTAGACTCGAATTTTCAACACAAATGTGAAGTCAGACACCTTGCTTTACGGCTCAGAAACGTGCGCTGTCTGTCACAACAAAGATTCCGAACCAGTTGCAAAATTCTCTCAACGTCTGCCCCGCTCTCTCACTCCATACTCAAGATCTAATGGCTGCCAATCTAGTCAGCGAGAAAGAATTTGCAACAATCAACTCTGGCTGCCAACAAATCAACAAACAACGGCCGGTTGCTCAACAGATATTATGACAGAATATAGATGGATATAGCATACGTTGAGGAAACCGTTGAATGAAATCGCACGCCGTGCAGGTGATCACTAGATTTGAATCCCGATGGGAATCGTCGAGTGGGTGGTTGATGCGAAGTGAGATGGAGGAGATAATGTGACGATAAGAAGATGAGAGATAATTGGCAATCGTGGACCCAGCTGAAGAGGTCTGCCTAAAATATAGGAAGGTGAAGATGTGTTGTTGAAACCCTTTGGTTCACTCAGAATAAGATTAAATAGTATTAATAACAACATCGTTGACAAAATGGGCTGTTTTTTACGGTGATGTTGAGTGCCTACATTTCAGCAGACAATCCGGTTAATATAACTTAATGCTTATTGTCGTTAGATCAAAACTATTTGAAATTTGAATTTTATCCCTTAAGCTATCTAGTGTTAACTAGGAGATACGGATAAACAAAAGTATTTATAACCATAATACACCAACCGTAGGAATGCATCAGCTGAATTCGGATGTAAATATGGACAACAGCATGTTAGAGGCAACACTGTATACACGAAACTCTTGAAGTATGTAGCCCTGAAAATTGACTGTGGGGAAATGCGATAATTATAAATTGTTAACTGGATCTATTTGTACCATAATAGCGTAAATATCTAAACAGATGAAAGGTGGAGTTGATTTATTTTTAAGATATTCATAGTTATATATTCAAAAGAAATGACACAATTCAAATACCAATTTTGTTACACAGCAGTCTGCATTTATTTTCATATGCCACGTTGAAGAACAACGTAAGTAATCGCCTAACTAACTGCCCGGATATGTATTTTGATGACTATGATAATAAGTGATATGGAATACGCATATCTGAGAATTCCAGATGGACAATGATGTGATTCAGAACATCATCAGTTTTCGAAATCATATTTGCAACTTGCAAATCATTTTGGCACTATACACATTTCTGGACGAAATGTCAACACAGTTTCACCTGAAAATCAAAACTACTCACATCACATAGTGTGATCTGCTTGATACCAAAATCAGTGATCCAGATAGGCAGCATAACTACAAAAAGCTATAAATACTAACTGATCGCAAAGTAAAATTATGAACCACTCAAATGTAATAGTAGCAACTTACCACCCAATGGTCCTCTGCTCTTTTGGGGCCAAAATAACCAGTAGTGTATCAGATTTCACCAGGCCGAATCGCCTAACACCGGTGTTCTGTAAATCAGGAACGGAATTTTCATATTATTTTGCAGTTTACACGGTTCGAAATGAAATTTCATCACACTGTCTGTTAAAAAAGTAAAATGGTTTTATTGCATTCCAGTACATTAAAATTTTGAAATAATCCTTTTCTGTAGTCAGCCCAGGTGAGTCTCAAATATTGTTGTTATACAAATAATATGGAACAATTATATTTCGTAGGTTCTCGTCAGGGACATAAAACCCATAATATTTGCTAGAACATTTTCTAACACACGGTTCGTTTTTCATCATGAAACAGGCTCCAGTCAAATGAGACCTCTGAACATTATATCAGATAACTAGGTGTCTTTCCGTGAATAGATCACGATGTGCGTCGGTGGAACAGTGGTTAGGACTCTCGCCGACCATGCACATGGTCCGGGGTTCGATCTTCTGCCGACGCACACCCAATATCTATGGTCGGCCTGTAAAATTTGGGCTACCGATATCCATGCTGAAAATTCTATACTTGTACTGAAAATGCGGTGTGGCATCAAGCTGTAATCAAAATTTTAAAAAAAATGTTCAAGAGACGTTGATAACCAAGGAGGAGAAACAAATGAAACAATGTTCTGATCACTTCAAAGGATTCATGAATCGACCACCACCGGCAACTCGCTCACAAATACCACCATCAATAACACGCAAAGAGCTGTCAGTGGACACCAATTCTTCAACGAAAGCAGAAGTCTTATATACAAACAAGCTATTGAATTCCGGGTGGGCAACAGGCCCAGTTCGAATTTATTCGAACTAAGTCCTAAGTTCCTATTGTAATGAGGACGCTTGGAACCGATAATGGCTATGTATTTCTTTCAACTTCAAATCCAAAACACCAGTATTCCTTGAACGAAGTTATATTGTTTGGCAATTAAAGCAAGACAAAATACAAAGTGTACAAACAAATGTTTAGTACAAATGAAGTTATAAAATACTTTTATTCGTGTTCCTTTCCGCCTTCTCCCAACTTGCACGCGATTGAACCATTCGCGCCTTCGAGTTGCCCACCATTGGCTACCAGTTCCAATAAACAAACGTTCAATGTTCACGTCCATTGACAGAAGAAAAGCTCTTACTGATTAGAGGAAAGGCTACCAAGGTTGCAATACTTACGCCTGTGCAGGCATGTGCAGAATCATGTTCTTTTCCACACCAAGAAAAGCATCAGTAGCATCATCCTGGAGAAACTCAAACATGATCAACAACGCGCCAAATTCAGGAAAAGCAAATCATGTGCTGATCAAATCGCAACTCCATGCATCATCATCGAACAAAGCATAGAGTCGCAGTCAAGCCTGTACCTCAACTTCATTGACTTAGCGTAGGCTTGTGACGACACTGACTGAGAAGACGTTTGCAAACGTCTTCAACACTACAGCGTGCAGCGTTCAAGGCCTTATAAACTTATGCAACATCTGAAAAACAATTGTGCATGCCAATTAGTGCACAGCGTTTGAAGTGAAGACAGAAGTAGGATAGGTCTGCCTCGGGGAGCAAGTAGTTACAAATTCGTTTGTCAATTAGAAGTCTCATTAGGACCTGGACTTTGTGAACGATTTATGTATCATGTCAAATAAATTCGAAGGTTAACAGGGAATAACCAACAAACTGGCTGAAGAAGCAGAGAACAGGGAACTCTAAGTGGACGGGTGGATGTGATGATGATAACCAGCCAATAACACCAAAATGAACCAATCAATATCAGCGGAATAAATTTGGAGGAGGTCACTTCCTTCACTTATCTAGACTGCGCCGCATTTCAACCAAAGTGAATGAAATGAATACGGATGTCAAAACCAGAATCAGGAAGGCAAGTCGGGCCTTCATCTCAGTGAGATCAGATTGTTAATATTTTGCACGCAGCATGATTCTGATTTTCGACATAAATGTCAAGTTGATCTATTTATTCTAGTCAGAAACTCAGCGCGTCAAGAAAAGCATTTCCAACAGGATGCTCACTTTTATCAACAGCTGCTTTCGCTTGATGCTGAAGATCAAATGGCCAAAAAGACCTACCAGCAATGGACTACGGCGATGATTCAGCCACATAGCCCATAACACAGCAAATGTGCTGAAGAAAATGGAGATGGATCAGACACGGTCTGTAGGTACTTTTGAGAGATATAATAGATGCATACCTTGAGTGGCTTCCAAATGGGATACAAGGAGTTGGATATTGGTCGGGGACTGACTTGGAGGCGATAATGTAAGGGGGAGATGAGAGCTTATGCACAATCCTGGAAAGAGCTTAGACCGTTTTCAAAGCGCGTCACAAACTTGAGACGCAATGCTGAAACCCTGTGTTCCATTAATAACCCACTGGTATAATAGTATTAGGGATTGTTGTACGAAAGGTGTACTGAGTCTTTATTATATCTTTGAGAAATGACAAAATAACACGAGAAGGTGATTGAGATGCATTTAGTGAAGTATATCATCAGTGGCCGGAAGAACTCGTTTTGCCCTGATATTCGATAGTAAATAACATCACTTTGAATCCTAACTACATCATGTCCAGGAAGTTTGGTCCCATTACCAACGTTTTCGTTTAATCTGTACTAAGACACAATGAAGTGTTACCGTGGTTTCTATTTGTTACAGACGAAGTTGGTATGTGAACATTCTGAGTTGGTATTTACAGTCAGAATTTAAGATAAGATTTCGTGCAATTTCACCCATACACTTTTGGTTATTAAATGGAAGTGGATTTTGAGCGCTTAAATGACACTTAAGCTTGAATAATAACGAGGAAGTGGCCTTTTTTTCACACAGTGAGTTTATCAAAATGTAAGAATCTATCCGTTCGGTGAAGAAGTGGAAGTAAAGTAATTTGTCTAAGATGAGGAGTTTATCACAATATTGATTTACACAAATGTTTGTGCGGTATGTAGTCACCAAAAATACTCATCGGCAGAGGGCGTCAGAGAAAACCAGGAGACATCGCCTGCACAAGAAACTGAGTATATTTTTTCAACAAAATATATTGAACTTATTCGGGAAATAAGTTAGCCCTGATAAAACTCAGTGACACTGGACAGATTTGTCCAGTGTCAAGTCATGTGGAACACTTAACATGAGGGCTGATCATATACCAGAATAATATTTCGAATTACTAATATGCCTTTCCAGCAACTGAGTGACATGACCCGTCTATTGATCGGCTATTCATCTAATCATAACCATAAGGAGTTACTCGATTTTGTAATGTAAATGAGTGAAACCTAACTCCTTCATAGTATTCTTTCATTTGCTGATTGAGTGAATCATCTCGAATAGGCAAAATATCATCAGGAAGGAGCCCTTTTGTTATAGTGACACTTGTGAATTGCTTCTGCGTGAATATGGAGCTGGTCAATCGATGTTGGCAAGTTCGTCCGTCGTATGTGTCATCTCGGTGGGTAAATATTTGACCAAGTCGAAGTTGTGTAGTGAATTAAATTTACTTGTATTTCTGTGTTAAACTGGCGAACAGTGCGTTGTTATGCTAGAATATTGTGCTCACCTAACCTCTGACAGTGCTCAACAATATGATTATCTTTACAGGATATTATCGCACCACACTTGATTACAAATAGATGGAGAATATCACTGATTTACTTGAATTATAAACTGTACTTACGTAATTACTTTTCATTTTACTATCGCTTGATAACATTTTTGTTAAATGGTGGGGATTTCTGTGGCTGATCGCTTGCAATCTAGATAAACTTACCTGTGTGTCGTGTTGTGGTTTTCAAGGAGCTGATTCCTGCGTCAGAGCTACCACCTCCAAAGTTTCTATTGAACTCCAATCGCCATACATGCTTCGCAAGCTGATCAACAACCAAAGTTCCTTTCCGTGAACTATTCACTTCATTTATACTTAAAGTCTGGGTTGATGAAACCAGCCTGATTTTCGCAACTCCTCAGGAACTTTAGGTATGTTTCATAATTAATTATTTTTGAAACTTATATTTGTTACACGTTTGTCTAACATGGTTGAACTTAGAAAAACTTTAATTCAACTTAAAAATTCTAGCGAAATTGCAGCAATTTGACTTGCTACACTGCAAATATTCAAAGAAATTATAATTTATGGAAATCTTTGATGGGTAAAATAAATGCCTGAGGAAGAATGAGAATTTGATATACATAGCAGTTCATGAAGGGTGAATGCATCTGCTTCTATGAGTACAGCTATTGCACTATAAATCATCGGTTTCCTAGCATCTAGAAGACCATGACCAAGCTGTTAACACTTCTCAAAGTGACTCGAACCAACACCCAAAGACTTCGTAGATTTATGCAATATTCTGATTTAACCAACTCCTAATTTCTCTCGAAACCTAATCTTATGTCAGCCAAAATTGCTCCGTGAGAGAAACAATGACCTACTTCACGTCCATCTTCAAGAGTCAACTAGACATCTTCTATTTGTGCAACTATAGCTCCATTTTATATTTGTAAACCTCAAGAATAGGCCAGAAATCTCTGCACACTGCACAACTTATCCATCATTATATTTTACCATCTACTTGGAAATTCCAATCATGTTTCAATTACTTTTATATCAGATGATAAGTTCTCATAATGATGTCAATATTTAGGTGAACTAATGTTCGTAGATTAGTCACGTAGTTCTAACTTCATTTTTCATCGAAAAATAGTTTAACCTTTTATATTCAAGAGAAGGAAGTTAAAGGAAACATAATGTAAAAGGTATTCCTTAATTTGTATTTGGTTTGTAACTAGAGGAATATTGGTCACGATTCGTAATAAATGTACAGCCATCTAACATCAGCTCTTTTCCCACAATTCTCACCTCATTCCAATGGACTCAGTAGTCAGCCGTCACTAGCATATTTCACCATACTAAATTAATTTGAATTCTCGGATGATATGAATGTTAGTCAAATGTGTTATCTGTACAATGTCCAAAAGTTGATTCTAACATCTTGAAGATGCTTTCGATATTATTGCGCTTATATACTAAGAAAGTGCAAGTAAGCAAGATAACTGCGTTAACATCAACTGGTAACCACTTTGAATCATATTTACAAACTATTCAAAAATGTGCGCATCTAATTCAAATTATTACAGAGATCCGGAGATTTTCACTAAGCACGAATAAAAATGTACAACTCCATGAAATCAATCGTATACCATTTATATTTCGGACGAAAAATGAAGAAACATGACAGCAATACTAATAAAAGCTTTTCAAGCCTTTCACAATGATATAGACATCTACTTCCTATGTTGACCGTTCACTCAAAACTGAATGCCAGTCACATGATAATGTCGAGAAACCTGGATATTGTTTAATACGGTACTGTATTTTCCATTGAAAGAAAGAACTATGAAGTCCTCTGCCGTGGAATGTGGGTGTTCTCTTTAGTATTTAATATTTTTATTTTAATATTTTGATTACAGCTTGATTCCACACCGTATTTTCAGTACAAGTATGGAATTTTCAGCATGGATATCGGTAGCCCAAATTTTACAGGCCGACCATAGATATCGGGTGTGCGTCGGCAGAAGATCGAGCCCCAGACAATGTGCATGGTCGGCGAGAGTCCTCACCACTGTGCCACCGACGCACTTAACGTGAAACCTGGGAGTACTGGACAGCTGTTTCGTCCTAGTTTGGGACTCTTCATCAGTACGCACCCACCGGGATTCGAACCCAGGACTTGCTGGTTACAAGGCGAGCTCGTATACCATTAAGCCACTGATGATCAAATTAATATTATTCCTTTATAGATGAGGCAAATAAGTATTGCTGTCATATACGTTTAATTGTTCTGGTTGTTTCAGTGGACAAACGTGAGATATATTTTGATTAACAGTTTTGTTTCTATTTCAGTCACTTTACAACAGATTTTGAAACCAACAAATTGCGAACGGACTCTTCAACTGCTATCATTTTCTCCAAGAATGCTTTCATGCAGTTATCTCCATCCACCTACGATGTACACTGCATTCACTTTATTTTCTAACAAATCTTTAAAACAAATAGTTAAACCAAACACGTTATTTAAGCTATTCAAACACTTATAGTCGTAATTATTAGTATAACTAACTCACTCAAATTATTTTAGTCTTCCAAATGTCTGAATGGGGATTCCCACTACTAGTCATATCGGCACTTAACACGTGATTTCTGAATTCCAATTCATGACAATCAGTGGATCCAAACTATACGGAAATACATATCTTCGGTGACTTCCCATCATGGTTTACAACTGCGGAAAAAGATTACCAGGCAGAGACATTTGACACCAATATGATGATTCGAATTGAAGGTAAAGTATATGAATCAGAGGAGCTTAATGAATGGGATCATGTGAATAATAACAACTTCACCGTAATAAAAGTCAGCGGTACAGAGTAGTTCTACCTATGCAACTGTCTCCACAAAATCAGTTTTAATGGGTAGTTTATTCCTCATCTGCATTGGAATTACAGAGATTCCAAAATGAAGCCGACAGTCTCTAATAAACAGATGTCAGTGATTAAGGAGCACAGGCAGGCGTTAAACGATCAGCTGTCTGATTTGAAACACTTAGATGAGGATAACAATGTTTGGTTTAAGTCTAAGATAGTTGACATTGCATAGCAGTAGTACGTTTCTCCTCCTGTACAGTCAAAAATGCTTGCTAAGGTGAACAGACCGGCGTTAAACTGCAAATATGTTCGTTCTTTCTTATGTTCAAACTAATAAAGTGAACGCGCTGCATGAAATCAGTCATTTCATCTCTTCACGTTTCTATAAATTCTTACCGTGTGCATCCACTTTCACTTCTGGTGGCTTCATTATATTTGCCAATCATCAATCAACTTCTCGAGACTTTCAACTACATATACATACTGATTGTATCAGACAGTTTGTCTAAGTGGTTTCCGTTAGCCCATACACAATAAGTATTCCTGTAGGCTGAACACAACTCAAAATGTGAGGGACAATTTTAAGGTTTGATGCGAAATATTCCCCGTCTTACGAAATTTCGTAGCAAATTCTTCTCATCTTTGTCAGTAGGTAAATTTTATAGTTTTACTTTCTTGCATGTTCCTTTTAAGGCTTCAATATTTGTCTTCTTGAGGACTTATTTCGCAGTAAACTTTCTTGTCTAATGTTGATCGTTTACTTCTGGATTGAGAAATTACGCACTGATTGAATATCTGTGTGTTTCACATCCGTTGGTTAACTCATGTTCATTCATGCAAAGATGTGCAGCTAGTGATGGTGAATCATAGACAGTTAACTCAAACTCATAATATCTGATTACGAGTAGTATTTCTTTTCTGGATATTCATTTCTTGGTAGTTCTGGGTGAGTTTATGCTTTTGTTAAAACCTCTTTTCTCTAAAGCGGTATCTCTGACACCACCTATATAATGGTTTCGCAATTTTTATGGAATACTTACGCAAATCAGAAGCCATCTGAGTTGACCAAGTGTAAGAAACTCATAAGCGCATGTTGAATATACTATCGCATTGAAAGTATCGTGCGACGAGAAATTATCTAACGGCACAAATTTAATCTAAATTTTCAAACCAATATATGATCATTTCAACGTGGCACATAATACCACAATAACTAAGAGAAAACTGAAGACAGGAGATCTTGTTTTTTGAAGTATAGTTTTTGCTGAAATAGAATTGTCAATGTTTACTTTTGAGTGAAAAAATTCACTACAGAAATCTGAAAATTACGGATGAAACCTCCCTTACTTTCTGTTAACTGAAGGTCCTAAAATTAGTTCAGCATACCTGTTTTCGCGTCATTTTTAAAAGTGACGAAGATCAAGCAGAAAAGTAACATTACGAACAACATACTCTCTTCTCACAAACAAAGTGTCGGAGTATTATTCTAGCACCTGCTTTTCAGAAATTTCAGCAAAATACCCCGAAGCTGTTATCAGCAACTGACGATTCGAATAAAAAATGATGAATTCCTGTAACGAATCAATTAAATCCCTTTAAAATAGCACTTGAATGTCGATGAGATACTCTCTGGTGACTTAGTCTATTCAAGGAGGTATTTACCTGCAGTTCTAATGGGAAGTTGTGACCAGTAGGGTGCAGCAGGTCGGGTGTTAGGAGAAATTCTCGCCGCTGACATTGCCTAGCAGTCGCACTATGTTTTGAATTGGCAGAAGTAAGAATTCATGCACTGGCCATTGTATCAGGCGGGTTCCAGTAGATTCATGGTCTACGAGCTCGCCTTGTAACCAGAATGTCATGGGTTTGAACCCCTGTAGGTGCGTACTGTGAAGAGTCCCAATTAAGTGGGATGAAACAGTTGTCAAATACTCCCACCTGGTTTTCCAATGGTTCTCTAACCACTGTTAGCTAATGATGAAATCCTGTAGCAAATCAATCAAATCCTTACAAACCAACATTTGAAAAATGTCTGTTGGGTAGCCGTTAAAATGCTGCAAGTACAGCTTTCCTCATTAGTCATGTGTTACTTTGCATCTGATCAGGATGGACAATGAAGTATCGCAAAACAAAGCTTGTTCGCCACTTTTATCAAGCCACGAAAGAATTTAAATATCAAACTATGACACTGACTGGGAAGAAATTCGATGAAAGAATGAGGATTGTTCCAAGTGGAATGTAAAGTACATGTTCATTGTTGAGTAAGAATTGAGTAGAAACGTCTTCACATAGTTGTGCTAATAGAGCAAGGATGATCAGTGTTACCGGAAACGAGCAAATTTAATTTCTGATGTTCTAATTCTTTTTTCAAGGCACCAACTTTGATATTTTCAATTTAATAATAAACGACAAATCTCATATAGAAATCAGGCGGACCGTTGGACAGTTTCAGTAGATCCTTATTAAATATCCGTTGGCATCACACCACGAAGGAAGTATACGACTTTGATTTTCATCCCATTCAGCAGATTTCCTTCATAGGTTGTAATTTTAAACGACATATATATTTATATATATTTAAAGTGGTTAACGGAAACAGAAATTCTGACGAGTTGATACAGTGTCGATAGATTAACTCGTACATACAGCCCTATAGTTCCCAATTTGGTGGGTTTCCTATATTATCTGTTAGTGAGTTATATAGCACACTGAATCAGTGTTGCTTCCTAAATGAATTTCCGGGTCATGTTTATAACCGGATCTACATGATAATTGACGATAAATTCTATTCAGAAGTTCACCCAGTGTCAAATACTGCTTGATTATTTGCTATATATTCGAAAGTCAAATTCGAATGCATTTTGGATACTACCATATGTACACTATAGCAATATTCTGTTAGTGTTGTAGTACTACTTGTATGGTGAATTTCTATCATTTCATTCCGACTTTCAGCTATGCTATTTTTTTCTCTCTCTCTCTCCAAGAGTTTTGTTACCACCGCATATACCGTTGAATACTCCATCATGCCACGGCCATTATCCTGTCTTGTGAATCAACATTTCAGGAAATTCACGTTCATAGACACCTCAGAATGGGAAATGTAGAAATGTGATCTCATACTTCCAATTCTCGAACTATTTTGCATTTCAATTTATATATCTACTTAAGCGTGCTTTCATTTTTCGACAGAAGGTAGTCGATTACTCATGTTGTTTGAGAAAGGATTCCTACTACTTCTTTATTCTTCCATTTTAACTCAGAAATAAATTACCACTTGAACTGTTTCGGTAGGAATGATTCAGCATGGTTTACATTACTATTTAATATCAGTGAATAATCATCGGTCATTACATATTAAAAGTCATGAATTCATTCCATGGTGGATAATACATTTATTCAGAGGAAATATGTGAGTTCGAGTTTTGAAATATTAAAAAAAACTGAAACCAATACCTAGTTCACTCTTTTGTAAATGTAAATCTCAAAATTGAAAATTTGTTGTATTTCTTTGAAAATAAAACTAAATGACGTCCTTTTTCATTCACTTTACAGAATCATTTTCCTCTATTTCATGAAATATATGCAAACTTTCAATTGTTCCCATCATGTATATCACTAACCATTTCAGTGCAAATGTGTAAGTGATTTTTGAATCTCCTCCTCCTTATAGGTAACAATCAGACAAGTCAACTATCCTCAATTCTCCTGACAGCATACAATTCATTGTTTCAATTGAAGTGTGAATTATAATGCCGAATCATTGTATCTTGACATATGACGTTTTGGGAAAATTGTCCGTTTAATCGGTTTTCAAAAAGTATCACAAATAGAAATAACTAAGTAGAATTCTAATACATTTCACCAGACAATTAAATTCAGTATAGGTAGATTTATTATGATTCTTTAACTATTCAAAAAGAAACGAGCTGAATGAACAGATTAGTCTGTTCAGTCCATTTGAATTGGGTATCATAAAGATCACAATACAATTCTAGCATTGCTATCATCGATATTATGAACACTATCAATATCCACTGTCAATACCTTCTCAAATTCCCTGATACACGAAGATTACCTGGAGAATGTGGTGTATTTGCGCTATACATTTTGAGAAATCTGTTCACACATTTACTTGTCAAGTCGATATATTTGAAAAAAAGTAAAAGCAAATAAATTTGAGTAAGTCACAACAAACGGTTTTAAGAAAGACTGACACAAAGTTTGGCAATCCAATCAAATAAGGATTACCAAGGTAGCTTAAGAGTAATAATAAACTGTTATTGAATACACAGGGGGTGGGGGCCCAAGTTTATGAATAGCTTCAGCCTCAGCGTATTTCAATAACGGCTTTTCACCGCTTTTATAGATGATCTTAAAGATTGAGTGCGTGTCCACAGACACACACGAAAACTGATAAATAGTGTGGGATGTGACATAGTCGCTTGTGCACTTTTTAGGTTTGCAGTGGAGCATATTTTTGGCTTTTTAGACAATCACAAGCTGAGCTGCATAATAGATTCAGCGGATGACCGAATTCAACCTTTGTCTCACAATCCTACTGTTTATTTCTCCGTTACATGGTAATTTGATGAAAACATTTTTCTTAAGGGCAGTATAGATTGTAGGTTTACAGATCAATTGACTTCTACGTAACAAGTCCGATTTAGTTATTCTGAAACCTGTCAAAAGACCTGATGAAGTTTTAATGGACAGAAGTGTTTACAATACAAAAAATGACAAAAGCACATTCATAGCCGATGTTCCTTCTGATGATATCAGAAAATTGGAAGGAAAAGTAACTTCTCACTTAGTAAAACTTCGTGGCATGGACGTTATTGATAAACAGGAGTTTAATTCCTTGATATGCATGAGGTCTGACTTCCCGAACGTCTATGGATTACCCAAGATTCATAAGATTGATAATTCATTACGTCCAATTATATGAATACGTCACTCTCCTACACATAAATTAGCGAAATGGTTAGCTGATATTTTAAGTCCAGTACGCAATGAATTATGTAAGTTTACTTTGAAAGATACATTGGAATGTGTTGACTATCTTGTAGATTTGAGGATAAAACATGGGAAAATGTATTTATTTGATGTTAATTCTTTGTTTACTCATGTACCATTGAATAAGACTGTTGACATTCTTTGTGACTACATATCTTTTAGTTGTTTTCAATCCCTTTTTTCTTCAACGTTTCTGAAAGATTTATTACTATTATGTTTTGACAACATTTCATGTTTGAAGGTGAACATATACGACAAGTGGATGGCGTTGCTATGGGGAGTCCATTAGGACCTTTGTTAGCCGACGTTTACATGAATTATGTTGAGAATGTGTGCCTTGATTTAATTTCTGAATTGCTCACCTGGAAATAGCAAAACCTTTTCACAGTTTCTGTCTATTACAGTATAAGAGAGGCTGGGTGAAATGTCTGTTTAAGAGGATTCAACGTTTTTACATGGCTGATGTTATAGACAAAGCAAATGTAATATTGATGGATACCCTTTTTGAAAACCAATATCCCTTACAAATTTCAAACAGGTGTAGAAGTCAATTGATCTGTAAACCTACAATCTATACTGCCCTTAAGAAAAATGTTTTCATCAAATTACCATGTAACGGAGAAATAAACAGTAGGATTGTGAGACAAAGGTTGAATTCGGTCATCCGCTGAATCTATTATGCAGCTCAGCTTGTGATTGTCTAAAAAGCCAAAAATATGCTCCACTGCAAACCTAAAAAGTGCACAAGCGACTATGTCACATCCCACACTATTTATCAGTTTTCGTGTGTGTCTGTGGACACGCACTCAATCTTTAAGATCATCTATAAAAGCGGTGAAAAGCCGTCATTGAAATACGCTGAGGCTGAAGCTATTCATAAACTTGGGCCCCCACCCCTGTGTATTCAATAACAGTTTATTATTACTCTTAAGCTACCTTGGTAATCCTTATTTGATTGGATTGCCAAACTTTGTGTCAGTCTTCCTTAAAACCGTTTGTTGTGACTTACTCAAATTTATTTGCTTTTACTTTTTTTCAAGTATATCGGCTTGACAAGTAAATGTGTGAAAAGATTTCTCAAAATGTATAGCGCAAATACATCATTTTTTTCAGATAATCTCTGTCTTCTTATACACTCTATCCGGATTTATAAAAGTGACTAATTGTTAAAAATAATATATTCCCTCACTTACCACTACTATTGGTTCTTCATCATCCTTATTCTATCAGTTTTTATGTGTGAGTGTAATTTTAAATTTACTTCTTCTATAACCATTCTGTAAAGATATAGTTCCCTACGTTCACTCATTACGAAAAAATTCTTTGACAAATGCGCTAAAATAGGTTCATATATTCTCAGGTTTCAGACCTATATTCTAAAGGTTTTATGTCTTAATCTGAACCCAAATACTTCGTCATTCTACATGGCACTGCAAATGAGTTCGTGAATTTTCTTGCCTTGTTGAAATTTATTAGAGGAGCAGTATGTGTGTAGGTTTCCAAACATGAAATACAAATATAAAAGTAATTTCGGATATAACAGTGCTTATAAATTTTATCATATATGCTGCGATAGTGGATTTGTCCAATAAATTTCCATTTAAAACCATATGGTCTACTTATATTGACAATCTGTTTCGTTTCCACATAACTTGGGGTATCACTTTTCAAATACGTATATTCATATACATGTATATAAACTGACAGACAACAAATGACAGATTCACACAGATTTCACAGTACGCAAACGTTTCACTGACATTAGAAAACGACAATTTGATTACTATAAGATACGACATAATTAACACAATCGCTGTGATGTTTTCTAACTATTGCAACAGATCTAAGATTACATAAACTTATGCGTAATTAAGAGTTGCAGATGAAATTAAAAAGTTGTGTTAGCAAATCCTTTTCATAAATCCAAAGCAATTCATTTGAAGCCCTGAGTAATCGTTACATGCTTTCCCCATTCAAGTCGTGATAGGTGAGTTGTTGAATACACCTCTGAATATATTTTAGCCAGTTATATATCAAGGGTTATTGAAACTTGTTCATTTCAACCATAAGGTGACTGGTTATAGAATTATTAGAGAGAAATTAAGCAAAAATTCAAACTCACATAGTGAAATGAACAAGTCTTCTAGTCAAGTTGAGTGACGATTCATCTTATGGTTCTTATTCTGCCTGAGCATAATTAATCCATCAGACAAGGGTGATCAGTAACTCTGAAAAATGTGACCACCATTAAATTCATGAAGTAAGATATATAGATGTTATAAATAAATGATCCGAATTTTAATCATTTAGGATTGCGGTTATATAAGTTATCGAACATCGCTCTCGGCATTTTAAGCGAGATACATCATACCATAATACTGAACTCATTCCCGTGACAAAAAAATCTTAAATAAACTAGATAGTTTCGAAGAAACAAGCAGGTTACAAACATAATGCATGCTGTGTTCACTACCCTCAATCGGACAATCTAGCATAATACAATACCATATCAATACAATGCCAGTGTAATATCATCATTTTAACCGAGGCGCTATAATTTCAAACACAAAAGGTCTCTAGCTGAACAGAAAATAGTTTCAGCTTTCCATCTGCTTATTTGAAATTATATGAAAATGTGTTGGATGTGTTTTCAATTGTTACCCAGAGTTAGTTGACTTCAAACTTAGTGCGGTAATCGTATCAGGTTTTCTTTCTTTGCAGTGATCTTTTTCTATCTACCATAACCTTCATCTCATATTATCTGGATAAATAAAGTGGTGACCTCCTCCAAATTTATCCAATTGATGCTGCTCGTACCTTGTTGTTTTTGGATAAGTGTCTTCACTACTTATGTCTTCTTTGTGTTAACTTGTAGTCTTTTCTCCGACGCATGCTTCTTCTGCCGGCTCGTTAAATTTTCGCCTGTGAATGTTCGTTTTTGTATCACACTAGACATAGGTCGTACGCAAAGTCCAAATCCTTTATAGTCTCCTTGTCAGCCTGATGTATTTCTTTCATCTGCCTCGCCTCAAAAGCCTGCCACGTTATCCAGTTCACCACAGTCAGGAATACGAATGGCGACATGAAGCAGCTTCATCTTACTCATGACTTCATTGAAATCGCGTTGTTAAATTTCCCCTTGTGAATCACTTGACATGTGTCACTTTCATATAGCTGTTGAACGAATTGCACACTCTTTGTAACCCATAGTGTTAAAGTGGCTTCAAAATGACTTCGCAGTCATTACGGTCAAAGCGATTTTCAAAGTCGATGAAGTTGAGATAGACCACCATTCTGTTCTCTGTTCGATGGTGATGCCCATCATTGCGGTTCGTTCCACAAATCATTTTTTATTTCTCATTGTCCAGTTCGTTTGGAGTGACTTCCTGCCCTGAGGTTACCTTTGTGTGTCTCCTCTATGATGCGGCTCTTTATTTTCCTTTACCTGAATACGATTAGCACTCTGCGGGATATTTAGCAAAAGACTCTAATAGCTCTGCTTTGGTAGTTTTACAAGTCAGCATTTCTTTCATGTAGTAAATACCTCTCTTTCTTTGTTACCAAATGGTTGCCAGTGATGGTGTGAAGATATCCACTGATATTTTTGGACCTGTTTCTTTCATTGTTTCATGTTGTTGTTCCTATCGATATTTAGGATCTCTTCAGCATCATTCAGTGACCTCATTTATGTTGATCTCTAACCGCTTAGAAATCCAATTATCTAGCATAGTCAACTGAGTCCCCACTATTCTGTTGTTCGTCCTGCTTGAGTTGACACTCTGCCGCAGAATTATGCTTCGTCTTTCCCAGAACTCTTCTTTAATTCTTTGTGCAGTGCATTCTGTACTAAGCTTAGTTTCTGATTTCATTGTCCCTCTTTACACTGATTCATAATATCTTTGACTCTACTTTGATTCTTGAAGCAAAGGTGCTTTTTTACTTTCGTCCTTCGCTTTCTACATGTTAGTCTTGAATAGTATTTAGGCTTCTTTCAAGGCTCTAAAATTCACCCTGAAAGTTACTTGCAGTCGATAAAGTCTGAATCAACATCTGCTCCCTTTCTCGATTGGTAGTCCGAAAGACTAACTCCCTGACGTATTCAGCAATACTGACATGAAGTCTATCTGAATTCTCATATATCCATCTGATGAAATGCATGTCGCTCCTTGTAAAATCTTGTGTCATTACGCGCTACCTCCAGTCACCAAATCCTTGTAGGTGCAGAATTCTTGAAGGGGTCATCATTCTCTCTAATTTCTTTGAGATCCCCTTAACCTGTGATCTGTCTTCTTCCTCTCAATTTGACTTGCATTCATTTTACTTATTAAAGTCTTGTCGATTGCCGTTTGAATTTGTCTATAGAAGTTTTTCTTCTTCTTCCGTTGATCTAAGCTGTTTCCGGGAGCGAAGGATTTTATATTTATAACTAAACTGTGTTTTGAATTGAATTCTGTTATCATTATCTTGGGGGAGATTGATCCTCACTGATTGAGGGCTTTAGCTGCTGTTGGTAGCATCAAGACAGTCACTCCTTCAGTGTATTTGTGGATGCCTCCTGAGCGGTTGGAGTATGAGACTGACTCTCCTGTCAAGAATTTAGCGAGTTCACCCTCACTTCATTTGCTGTCACAGATTCCAAAGGTTTCTTTACTGCATCTTCTCATCTCTTTGGCTATCTGAGCAGCCTTCTCAACTTCTGGTACTTTGCAGATATTTTATTTATTTTCAGTTATTTTTGCTTCCATCGAAAGAAGAGACATCGCGTAACTACCTTCGTGAAAGCTTTACTAGATTGCTTCATTCAGTCTCTGTGATTGCAGCGAAGAATTGCATTTTGTGAGAGTTGACGTCTGTAGCCATTGGGCTGAGTTTTCGTCGTCAGCCATAAGCCCAACCTTACCTCATTGACTGGGTTTAGGACAAGCTAGTGAAATAGGCTATGTTACTTTCTACCATGTATCTAGAGAATCACAAAATCTTTTAACTTTAGTTGACAATTTATTGAATCAATTTCATGGAAGCACCGAACTGTGTCATAAATACTGCCCACAGATGCGCCATCTGGTGACTTTGGTGAGTTATAATTGGAACTTTACTCTGCTTTTTATACCAAAAGCGTAACAGTGGTTTCCGAATGTTCGTCACAAAATGACCATTGAAAACGCTCACAAAGTTTACATTGAGTCAGATGTAGGAACGGGGATCACATATTCCGGAAAAGCCTCATACTCCATTTTTCGTTTTTTTTTCGAAATGTAGAGATTAGTTTCTTCTTATCTTTATCTTTATTACAGATGAAATTTGAGGGTTATTTCATCCATTCAGTATTTCTCTTAGTTCTTCTTGAAGATATTAGTGAAATCAGATTACACGCGACCGCATACCTTCATAAATTTAACCACTGCATTTGCATTGCACATCGTTTCGTCTAATAAATTCCCTGTTTGGTCCGAATTCCGTATTAATTGATTCACTATAATCCAGTAGTTGAAAAATTGTCTGTTTCCGGTCTGTATATACATAACCGAGAAACAGCCGGTGAAAACAGATGCCTATAGGGGTGACATTCATTCCATCAGTATAAGAACAATTTTTCTCATTATCACATCCAATAACTATTATGTTTTAACACGCATTTCATTCTATAATGCTAATTCGCTGTTTTGACTGTCACCGTGTTAATTATTTTGTTTTGTTCCGTTATCCTATTATAATTCACTTTTACTCTAAATCCGTCACCTACAAACGTTTACATTTATTCAGTCGATATGAGTATCTTTATACTTTCATATTTGCTGTGGGCACGTAATTCATCACTAGTCGATGTAATCGTGGAAAATCTTTTTTCAGCTGTAATGAACACCTAACTGAGGTAGCTGCCAGTATTTCTGATTTACGTCCTAGTTAACAGCAGAGACACTCGAGATATTCAAGTTTCTCAATTGATAAACCAAAATAATCGTCTAGAAGCTCGAATTCTCACAACATTAAAGCATGCACTTATTGAGGAAAATAGTCATGATTTAACTGAGATTTACTAATATTCCAGCCAATGTATTTGTGCCAGCAGTGTGAAAACGTATCACTGCTCTTTGTACATTTGGGGAAAATAAATCAGACATTTCGTCACTGAGTATCTTTAGTTGTTTACCTGTTAGCTTATGACAGTGGATTCCATGCTATTGTCATGTCTAACTGCACACATTATGAACTTTAATTGTTTGTATTCACTCAATAGCCATGAGTATGTTTATACTTTTAAAGTTACAATGCTGCATAATTTACCATTTGTTGTACGTACATAGCGGATAACTACGAATAAATGAAACAAGTGTTAAAACTACTTTTACTGTATTTGCAAACATTTCTGTGTGAACAACAAGTCTAAGCATATCGAAATGTTAGTCACAATATTCATTTACAAGAACATTTAATTGTTTTCCTCACAGTGTAACTATTTCGTTACCAGTGGATGGGGTCTCACTCCTTGTTGACACGTGAAGTTGTTTCCACCGTCTACATGAGGTATATTCCAGTAGAGTTTCTATCAGATAATCGCAATTGAAACAGTTCCAGTTTTCAACTTGTCTTCATTTCAGTTCACTGTAGTTATTATTTCTAGGATGATGACTTATTTTAGGACAACAGGACGAATGTCTTCCTTCCACACCGAAACAGAAACACCGAGCGAGGGAGAGATGTAAGCGATCCCTTTAAAATAAGCTCTCTCGATGTTGTGCACCGCCATTTAGTGCTACACTCAACTGGCACACGTTTTAACTAATCTCAGTTAAATGAAGATATGGAAAAGTATACGCACATATAATTACAGTCACTTCACTATTCTGTTGAAAATTAAAAGTCATTGTGTCCAGTTATTCTAGACGCCTTTTTTAACAACCTTTTGTGCATTTATGACTTCCAATAGATTATAAAAGTTTTCGAAAACTTTACATTTCTCAGAAAATTTAGGTATGAAAAATAATTGTGTGTATTATATTAGTCATGAAAGAAAATTAAGCCAGTAGTGTGAATGTTATTTTCAAATATATTGCAGCAATATTCATAATGATATTGACACAGTTCAGGAAAAGAATTCCTGAAGATACAATTATATTCTTATTTAAAAACAGGGGTTGAACCTGGGACCCACAGGTTAATGGAACCACCTCGTTGACTGTTCAGCCATTTGAGTCGAAATTCAGAAACCTATGGCTTTTGTCAATTCGTGATTGACGCGAACGTTAGCACACCTGGTAGTTTATGCTAACGAACATTCCTCTAAGTCGACTTCCGAGTGCACTCTTCCGGTCACTGCAAGAGACGATAATGACGACAACAACACAATACGATACCACAGAACCCGCGACTCAAGAAGACAGGTAGAACGACTGTTGACGCAAATATCTTTTATTGTCTCGAATCAACAGCGTAAAGCGCTGACACTAAATACCTATTTATATGCTTTAAATGGCCTTGATGGACACTATTTGCATTCATAATTTGAAACAATCAACAACCAATAAGGTTCCAAGATCATAAATGGGGAGAAATACAAGCTGGGCTGTAAAGATTAATGTAGTATTTTAGAAAAGTTACATCTATATAACAGTGATATAACGCTACCCGAAACCAATGCCTTCAATCTGTATCCAATACACTCTGATATATTAGAACCCACTGGTCACTACAGCTACACGACATCAACTCAATAGGCACTGATGGGCTGGAAATTAATATTCAGATTATGAGGTTTTGTACGGATTTGCTTTATTACAACAAAGATTTATATCACGAAATGATAAACTGACCATTAAAGAGAACTTGAACTCCCACCCAACCGACTGAATGGTCACTGAATTCGATCTAGTAAACTTTCCATCCTTGACTCGATCATTAGCAGGTTCGTCGGTGCTCGCTGCAGAAGAATCACAAAATGGCCGAGACACTGACCAGGACTACCTGTCTCATTGTTTTCTAACCTTCTTCAGCTCGACAAAATTAAATCCAAAACTGAAATATATACAGAATTCTTATCTTAAAAATATGGAAACGGATTTCAACAGTTCTGACTCATACTTCATACACCATTTAAGTGAATAAATGTAAGTCGGTCATAAATCTGTTGCCTCTGCTTTTCTCGAATGACAGGGAAGCATCTTATATAAACCTCGCCTACTTCAATAGCTACATAAATTTCTAGCCGGTTATGACCTGTGGAAAATCGAGAAAGGAGTATGTGAAGATGGACGCCCCCATATAAGAAAATTTAATCAAACTCAAAACGAAAATTCAACAAACTAGAAAAAACACAAAACAGGAAAAATAATGATATCCATTCCTGGAATCGTGGAGGTATAGAAAAAAATGAAGCTTAGGATTCACAGCTAACAAATGAGCTTGAATAATCACGCCCAGAATAATAGCTCACTGGTTTACCAGACGGCAAAACACAGGGTGAAAAGGGAGATTTGAGCATCGGCAAAGCAATCATACCAAAAATGAACAAATCAAGTGGCTACAAAAACATCAGCGAACAAAAAATATCAAAAAGAACACAACGATTATTTAAAAGAGGCTATCTTTCCAGTGAATTGCAGAGGCTGAAAAAAACAGCAGGCTAGTGAAAAATTTGCAGATGCCATTCAGCCAACCACTGTGTCCTCGCCCGATGAAAGCATCAATACAATTAGCAACGCGGAATGTTCACACAATGTACAAAGCTAGAAAGAATGCCAAGGAAGCTGACGTTCGGGAAAATTTGACATGGAAGTGCTAGTAATCTGCAAGCGCTAATGGAATGGATGTGGACTGTCAAAATTGTCAACTAGCGAGTCAATAATCAACACTGCTTTGGTCATCCAAACGACAGTGGCGAAAATACTGACCCAGTCAGTGACTATCACTATGTCACCAACAGCATCAGAAGCGTGTATGTGGTGAGAACCAATAACCTGTTGCAGGATTACGACAGCGAAATTTTCGTGAAAGTGAAAGAAGGAAGGATGGAAGGAAGGAAGGTTCCAATCATCCAACTATACGCACAGTGCTACAAACTACACGGAACAAGAGAAGAATGGAGATTTCTACAGACAACTGCAAACAGTAATACACAGCTTCTCAAATGGAGACATGACATCAAAATCGCTATGAGTGACATGAATGTCAACCGAACTGGAAGCAGACAATGCAGGACGTGATCTCATCATGGGTCGAGAGGCTCTCCCTCGACGAAATCAATGACAACGGAAGACTCTTCGGTGACTTCTCTGACTTCAATGATTTGGTGATTGCAGGCAGCGTGCACAAGCACTGAGATATACACGAAGCAACATGGATTTCACCTGACAGACAGATCAAAATTCAGACAGACTTCTCTTCAATGTTACTCAGGAATGTGGAGATGCAGTCTGCTGGACGCGAAGACGAGAAGAGAGGCGATATGGACTCAGACAATTATCTTGTGTAAAGAACCTGCACGATGACGCTGGAAGCCATCAATACAACTGGAGACAAACCACAGTCCTACCTCAACACTCAGAATCTCTCTGAAAGACGAATGTACAAAGGACACTTTCAGTGCAGCCATCAGATCAAAATCGGAGATAGTGTACAGGATGACAGAGGAGACCTGTGTGAAAGAACACTGAAACTTACTCTCCGTAGGTGATGCTCAACGAGACCTGCATAGTTGTATTAGGAGGAAAGAAGAGAAGCGACAAGGAATGGCTGTCAATGGAGGAGGATGTTGGAAGAGAAGATGACTGGATGCAAAGATTGTCAACAGAAGGAGAAGCTGAGTTCCAAGTACAACGCTGTCGATAAAGAAGTGTAGAATATTTCTAGGGGAGACGAGAGTCGATTCTATGACACACTGGCTGTTCACTGAAGAAGAACAGGCTGCCAGCGGAGAACAGAGAACTCAGAACATTATATCTGATAACCAGGTTTCTATCCGGGAGGAGCAACCGAGATGATCAAAGCTATGAAAGATATTCAAGAGAACCTGATTACCAAGGAGGAGGAACAAATGAAACAATGGTCTGATGACATATGCAGAGGTCGCAGCGGATATGCTGCCTCTAATGCTCGAAGGAAAGAATGGTACCTATTGGTTTCAATAAATGTTAATTTGTTAATCTACCAAGAAGCTCGACTTGAAAATCAGGGAGAACTAGTACGGAATTACGCTCCAGTTGAAGACTAGTGGATTACTGAGTGGTTTCATTCCGGGGAGAATCAAAGATGCACTGGATGCAGAACTCCACCATTCCGTCAGCACATTTTTTATTCAGGAAAGGCTAATCATGTGCCGATCAAATTGCAAGTCCACGCATCATCATCGCCACTTAACAAAGTATGGTATGTCAGCTGAACCAGATAACGAACACATAAATAAAATTTGTCAGTAATAAGTACTCACAAATTTGTAGGGTGACTATCAATAATTTGTTATTAACCCAAATACTCAGTCACCTTTCTTCTTTTCAAACTGTCTGCGATTTCTGAGTATATTTCTGTTGAAACTGCTCTAAGAGATTCTAAATCCTCAGTTAAGCCTGACATTTTCTAACTGAAAAATCACGTTTTACACAAGCTTAAAATAACCAATTACATCATAGTAAAAGAAAAACTTAAAACAATTCGTGAGTGAAGTTTTGTATCATTTTCTTGATCCATTAACGTTTCATCCACAGATATATGTTACTCAAAGAAATCTCCAACATCTTCACTTGGGAAATGTGAATAAAATTTTTTTCAGTAATTTAGTAAAAGTAGTAATAAAATAATCAAAGTTAAATAGTATCAAGAAACGTGCGTCAGAAATTTGCAGATCGGTTATGTTTTCATACATAACTGCGCAAGTACTGCAATATGAGTCAGTATAACAAGTGGACTATAGTAATTCGCAATCCCATCAAACACTAGTGCCATGTAAACGACATTTGGCTTTTACGTATCAGACATTACGGAACAGCGTTCACTACGTCAACTTCATGTTTTTTACCTTATACTCTGACAAACATTTTATCGTGAATACAAAATGTGAACAACCTTATCTGTATAGAAACAGATACAAATGCTTCATTAATTTGGTAACATTTTGAAGTTTTCTTTGCGTTCAAGGAATCCTGAAATAAATGCATCAGTTAAATCAGTGACAGAATGCAGAATGGGCTTGTAGAGAGTTCTACGTAAGGCCTAAGCTGCAAATCCTCACTGCACTCCACTCTGTGAAACAAATCTCAGCTAGTTTCATGTCTCTTAACAAGCTTTCATTTCATGTATGTATGATCACCTCTGTGTCATTATCAGACGCCCAAATCGCTTTTTTTCTTTTTCAATGGAGTTCCACTTGAAACGTACTGAAGCTTATATAGGTGATGTGAGGATAAAGATAATTCTGTTGCTCATTGAAATTAAAGTGACTGACATTTCTCGTCTCAAATCGTCAAAAAATCTATCTTCTGCAGTCTGTAAGAGTGCGAATTGTTATTTCTGCATTTAAAGTGAATTAATCATCAAGCTTAACTTAATGCTGGAACACAACTAAGGAGAAACCATTTTCTTCCAGTCTGAGTTTTATAAATTTTTCATTTGTTTCATCATGACACTACACTGAGCTCTAAGTGAAGTCTGCATGATACGCAAAAGAGCACATGAATGCAAACTTCAGAAAATATTTTATTGTAAATTCAGCCACCACATCTACTGCCGCTACACGTAAGTTCGACCACAAACGATATTCGCTGTTCATTCCTTTGTATACACGATACATTGGTCGCTTAGTGGTAAAGAGTAATATGAGTGACTGACATTTATGATAACCGCGTTATTGCCTAACTCGTTGTTCTCATCCAGGTCCCATTCGAAACAGACTCAAGCATATAAAAGTGATATGAAGAGAAGGAATAATTTTATCGTTTAAATTTCCCATTCATCTTATCATATTACACTACACTGAGTATCACGATTAAAACACTTAATTACACGTGTAGCTTACGCCTAGCCAAACTAGTAAATCCCCCGCCCAAACAAATTTCAGCTGATACCAGCATAAAACACAGCTCATCTCAGGAAATTTACTCATTCAAAGCTTTGTCACAGCTCTTCATTGTCGAGGGCCAGTATATCAAGTCACTGTAAACATTTTGATTTGATTTGATCTTTACAAATTAGGTAGTAGAAGGCGGTACTGCTTCTTTAGGCAGCTAAACTGATATTCCTAAACTTAAGTAGCATAGTAAGATTACAGACTGCATTGCTTATGCCTATCAGTGAATTGCATGGTCAAAATTATCAAAAGATTTTGTAAGTTATGAAATTCGATCACTTGTTCTCCAATCAATATGACACCGAATTCTTCATTTGACCTTAGAGTTGTGAATGGGTTTCCCGTGAAACAACACCACTTACATGAAGATGTGTGTCCGATTAGTCAATGATGTGGAGTGTAGCTCGGTGGCTGGTTAGTGTGATACATCCTAACACATCGACTGAGAACTGTTGAGTAAGTATTTCGGTTATCCGAAAAATCTACAGGAATTTCAGTGTTATCTCAATAAGGCATTCACAAATCTTTGCAATGTAATTGATTTTCGTTAATGCACACATGAAATAAAATGCATCTCTGATGCAGGAGGACTTCTAACCTTCATCTTTTATTTGAAAATAAGAAAACATAACGAATATTCAGTGTAAACGATGGATGGTATAATGGATATACATCGTGAGGAAATGATTTAATTTTGCGACAATATGTCCGCAGATGAGATTTCCGCAAGTTTTCTTAATAGTTCTTGGAGTCGCAATAAAAGTGGTACCTTCTAACTAATCGAGAATCAGTTATAAGCCATGTGCAACAGTCACTGAGTAATATCTTTCAAATAAAAATATAAAACCGTCGGAATCTCTTCAAGAAAACAATATTTTTTATTTGAAATTTAGCTACCACAACAGCTTCCATTGCAAGTACGTCCGGTTGCACAACATATTTGGCTTTTATTCCACAGTGTACACGACAAATTATTCTCTTTGACCTGGCAGAACTGAAGTGACAATGCTAACCTCAGCAACATAACTGACCTTTTATTGTAAATATTTTTCCGCCTCAAAATCTCTTGATAGCCGAAAACCTACTATTTCTTTCTAATCAAAAGCCAGAATCTATAAGCTGCTCCTGAAGGAGTATATGGAAAGTATCTTTGACGTGAACAACTTCGAAAATAATCAGTCAGTCATTACACTTTTCACTTTTCCTTGCCTGTTAAGGGTAGGCGTTTCTTTGTGTCAAAAGAGTGACCTGGGGTTATTTGCATAACATTCGGTAAGCTACAGGGCCTTTTGAAAACCTCCCTGAAATAATCAAACTACTTCGTATATGCTTGCACACGATTCGTTAAGATAGAATGTCCACATGTGCCTGTGACTATAGACCTAAAGGTCTTGTGTAAGTGTTTTGCCTTCCAATGAAATGGATAACACGTGAAGCGTTTGCTGAAAAAAGCTGAAATTACTATTGGAAACATACAACATGATTTTCTTTTATTTTCTCTAGTAAATTTTAGTGACTTTTGGTTTTGAAACTGAATTGTCTCTCCTCAACATATCAGGTACTCCAGAAGACAAAGGTGCTATAGGTAAGCTCATTTCTGGATGATATGTTTGTGGTAAAACTGCGCATACCTACTACGACGTATCACTTTACATGGTGACCAATGCTGATCCAAATTCTTACTTTCACGATACAAAATTTTCAGAGTCATTTTACTTCACAGTGATAATATGGATTGATAGACTGTGAATATAACCTCAAAGTTACATACCAAATAAGCAAGAGGCCTGCTGCATAAATGTTTTCAATCCTTTCTGAACCCGTGTTATATTTGACTTGCAGTGTTGTGGAATGAAATGTTGAATATATTCTTGTTTTCTACTGGATGAACAATAATTAATTAAAGACCACCCGTGTTATCACTGTGAGTAATTTTGCTAAACTGTGTGTTATTCATCCCTTGGGTTCCTGGTTGTACACAGCGAGTCATCAACCCACTGCGGTTTCACTCTGTTCTCTGCGGTTGTTCCTATCAGGCTGTACTATTGTTCACGAACTCTTATTTCCTCCACTTATGATCCTTTCAATGTCACCCTCGGAAGGCTGACTCGTTATTTCACATCCGGACTTCCAGTGAGGTCCTAGCGTGCGCAATCCCTCAGAAGTCTCTTCAAAGTTTATTCTTGCTAACTCCATTATTTTCTGCATATCTATCGGTCAGTAAGGTCTTCACTATTCGCTTGCAGTGCCAGAGTTCTTGAATGCTTATGGTAACAGTCTCGGCATGGCCAGTAGGCATTGACCGAAAGTATTTTATTAAAGTATAAAGCCTCTTCGAAATGTTTACAAACGCGCTCAATGATTTTTAACTATTTAAAGCATTGAAATTAGGTTTTACCATCTCCTTAGACTGCTAGCAGGTATCACGCAAGAGAAAATGTGGAGGTTTTGGTGTTAAGTAAGCTACCCTATCCAATAAAAAAACCATTTGAATTTCTACAGAAACTCCAGAAAACAAGAAGAAATAATAAAAGTACAAACATTTTGACAATAAAATATTCTTCGTTGGAATCGGAGAGGCGAAATGAAACAGCGAGCTGGTGAAAGCTCGTCATCTAAAGAGCGACGGTTCAAACACAGTCTGAAGATATAGTTTTCAGCACCGTAAAGTCAAGGTAGATTTTCATCACCCTGAAATCAATAAAGGAGTCTTCTGCGTTTAGGTTAAAGAAGAAGATTCAAATTTCTAACAGAAATATTCAGTTAGTTACTACTTCTATAAGATTCGCCAACTTGGCGCTAGCGTAACGTAAAGCATTTTCCACTGGTTGTAGGCTGTGATCAACAGGCGTTTCTCCTCTAGCTCTATATTGTTGATAAAATGGCCAGAAAGAGTCAGTAACTAGAACGTGTGGTATCGTGTGTGGTACTTTAATAAACTTCCTCGTCTTTCTATCCATTTTAAATTGCTGAGATATTATTAAATTATTATTATTCCTTGAGTACCGAGTGGAACACGAGGCTTCAACAACACATCTCCACCTCCTTATATTTTAGGCCAACCTCTTCAGCTGACTCCATGAATTCTAGTTATCTCTCATTTTCTTATCGTCACACTATCTCCTCTATCTCACCTCTTAACAACCACACACTCGCCTATTCCCATTGGAATTCAACTCGAGCGATCGCCTGCACTGCGCTAAATTTCATTCAACGGTCTCCTCTACGTATGCTTGATCCTTCTTCATTCTCTCCTAAATATCTGTTGAGCAACCAGCCGTTGGTTGTTGGTTTGTTGCCAGCCAGAGTTGATTGTTGCTAATTCTTTCTCGCCTACTCGCTGGCCAGCCATTTGATCTGCAATATGGAGCAAAAGAGTGGAGCAACTGTTTGATAAAAGTTTATAACTTGTTGCGAATCCTTTTCGTGACAGGCAGTGCAAGTTTCTGACCCGAATTTTCTTCCTTATGCTAACTGCCTAGTCAACAAGCTTGCTAGTTCTCTAGCTGGTTCCAAGTGCGATTAAAGAGGGAGATAACTGACAATTAACTGCAATACTGATTGCTGATTTTCACTTCTCAAACAAATGAAGTCATCTCGCTTTATACTTATAAGCAGACCGATACATTTTAAGTTTTATGAAGACTTGAGTTGTTTTCATTTGTGAGACTGTATGGTGTTCAGCGTTTCAATACACCTTTAGACATATAGTAGGGCATACGACCGTTCAGTCAGAAGTTACTTTATGTGAATAAATTAGTAAGATCGATCGATAAAGATGGTGAAAGGAGTAAATGCACACATTCAATTTTCAATAAATTCAATTTATGAAGTGGAAGTAAACACATCTTTAGACGAAAAAAATTATTTGCTCATCCTGCGTGGAGTAAATTTCATCACTGCGAGAGCAGTAGAGTCTTTTGTGTAAAATAAGATGCATTGGCAGTGATTAATGTTATGATTAAATCTATTTCTATATAAAATCCATTAAATTACTAAATAGTTTGAGAAGTCATGTTGTTTGATTGCATCGTCTGATCGTTCTTTTCACTGACCTACTCAATCCTTTTATGAGGGACATGAAACAGGGAGGAATCAAAAGAAGTTGGCCCATGTATATAAATGCGTCGTATACAGTGGGATATGTGCCTGTTATGTATCTACTAACAACTTAAATTAACAAATATTTTAAAATGATTACACGAATAGTTTCTCTCCCTATAATAAATGCAGTTTGTTTCAATATTATAGAAACCATTAAACTTCCTGATGGGAAAGGTAAGTGTCATCACGAAACAAGTTTAGTTTACGTCCTAAATGAAATGAAGTAGATTAAAATATCCTGCTCCTTGATGTCAACACTAGAAACTTGAATTTAATACATATATCATAGTCATTAGTACATACTAAAACATACTAAACAGTAAGGTGGTATGCATATTACATATACATATATATTAGTTCGTTTACTGCCCATATCGAAGTGAATTCTGTCATTCGCTATATCATACCGTTCCATAATATGAAGTATCCAGTTTTACAAATTAGTACAGAACTTCACACGATAATTTATTTGAAAGTGAAAATATGTTACACAATAGTGTCATCGCATTGGTCATCGTAAAGATGTGCTGGTATTTAATTTTAAAGGATTACATAATCAAGTGTTCACAATTCTACCTCAGTGAAATAGTTTCTCAAATGCTTTTATGAAAACTGTTTTCTTGTGGTGTTTTAATTTTGGAGTCAAGTAGTCAGATCAGGGGAAATAATTGCTTGAAAAGCCTGTCTGTCTGTGATTGTTCATTTCTTTACTTCAGACGAAACACGTTTTCACATTTAGTAGGTGGAAGCTGCACTTTAAAAGAAAGAAAGTATGTATTATGCGTCCAGTGGTATTCAAATATCTGCAGTTCAATTGTTTAGTGGATTGGCGTTAGCGAATAAGTCAACCAAGAAAAGACTACTTCTCATCAACATCTAATGATGAAAAACAAATCAATAACCAAAACATTGAGAATGTTAAGCCCAAATGAAATGAAAGGAAAGAACTAAACTTCAGAGTTGATTGTATAAAGTCAGAATTTTCTGACTGGTGATGAGCCAGTAACTAGCTTAATTGAAATCATGAGCAGAGTAAATGTCTGAGAATAACTAAAAAATACCGACAGTATGATACAATTACAAATAATCAAGCAAGAATAAACAAGGGCTTACCTGAGTACCTTCTAGTGAAGAGTAATTTTATAGAGTGCTCTAGATATTATTGTTAAAAATTTTGCATCGTTATGACGTTAGTCAAGTCAAATGAGTTATCCTCTGATGAGCCAAATGTTTCCTCATTTCCAGAAATTACGTGTTACAATGATCCTGACACAGCCTGATATGGTAGGTTCATTGTAGATTTTACAATGTTAGCTGTGGTGATATTGTTACTTTTTTAACATATTGTGGTATATTTAGATCTCATGCAGTGATCACATTATTTTAGAAGAGCTCCGAGGTTGTGAGTAATTCCATATCACCAAGGCATGATCAACAATAATGCAGCCATAATGGTGATAATTCAAGTGATGTGACCGCAGTGTGTTAGAGTCCTCTTCCCATCTGAAACAAAATTTCAAACAAACTTGGAATCTGACAAAATAACATCGATGTGAAATTGAAAGGCAAAACTAAGATCAAAAGAAATTTTGTCCTGAATTTCACTTACACTAATATTGTCATTCCAGATTGACCACGTGGATGTTCCGTGTATTGATATAGTCCTTGATTTATGCCCCTATCTCTGAAGGTATTTCCGTGTTCCAGCATTTGTTCCAGTGCCAAATATCCTGGATTATACATCTGATGTGATGAATATAGTTTTTTGAAATAAATATATATCTGGAAATGCAACAAGAGTCAGTCAGAAATGACTAACATATATACTTAACTGACGTATGCTAAATGGTCTCATAGAGTTGAGTATTTATAAACGGAATATTATTATTTCTGTTATCCATGGTGGCAGCCTCTTCCATACTCAGATGTCACAGTGTAGCCTTTATCCATTTAGCCAGTCAAATGCTCAATTTCAACGTTGGGAAGAGTCGATGAGCAGTAATGTTGTGTCTCATGCTAGCAGACACTCATTTGCCGCAAGTATAAGGAAAATCATTCTTGAAGTTGTAGGGGTAATTCTTATCTCAAGATGAAGATTGAAACATTCTGATCTCTTGGGAGGTTTGATGTTTCATCATCGACCTCATATCACTATGCCGGATGACATCTACAGCAATCAATTCAATAATGAATCAACGAAATATCCACGATGAAATACATAAGCTGAGAGATACACACATAGCAGTCAAGCTCATTTCCTGCCAGTGATATTAGCATGTATCATGGAATTATAGACTTACAACTATAATCTAAAGGCAAATAATTACTTTATACGAAAGCGGCCACAAGTACGCATGTCCAGTTTTGACTGATTCAACCAAAACATGGCGATCGCATATGCTACACGGATACAATGATGCACACACGTCAGCAAATGTTTATTAACTCATAAAGTGAATCAATTCGTGTTTGAATCTGATTCAAATGAATCTACTAAGCAAGTGAGCAAAAACACAAGGAGAGATAGGCTGAGTGAGAAAATAGGTAAGATAATAATCTGTGGGATAATCACTTAAGCTGTTGTAATGTAAAATTTATAGCTAAATAATACACTTTAACGTGAGTTTGCTTCATCATGCAAAATCCCGATATCCATTTCTCTATTTTTTTCGTCTCAACTTTCGTCTGAACTAAATAACTCACCTCACTTTTCAAAATATTCTCTTGTGAATTACAGATTGCTGGAGTGTAGTCTTCCGAAGCTGTAACCATGTCATGCCATATGAACTGACAAATAATCTGAACTGATATATTTTGTTTTAGCTGACATATAAACTTAATTCCATCCATCCTTACTTGATGAATTATATTTCTTCAACCTAACTATGTACTAATCCTAACCTGAATTTAACGGAATTTATTTCAGTGGCGTTATTAACGTTTTACTAACAAGTGAATAAATTCATATTTCTTGTAATTCACTTTCATGTGAACCTGTTTAACACAATATAATCTCAGTTTTAATATTATTTATCCTGATGACATTCTTCACTGCAAGAAATACAAGTCATTTATGTTACCAGGCAAACGTGCATTTTTGATTCGTGGATTTGAGCATCCCAGTTAATAATTCCATTCATTTCACCTGGTTTCATTATCAAATTCATTACAATGTAGTTATATTCATGTCATGTGTGGATATCAGATTTCCCTGAACTGGTAGAATGTTTCGTAGACTCAGAATTAATTCTGATGGTTAAAACGCCATGCAGTTTTCCTAACGTCAATTAACGATAATGCAAGACATCTGAAAATTTAGTCATTTCTATATTTCTTGCAGTTTGCTCAAAATCTGGTCTACTGGAAGCGTCCATCATTATATTATATGTGATTTCCCTTGTTCAGCTTGGTTAAGTCAATTAAAATATGTCATCTTATGATAATATTTTCTCTCTCGCGAGTATTTAAAATGTCTGCAACCTGCTGATTCTCACGTTTCTGCCACATTTGTAAAAACCATACTCGTAAGTGAAAACATATCCAAGTACATCAGAAAACGGCTCCTGAGTTATGTTTAAGGGTCTTAAAATTGTATTTCTGAGAAACAAAAAAGAAATATCATTATGAATTGTTGCAAGCTTCAGGTCCGACAGCATTATGTAACATGATCTCCTATCGATTAGTATTTTATTTGAAGATCTTGCCTGAGGTGATAATACCGTGCAATTGATTCCGCTGAAATTTCTGTACAGTATATAAACACTGTACAAAAATAAAGCTACTACTGTTATTCCATTCAAAAATTATGCTCCCAATTTGTATTTTGTAACAGACAGTTTCCCTGTACGTGCGTCGGTGGCACAGTGGTTAGGACTCTCGCCGACCATGCACATGGTCCGGGGTTCGATCCCCTGCCGGCGCACACCCGATATCTATGGTATGCCTGAATTTGGGCAACCGATATCCATGCTGAAAATTCCATACTTGTACTAAAAATACGGTGTGGAATCAAGCTGTAAATCAAAAATAAAATAAATAAATATTGAGAGAAGTGTTCTTCTGAAACAGATAAGACTGAAGAAGAAGAAGTCACTACTAATGCAAAGAACCTTATTTAAAAAGGATGACTGAGGAAGGTTGCAGTGAGATGAAAAGATGTGACAAAAAATTTCAGAATTCCCGCGGGAATGTATAATACTTATTTATAATTATTTCAACAATGATCACTGATAGACTAACAGAAATGCATGTGGTGTATCAAAAATTAGCCGTCTGATTTTCTTTGCACAGATTATGCAGTCCACTTACTAGTTCAAAGCTTTTAACATCAGCAATCAAACAGTTGATAATTCATATGTGATAAATATTTGTTTGAGTGCGAGTGGCGTATGAAATTTATAATGTAGAATAAACTATTTCATATTGGAAAATAGTTTTCTGTCGGGAGAAACTGGTGTAGGTTTTTCATGTAGGCAGAGTGTAAGGTAATATCAATAGATGGCATTTCAAACACTGAACTTTAGACAAAAGTTGTACGGATTGTTGGATTCATCATTGAATGCTCTGGTAGTTCTGTTACACTACAAGCCATCGTTTCTTATATCCAGAAAAAGTTTTTTCATCTAGATCAAGATCATTGTAGATGTTACTCATGAGGAAATTCTAAAACTGCTGCTCACACTCACTGGTGTCTAGAACAAATCCTACAATGACGAGCCTGGAAGAAAAAACAGGGTCTGATTTCTCCATATTGCACTGATTCAATCCCTTCATAATTTACCTACTGATATTTTCAGCTATAAAGAAAAATGCATTATCTGCTTACCTGTTTTCATACGCAGACGGAAAGACAAAACAAGCAGAATTGTGCTATATTTCGACTTGTCTGGTTGACACACGTGGACTTATGTTACATTATTAGAAGATTGCAGTATCTGATGTCGAAACATCAGTAGAAATAATATTTGTATTCCGAACTGGATATTTAATTAGTCCAGTAGTGGCTGTCCACTTACAATACTTTTTAATACACTATAAATCATTTTAGAGGGGCTAAAGCGGCATTCAAGCACTGGAAACAGGTCCATGGAATTTCTCCCAATGAATTCGGAAAAAGGCACTAACGATATAATTTTGTAGGGTTATTAAACAAAATCCCAAGTTATTGTCAAGCAAAAGTCACCAGTGTCTTCCTCACAATGCTGAAAATGTTGATATACGACTGTAGATTGGTAGTCAAAGCTGTACTTCAACTTCAACTCGGAAAAGACTTCAACAAACAGCATTAACCGAGAAGTAATTTGAAACCACGGGAAACCCAGTGAGGCGTTAGAAGTGAATACAGGGGGGGGGGTCAAACAAACTCGCTGCATATTATCGCCGATTATATTCCTATTTGTGGTGGACTGAATTTTTTGTCAGACTGTGGAGAGCGAGGATACAGGAATGCTCTGGACCACCAATAAGAGGAATCTAGAGAATATTACTCGGATGATTCCTGTTTGTTTCCATAAAAACTCGAATAAGTAGATTACAATACCGACAAATTGGCAGAAGAAGCAAGCAGCAAAGACAGGACTCTAGGTGATCACAGAGAAGACGAAGTGACAAAGATAACCAACCAACCCAAAATCAATAAACATCAGAGTCGAAGATCCTTGGTTTGACTTGTGACTACCAAACGTTTCCCGGAAGAATGTCACATGGTTTTAACGCGAGTGTTTCCCCAGAGATTAACATGATGCATGGTATGAAATGAAAGCATTTGATGGAGGTGACACACTACAACATACCGAACTTAATGGAACATTTGAGAGATTGAGCTAATCCACCCAGTCAAGACCAAGTAAATTCAAATCATGATGGTTTGTGAGATGACATACACCATGAAATTGATGCTGGCCAAACTGATCATGGCAGTTGATCTCACTCATGAGTTTCAATATTTCTCCAGAATCATTCTGAGCGACATGTTCTGTTGGAAGTATCTGTGGCCTCTCAAGTGTGTGCCACGTGTTTTACTTGAAAGATGATCTGAGGCGTGATGTTACGCAGCGGTCTCCTCATCATGTCTCTAATCTACTTCCATTTTATCCTGAATATTTTTTGAGTAACAGGTTCTCGACTGATTCGTTCCCAGAGATGTCGGTTGTTAATTCTTTCTGGCAATCCGATTGACTAGCGAAGATGACTTGATAAAAGTCTGCAACCTATTGGAAATGTTTTTTGTAACACACCGAGTTTCTGACCCATATGGAAGAATTGGCTTACTCAACATTGGTGTTAAAAAGTGGAATTTACAGTTTTACGCTGAGTGCGGCAGACTCGCTCACTGATTTCAGAGTGATCTGGGCGAGCTTCGCCTTTCCAATTCCTTTTATGACATCAACATATGCGCCAACTTGCAGTAGTTTAAACGATGATGCCTAGACCAGCCAAGGATGCAACCTCTTTCACATTTCTCTCCATGATATTTATTCGAGTTTGCTGTTGTTAGTTGGTTATTTCCATCTATGTTCGCTTGAAGTGCTGTCTTCTTCGCTTGCCTCTCCTGAATTATCCTTTACGTCTCCGGGTTTGTGTGACAAAAGACACAGGTCATCCACGAAATCCAGATATTCAAGAGTCTTCTATTGGGTTCGAGATATTTCTATCTTCTCACTGCCTGCAGTCTGTCAGACATTCCAGCTGGCCCAAAACTAGGAATGTCATCAGTGATGATAAGCAGCCTCCTCTCGCACCTGTATTTACTTCAAAGGCTTCGCTGTGTTTTCAGTAGTATATCACTTTATATGTGGTTAGATCATGTGGCTGTTGAATTAGGCTGACAGTGATCAGAGGCTCTTCATAGTATTGAAGTAGTTTTCAAATCACTTCACAGTTGGTGCTATTGCAGGCATTTTCAAAGTCGACGAAGTTGAGGTTGAGGTTTGACTACCATTCTGTGCTTTGCTTGATGATGACGCATAAATTCGAAATTTAATCAGTAGATGACTTGCATTTCCTTTATTCAGCGTGATCGGGTCGGAGCTGTGCACCTGGTGTATCCTTCGGTCTGCGCACGATAATAACACTTGATATTTTGCTTGGTTTGGACAAGAGCCTGATTCCTCACCAGCCCATGCAGAAGTTTAAGTCACCCTTCTTTGGTAGTTTAACAAAGTTCACCTTCTCCAATCAGTAGGTCTCTTCCCTTTCTTTCAAAAGTTTTGCAGTACGCGCTTTCATTCGGCTTTAACTAAAAATAGCGCTTATGGTTGTTGTGTGGCCATCTTTGCGTCATGACCTTAACTCCGGCCACCATACTTGCTGATTATTTAGCGCGGCCCGCCTAAATTGCCGGTTATGCTGTTTTTAACACCGCCACAACTAGCCAAGGGACAGTATAGCACTTACGGCCGTTCAAAGGTGTGGTTCCTAACGAAGAAAATCCAACTTTCCATCATGTGTTTTAATCCCCACACACAAATAAGATAATCGTTAAAGGTGAAACGTCTGAGGTTCACTTGATTTGTTGAACTGTTTTGATTCCCCTGTAGTATTCCTGGAAAAATCGTAGATGTTGATCGACTCAGAAGTGCTTTGAAATGATCAACATATTTTCCTTTATTTTTTGTATTTTTTTGATTTCATTAGATACATCTGTGTTGGTCTCATTCCTGATAGCCTAATCCCCATCCAGGATAGTGATCTGAAGCCCTTCACAATTGCGACCTTTCCTGCTTCAGTTGATTGTCTGTTGTTGAGTTGTCCTTCAACCTTTCCAGCACACATCGTCATTCAGTGAGATCTAGAATGAATTCAAGTTCTTCATCTGTTGTCCATCTCTGCGTTGATTAATCTCCTGTTTCACCATACTCCTCTCTTCTGTTAGATTCCAGTTGTCTGTGGAGAATCATTTCTTGTCTTGTCTCACCCTTCTTCTTAAAACTGGAGTGCACCTTTCCTGAAACATCAACTTCAGATAACTCAAATATTCTTCTACCCAGGTTCCCTCAGTGATATCACGTAGTATCTCAAGCTTTGCTCAGATGGCTGCAGTAAAGGTGTCTTTTGTAGTTCCATCTTTCGGTTTCCGACTGCTATTTCTGCGTTGTGGTCTGGGTCCATTTTTTTTCAAGGATTTTAGCTTGACCCTGAAAGTTCTTTGAACTAAGTGATGGCCTGATAATAAATCTACTCCCATTCTTGACTTAGTGTCTATCTGAATATGTCCCAACTTACTTGAGCAAAACTGAGGTGAATGCTGCTATTGTTTACTGGATATATTCATCAGTAGAGTAGAATCTGACGAGCATTTTAGCTATTGACCATCAATATTTAAAATGAAAATATCCTTCTAAAAGCAGATATATGCAAAAATTATATTTGCGTAACTTTCAGTGTAACCAAAATACATTTAATATAAAGTTCAAAATGGCTTCCTATAATCAAGAAATCATGGAATTCCCAATGATCATACTTATGTAGTCTAATTACAACCACCAAAATAACACCAGCACCTACTACTATCTCCTACTGTTAGGTATAGGACTTCACAGGAATATCAGTAACTAGTCCACATACGAAAAAGTCAAATAAAAACTCAAATTTGTAGTAAACAGGAAAACTCACAATATCCTGATTAAAATATGCAAAGAAGCTAAAAGAAAGCTCGTTTTTCAAAGCAAGAAGTTCGACCAAATGATGGACCAAAATGAATTGGCA
This sequence comes from Trichobilharzia szidati, assembly GCA_944472155.2. Lineage (NCBI taxonomy): Eukaryota > Metazoa > Platyhelminthes > Trematoda > Strigeidida > Schistosomatidae > Trichobilharzia > Trichobilharzia szidati. Next base: position 131,918,968 of record OX235272.1, on the reverse strand, counting down.
CGGAGAATGATAAAACTATCGAAGGGAACAAAGTGTGCATTCAGTATTTTGAGAGTAAAACTGAACCTTGATGGGACGAAAGCGCTCTCTAAAGGATGAAATGTCGCATTGGTTGTCAGTGAACTGCAGCGTGATTCCTAGCATAGAGGCAGCACTAAATTTAATGAAGAAGACAACAATAAATCACAATGTGCAGTAGAATTAAAACATGCAGAGAAAGAGAAACTAAACTTAACAAAATCAAAATGTTTGTATTAAATAAATCCCGAAGCCATAAAATCGCAGTAATCACGTAGACTGAAACAGTAGAACTGAAAGAATGTGACTATTTCATGAAGTTCAAAAGACGCGTTTAAACGGGTCTGTATGAGGAGATTAAGAAGCCCAGAAGAGTTTTGCTTGATAGTACTGAGAAATCTAGGACTGTCAATGCTTGAGTGTAAATGATTGTATTTCATGCCTTAAATCATTATTGTGTTCAGAACGAAGTGAATTGTTAAGATACACTAACGACGTTATCCTATGGAGCCTATACTTGATTTTACAATTGGAGAATACAAATGAGTTATCTGAACACATTGAGTCGATAAATTGTCGTATTAAAACTCTTCAAAACTACAGATTATTGAATTCATACGAAAAGAAAAGAAGTTGGACGACAATAATTCGAAGTGATGAAAAATGGTTAATTCGTATATGAATGATCCTTTCAGTAATATAAATACGAGCGTGGCTGAAGGAGCAGTTAAAAGGGAATCGGTTTTCTATCGTGAATCCCTCACACGACACAGTTACTCAGTAGGCAACCAATGGGTGGTAAAATAAATACCTCACTTCAATAGAACTGGGTCAGTTGGTTTGTTGGAACATAGGCACATAGGTTAGTGTATGGTGATTGACCCTGAACAGTTGATCAGCTTTGAGAAAAGCTCAGCCATGATCACTTTCTTGGTAACTATCTCACAAAATTCAGTAGGAGTCTCAATAAGACCTGCAGTCATATAAAAACCGAACGGTGATGGCAAACTTATATAGACTCAAAATCCCTCCCCCATTATCTATTTAAACATGACCTGGAAAACATTCGCACCTGTCATTCTGCATGACTAATACAATTTATTGCAAAAATATTCATTCAGACATCTATAAAACATAAAATAATCGAGCAAAGAATATTCTTTTCGATAAATTCCTCTTCCAGCCTCTACAATTATATATATATGTTTATATGTACAGAATATTTTAAATTAGAAGTTACACATATACATACATATTAGTTATAAATATCACAAAATACAATAAATAAAGCATATGAAGTGGATAGTGTTTAACTGTAAGAAATGGATTGGTATCTGTGAAACAGAGTTTCAGTGCATTAAATGAGTTAAACTACGACAGCACAGATCAGCACTGATAATGAAGTAGCATCTGTGAACTCGAACTACTAACCAGTCGTGAGTAGTATAGAGTTGAAAACAGAAGAAAGGATAGGAAAGCACAGATGATAATAACAGTAATTTTATTCCAAACTGTCCTGTTGAATAAAAATGCAGTTCTCATTATGCTAGAGAACACTGCATTTACTTTTCTAATTGCGGGAGCAATAATTAAATTGCACCTTTCTCGGCAGCATGCAGTCTTCTATAGTTAAATCTAGTTCTACTCGATAAGATTCAAGGAACGAGTTGTATATGGAAAGGATTCTCAGAGTCTGACATGATAATACTTGCTAAATGCTTGCAGGAATCCAAGCGTTTACCTTCAGTAGTATTGACGAGTTCGATTAGCTACACTCCACTTGTCCTACTGACGTCTTTCAGTGCCCGACGCAGGATAACAAAGTCTTTGTTAAGTATCCTTCGAAGGATTCATTTGTGAGGAGCAGTAAAGAAGTTTAGGCAGAATGCAATAATTAACAAATGGTACCAGTAGAGAAGGAATGATACCAAATCGTCTTAGCTTCCTCACACAGAACGTCCAAAGATACATACATTTCTACCAATTAGCATGATGTGGGAAGACCAGGAAAGTTGATCAGAGGAAGTGCAAAGTCCAAAGTATTAACCATTCGATTTGATTGCAACTCCAGCACTATCTACGATAGCGGAACCTTGCCAATCAACCCATTCACGTGAGTTGTGCCTACATCTGGGAGTTCAGATAAGCACCTGACATTTGGATTGAGGGATCAAGCTTAATACAGTTTGATAAGGACCCCTGACAAATGTGTGATAAAAAATTATTCATTTTGCAACAGTCTCACTCAGGAATAACCAACACCATGAAAACAGACAGTTTACCGGCTAACCCAACAAAATCAGACTCGTGAGAATCGGAGGCAAATCTTGTAAGAAGAAGAAAGATAAGAAAATAGAAAGAACAGCTCCATGAGGAATACCAGTTAGAGTAAGTGAAGCAGTGGAGATCTTCCTATTGTAAACAGTGTAATGCTTCCTATCAGAAAAACAAGAATGCAACCACTTGATAATCCAGCACTGTGTACCTGACGCAGCCAGCTTGTTTAACAAAAGAGGCCGGTGTACAGCAGTTTCGAAGGCAGACGTGTAATCGAGGAAGGAACACCGAACATATTTGGCATCTCTGTCTAAACTAGAGAAAAAATTTTAATGTAAGAGGACATTGACATCTCAGGTACACCTACTATGTTTATTAGTAAATTGATAAGGGTCATTAAAAGGTCCAAGGATGAAAAGGTGAAGAAGTAGCAATAGATCTGCACTTAACAGTTGGCACACTTGATGATTTATGCGCAACAACAGTTTCAGTGTCCTTCCAAGAAGCAGGCACAGCGTTACTTGAAAAAATTGATTCATTGAAAATACCAGTGACAGGATGACATGAAATGTCAGCACATTCATTGAGAATAATAGCTGGTACATCATCTGGACCAAAGGACTGAGTAGGTTTTAGGGATTCGAGACACTCGAAGGCATAAGTTGAGTCAGAACCAGGGAAGCGATCACAACATCAGCTGGACGACAGATGAAGGAATTATTAAGAGTACCAGGTACAACTGAAGAAGTATCATTATTTACGTGGTTACCACCGGTGATTTTCTCAACTGGCTGAGACGTATTTCATGAGGTTTAGAATGATGAGAACTTTTCGTGATAAATCGTATTCAATCTCTGTATTTCTCATTGAACTAGGATGTTCAGACTAATAACAAGAGAATTAATTTTCATTTTGCATGACCTTTCTTTTTCTCGGCACGGCTTTTTGAACTGAGAAGGCAGAAGCGGTCAACTCTTGGGAAGTGTGTCTCTCTTGGACAACAAACTTCAAGAGAGAAGTTGAGATGACATGTCACGGTTGTGGTTGTGTCGTCTAGAATATTTTCAGTAAATAAGTCGCAATTTGTAACATTTGACACGTTTCCTAGATTCTGTATATTGTCATACGAGTACCATCTATGTTGAAGCAAACTGAACATGAGGAATCAGATGCTTTGTTATTATGGATGGATTTTCAGCAGCTGAAGATTGAAGCGAGGCAGGAAGAAACGCCGACAAGTCTCTTCGATTTTTGCTGTCAGTTGATGTTTGTGGATAATTTAAGTAACCTGAGTATTTGAACTGATCGACTCTATGAGGAGCGTTTTGAGATGGTTTCGTCAGCAGCTTATAATTGCCTTTCGTTGTTAAAGATGTATACAGCTCGTACAATAGATTTTGCTGTAATTTGGTTAGTTCATTACCCAGTGTAGTGTATGCACCTGGTGCAGAAGCCTGTGATTAATTCTCCGTTCTCACTTGACTCACCAACGGCCACTTGACTCATGATAATTTCTCTTCCTGTGTTGTCTGCTTCTAGTTTGTACATTCAGATCACCCATTAGGATTTTTATTTCGCCATTGCTATTTGTAGTTGTCTGTAGAAGTCTTCCCTCTTCCTATGATCAGTGTTGTTTTTAGAAGCCTAGTGGTGGATAACCGTAACTTTTCACCTTCCAATGAGCTTACTGGAAATGCTTTTCGTGACACGCCAAGTCTCTGAACCATATAAAAGAACTGACTTGACATTAGATTCCATGCTAATCCGAATCTTATACTTTGCGCTGACTAATTTCAGAATGATGAATGTCTGATTCACCTTTCTCGTCCTGCTTTTGACACCTTCACCCTTGAGCATGCAGCCGAAATGATGCTACCAAGATAAGTGAGAGTATTCGCCTCCTTTATACTTTTCTCTCGTTGATAGTGGTTGGTGACTGTTTCCAGTAATATGATTTTAAGGCATAGTAAGAAAATACCGATAACACATATTTCCTGTAATAGTCTTCTGCAATTATCCATTTGAAAACGCTTGTTATATATACAGGATTCCACACTCCCAAGTCTTTCTCTTGGAAAGCGAACTCGCGGTATCAGTGATAGGCTTCGGATGCGGTTATGTTTCTAGTTAGTACAAGCCACAGAATATCCTTCCTAAGAGTTACCTTATTTCAGTATTCATCAGTATTTCAAATCTCGTTTCTGTGCTTCAGTATTCATCTTCTTGTTGTATTTCATTGAGACTCCAATCAACTTGTCGCATTTGCGTTTTTCTGTATACTACCGACTGACCTCAATGACTGTTTGCATGCCACTCATTCCAAACAGTAATTTATGCTAGTCAGATAGAAATGACCTAAACACTGGTCGACCGTTTCACTGGTTTCGGTCCGAGATCATCGTCAGTGTACCCGGTTTGATTCAGTTCAGACAGTCGAATAAGTTGAAACCACCAGATTTCTCGCTAGCTACATGAGTGGACAGGTAAACTGAAAATAGTGAATTGATTTGTGAATCATGAATTTGAACACATCCAACATTCGGGGCGAGATTACAGCGCCCATCTAGTTGATAGTTGTTGGACGTAACGAAGACACTCAGTCAATGTGACTCAACTTTTTGATAGTAATCACACTCTCTATTGGCGTATAGGAGATACTGAAATAGTCAGAAGGTATAACCTAAACTGCAGGAACAATAAAATGTGAGTGCAGCTACTACCAAGTCATTGGTCGATAAAGAACAAACTGGTCAGTCTATGCACATTTACACACATCACATTTCCCAAAATTTCCTCTACAACCGCTTTTCTTCTTACTGAATCAAAACCTGAACGCATTTTATCTACTTCTCACACTTCCTAGTATTACTCAATCCTATCAGCGAATCACGATGACTATTTCACGCTTATTATGATTATTTGTAAGGTTGTATTTTATCGGAAAACGATTCCTGGAGAGGTCTTCCCGAAAAATAATTTATATGACCACATATTTCCTCCCTGTGTGCTCATCCGATTTCGACTGCTTTCTAGAGGTACGTGTGATCCTTAGTTTGAAGAACAAGAAGAAGCTCTGGATAAACTAAGAGAAATCATTTTTTATTGAATCATACTAAATCTAACTACTTATTTACTTTTCAATAAATAAAAATAACTAGCACCAACTACTCCACACTGCATACTCCACGACGACCAATTCATTTTAGTGGAGCTGGCCCTGAACTCTTAAGCAAAAGATAAAATGAAAAGAAAACATGTTATCTTGATATGAATTCACTAAAGGGAATGTAGTCAGTAAATCTGTCAGCGTTTGGTTTTGGATAATCCTCTGAATGTTTACAGAAATGTTTCGTGTTTTCTGGCAAATATACTTCGGTCTGTTTTTAAGAAACACGGGTGGATTAGAATCCAGCCGTAAGTTATCAGTTGCAAGTAAAGTCGACTACAGGTGATACTGTCAATCTATTCTTACCTGTATATTCTTCAGAATACCTTTCAAAATTGATATCAGACCTGAATAACAAGAACAGTAGTGTTGTTGATGCAATGTGGCTTGAAATGAAAGTATATCTGTGAAGGTTTCTAAATGGCAAAGTGAAATTGAGAGTATAAAACTGGATGCTGCACCTCTCATCATTTCGATTTGCATTTGAAAATATGAATTCCCGACATTGAAGTTAACAGTAAATTCACTATACTCACTGGTATATTTCAGTTTAACTGCTTTTTCAGCAAACGTTTTAGAAATCAGATCAATGTAAAGTTTAACGTCTGGAGAAAGCAAGAGAAGGGAGAGTCAAAACTAATTTATGTTTGGTCGAAAGGAAATGGTGAAATGAAACTATGTGATAGGGGAGTTTACAAGTGTTGAATAACAACAGACGAGTGTCAGCTTCATTCTCTTGAATTTTCTAGTATACTTGACGTTCTGCAGGAATGTATGATTTCTGTTGGACATTCCCAGTGTAAAGAAGGTTGGAGGAGCTTAATCAAGATTGATGGTCAGTGTGAATGCGTTCATTTGTCTGTAGGCGAATACTGGGGACATCGCAATGATGCATTTATGTCGTTTCTTATTGTTCCCTTTGGCGATATGTATTGCATATATATATGCATATATTGTATACGAAATGAATTATGATATTTTTATAGAGTCTACTCAAATTAATTTATCAGTACTCACGTCCTTTGTAAAAATCAACTTACTTTCGTCTATAAGTGAATATTGAATCAGAATTAAAGTAAGTCTGTTTTCATAAATGAGACTACTCAATGAATGTATGTGAGTAATATGAATATGAATAATAACATTACATTAGTATATACATGGCAGAGAATGACATTGAAATACCTTGAATTTCAGCCTGAGATAGAAAAGCAGTGCAACCTTTATTTTTTGGACCGAATTGCGTAGCTATTCATTGTACATGAGAAATAAATATGTCAATACGGATATAGTTAGTGGCGGAAATATACAAATATGTCTACATTAATGTACATTCATTTTATAAATATTTTGCTATATTAACTAACCTCTAACAAAATCTAAATTTTGTAGTCACCATGATGCAGAGAAATGACAAAAACAGTAATTTTAAAAATCTCATCATTTTTTATATAGGATATTTAAGTGTTAATGGAACTTATCACGTTGATGTGGTTGAATAAAGAAGTGTTTATTGAATGCATTGGTTGAATATTGAAGTTAGAACCAAAAGAAACCTGAATCTTATTGATCACTCGAATAATGACAGCTGTCCAACTAACTAGATCATGACGAACTGAGAGTGAGACGCAGATGGTTAATTGTCAAAGATCCACTGGACCATTTCTCAGTGGCTAACTGATCTGTCGGCTCGCCTTGCACCCAGAACGTTCTGGCCTCAAACCCTATTGCGTATGCACTGCTGAAAACTCCAACACTTTCTGTCCAGTAATATCAGGTTTTCTAATGGTTCTCTAACTGATGTCAACTCGTACTCAAATATGTGAATAATCTAAAAAGCCGATAATAATGATGGCAACAATATCGCGGATCAAAAGTTATTTAAAAAGCCTGCAGACAGTTGCAAAAAGCAAATTTTCTTATGTAGAAGTTTTCAAAATACCTTTATACTTATTGAGAATCTGTTCGGTCCGAAATATGCTGTCCTCGATATCCAAAGCAAAACCTCCTGAAGAAAAGTTCAATTTGAATGGATGTACACTTCTATACAAAATTCTACTATTCAGTGACAAATGCATAAGTCTGATGAATGGTCGAAAGTTGGTTTCTCTGGTATTCACTGAGAGATTTCGACATAGTGGTACACTTGAACTCCGATTCCTCTTCTGATTTAATCTGCTGGGTAGTGACTGTTAAGGGGAATGGAACTGAATTGTGTGTCATACTGAAATACCGAAAGATAGTTGATCAGTGATGTAATTAATTTATCTCATTTGAAAGCCAAGCAGCAAAGTGATGTGCTTTAGATGATTGCAGGCAACCAGCCGGAGGCTTCTGATACAAATTTGGCGCTAGCTGGCAATGAAAAGCCAGCATGACGTAACTGGAATCTTGAAGGAACTCATGTCCATCTGAGAATGGAAATTGGTTCAACCAGTTCTGAAGTCAGAGACATTATCAGTAAGCTATTCAGGCTCGTGATACAACTCCTGCATAACTGTATTCTACACAGAGTGGTATTGACGAGTGCCAACAAGCACGAAACCTTCAAACACCTAATAACTACAATTCACAGAGCGCCATGATACTGAGTCACTTAGCACAGTGATCACTCTGCAAACTTAACTGACAAAATTCAGTGTGCACTAGACGAAGGATTCGTTGCATGATGCAAGTGACTGTAAAGTGTCCAACTAACGGAAAAAAATCTTTCACTGACTTCGAAATAAATAGGGACAAACAATCTATCGAATTTATCGGTTAAATGACAACACTATGAATATGCACTTGAAAGGGAGTGTGGTCGTTGTTACTTTAAACCGAAGCAAAAATATACTCCAAAATATTGAGACAATTAATATGTGTAAAAGAAATCATACTGTATTTTGCTTTCAATTCATTCAGGCTTGTCAATAAATCTATCGGATTTCATATGCAAGGAATTCAGAATAGATGCATTAACTTGATTGGGATAATAAAAAGTGCGGACAAAATGAATAAACAGAGACAAAAGAAACTAACATGATAATCTCGGAATAGGTGGTTGCAGAAACAATCAACCGAAACTTAAATGAATTCACTAATCACCGATATCGAATGCAAGAATATTCTCGTTCCAAATTCATCCTACACAACTTAAAGCCATATGTGAACTGTTATCATGAGAGTCATCTGAAAGTGAACAGCGACTGTCTGTACTTGGTTAGATTCATAACTGACTACTGGTTCTTACTCATAGTGCGAATGTGTGATCACTAGCCGAACCTGTAAAATGTTCATCTAGATCCGTCGTCTTCATGGGCTGGCCAAAACAACAGCAGTGACTGAGAATAGTCTATACAGGAATTCATTTATTTTAGGACAAATGCTGATGAATTATTTTCGATATCAGTAAACAAAATATATTCAAACTGCACAGACCTTTGAAAACTTCTAGTGCGCTTTGGGCAGCAGTGTAGGTTTCCTGGCATTTCATAACTGAAAAGATGATCAATTCTACTTAGAAAGTATGTCAATTGACTTACATCTCTTGAAACGCCTCCTGTTCTTTATTAACTTGCTCACTATTTTTCCTAAAGTGGAGAAAAGCAGGTGAAAATCAGTTATATGTTTGCATAGCCATAAATATATTGGAAAAGTAAACTAAACAGCTTCATAAACCCTTTCATTATCATATTCCCCTTCATCGAATAAACCATGAAACGACACTTCGACAAAATATTCTCTGAAGAAACTTGTTGTGAACAAGTAGACAAGTGTTCCAATAGTGGTATATTGAAAGGAACACAATAATCGATATAAACTTCTGTGGCTTTCAAAATTCACCAACAAACTACTTCCGTTTTAAACTAGATTCGATTGATACTGACTGACAGTGAAGTGCTGGTTGTATATTTTGTTCTATTTGGCACTAATCAGCAGGATGATGTTCTCACTGACGGCCGAAGTTTGCATTCATCATTTCAAGCTACAAAATATCTCAATGGTTAAATCACCAGAAGACAAGTGAAGTTGCTTTAGACATCGATTGAAATCCAGCATGCTACTGATATCAGTAAGATGTGAGTGCGTCACTCCTCTTATTTAATTCAGTGGATTTCTCAGCACCTAACACCTACTGAATTCCTCACCCATTGATAGCTTGGTTTTCATTATGTCTTTGAAAATTTGCAAGAGAATACATTTTTATTGTAAGACGTAAATTATGACGTGCTCGTTTCACCTTGTGCCTTTGTATCCGATTCGTACTGACTAACTGCATCTTCATTTGTACGAATCGCACCTATAAGACGGTTTGAAGTGGAGAGATGAATTCGAAAATTATAAAATTGCCCATAAACTAAAAAATATCACGTCGTAACTCAGTGTTTATTTCAGGGATTCGCTTCATCAATCGTTTACCAAATATAGAGAAGTCGATACTGGCCGAAGTCTTTCATGGGTTGAGCATAACCTGTCTATAATGCATTGCAACGATAATTGTGTTTTTCTATCAAACAAGAAGGTAACGGTCAATAGAATTCATGAATTCAGGGTAGGAAAAATGATGATGATGGCGGATCTCAGTAGCCCAATGAACAGTAGTCAGATATTTGTGCTCAACACCATACTAGTTATACTAACTGGTAATTTGAATGAAGACTGAATTCCATACCGTGTCTCTAAACAATCACTCAGTAAAGAATAAACAACATCTCTTTGGTTTTCGAGTGATACACATGTCTTGAGCAAGAGATCTTCACTTCATCATAATCTCTGAAGTCATCTCTAAGTGCCTCCATGATCTTCAATGCCTTTTGATAACCTTCTTATAGAATTCACTAATTACTCACATACAATTTGAGGTTCCACTCGATGGTAGGCGTGATACATGATATTAATCTCATAGTACGTTCGATCCATCCGCGTTACTTTCAGCTGCTTTCAAAATCATTCACATGTAGAAGGTCTTCAAAAGCCTCCAGTACATGCTTATGTCAAAGTGAACTCGACAGAATGTAGTGTCTTTAAAACATCATATCTCCGAAGTGTAATCTTAAAATAGAGCTGAAAAACGGACAAACAATCAAACGAATATTCAATTTACAGATAAACGCGTTCATATAAAATGTGGTGAGACTTGCCTTCATAATTCAGGATCAATGTATCCACCTCAACCATTTTATTCCAAAGGGATTTGGCATCTAGAAGTAAGACAATAAAGTGAATTTAATCGAAGCAGATACACTCTCATTTTCGTCACTGTGATATTGAAAAATACAGAAGAGGGCTAACTTTTCATCTTGGTGAGACGTGAATATGTAATTTAGAAGAAGAGAAGAAGAAGCGTACATAGTAAATATTCTGATGAATGCATCTAAGATGTGCATATTGCGTTTGATGGATTGTAAAACTGCCTCAACCACTACCAGTTCTAATTTCATATGATTCAGTCAGTTCACACAATGAAGATTATGGTAATAAATGGAAGCTTTTACATATGCAGATGTCTAGTTGCATTTCACCAGTGTATATAATGGTCAAGGCAGACAATGGAGACAGAAATGACTTACTTGCTGCTTCGCATATACACAGAAAGAAAGCAGTTACAAGTAGGCGAGTATATGTGGTTGCCAACGCCATGATTATTCTGTGTCTCTTCATCAACGGTTGCATTAATATTAGAATTTCCAAAAGTAAAGCTAGGCTTTACTTATATGGCATTGGCAAATTACTACAGATAGAATAAATTTCTGATGTTATGGCGTGCTTTCAACAGTGCCGCCTACTTTCTATCAAATTTCGGTTATCAGCATCTGACGGACTGATACCCCTTGGCTATTGGAATTTATCACCGAGGTCACTGATAAATATTATACCACGCATATACACGTAAACAAAAGATTACAAATATTTTTTCTAATTACAACACTAAATACCTAACGGCGCACTGGTCGGAATTCACGCCTTCAAAGTAAGTGAGAAATGAAACGTATTATTTCATCATCATACACCTTTACAACACACGATGTTAACAATAGAGTGGAATATCGGATGGTGTCTCATTGATTTTCTACATTGTTTCTGAAAATATTATTAGGGCCATCCTCTCTGGAAATTTCATCATTCCTTAACACATTGAAATAAAATTATTTTAATTAAAATACAACATCGGCTTATTTTTCTTGTCTGAATTTTATCTTAAACTAGAATTCACACAGTGAAGGCTTCATTGATAATTTCAAGGTTTCAAAGAACCGAAGTAATGAATGCGTGATATGTGAGCTGTAATGTGAAACATTATTATCTCGCATTACTACACCATTTTGTAAGACGCATCTTGTTATTCTCATAGTTTTGACTCCAAAATATGTGACAGGTTGGTACTTGATGACTTATGTTCTACAGAAACCGGTAGTGTGATGCAAACTGGTCAATATGATTGATTATGGAATCAGAGTATCCGAAATCCAAGTGCAAACATCAGGGTCGTCAGATATTGATATTCAGAAGTATGAGGACGAAACACTCGTCAGATTCTGGTTGTGCCGTTTATATGCCTCACAAAATGAGCCTTATTCAGTGCACACTTATGTGACACACTGCCTGAATCACAACTACTGATAACAATACCCAAATCAAAAAGTGTCACTTATTTAAACATGTGTCGTAGTGAGTGACATATTAAAATATAATAAAATACTAGAATTATTTGGGGAGACGATTTCATGACGTGTCTGGCTAATTTTGCATGAACAAAGAACTCTGAGGATGTGCATGTTACCAGGACGCAGGAGGAACGTAATTTGAGACAATCCATAGATGAACACACTTTCCAGTGTTCATAATGTTCGAGAAGATTGAGTATTCATGATGTTACATGCAGTAACTGACCAAATTTTAGTAGCCGTTATATCTAAGTCCAAAGTACCCGTGTGCATGAAACTATTCATCTGCTAGTGTTCGGCAGATAAAAGTGAATTAAGATCAGTCATCGAACACACAGAAATTTCTTTGATTTCAACTGTAGGGTGGAGTCAGTACAGTCGATATGTAGCTTCCTGGAAAGGGAGTGTGAATGGTGATTCACATAGACGAAACTGTGTTAACCGAAAAAAAATGAAGTGTGGATATCTGATGGAGTAAATAACATGACATTACCGAAGGAAAAGATGTCAGTCAACCTGCTGGTATATACAGGGAAGTTAAAGGAACATACTAGAGTCAGGAATGGAAGCCGGACATTAAACTATTTTTCAAAGTCACCACAAAATAAATGCACACGTTACTCGACATTTCCAAATTAAGATGATGGAAAGCTGAGTATGAGTCAGATATCCAGGTCAAGAGGTATAAAATATAAAATCCTAAACATTGCCCAAACTGAAAGAGTTGAAATGAAATGGTGCGGAAAGGATAACATTTTCTCACCATGGTTGGAAAATATTGATGACCGTTTATCACTGAAACCTTCAATTAAGTGTCCACGGTTTAGGCGCTACGGTTATCGTGATACTTGATAGACTGTAGCTAAATTAGATTGTGTAATTCGTGTCCTACATAAGTCTGTCCCATTAAATCATTCGTGTTTTTAAATTATCACACAGTCCTGCTGAAAGCGTTAAAGAACAGTCGTGCGAGCGAACGACAAATAAAATAACGTCATATCAGTCAGTGAAGTAATAGCAGTCATTGAACACATCGATTCCTTAGTTTCAACTATGTGACTGTATGAGTACTGTCGATAGGTAGCTTCGTGGAAAGTGAATGTGATATCACGTTTTGCAAGATTGTCAATGGTATTCCACATATGTGAAACTGTGTTAACCGAAAACAATGAAGTGTGGAAATCTGATGGAGAATGGCATATGAGCTTTCTGACTATTCGCTACCACGTTCGTTGAAAGGATCCTAAATTGAAGTCGACTAAATTTCTATGCCTAGATTAGTGATGCTGGGAACAACAATACACACAGGTGAAGGGCAGGATACACGCATTTATCATCAATACGTTCTATTGGACAATGAGTAAAGCAGTCTACGCGTATAGACTTATTGAAGGGTTTCAGGGTCTTTTGAAAAGTAGGATAACGATGAAAGACACACCATGTAGTGTTGTCATTTACGATCACGTAGTCAAACCATGGCTATTGAAATTGATAGAGTTGTAGCCTGAAATGTTGAAAAATGCTCCTTGTTTTATGGATATCGTCCACTTCTGATGGACATACAGCCAATCATAAAATGAAAGGCGGTATATTTGACCTTATTTGTAAGCCTCATGCAAAAATACAAGTGACCTGTGTTTCACAAGATACGAAGACATACTTAAAGTGAGCTTTGTGAGAAGAGTTTATGTATGGAAGTTTGGAGCAAATGAGCCAACCAGGAGAATCTCAGTCAACCAACAGACAACCCGAATGTTCAAATATTCCGTCATCAGTTTCGCACATTTCTACTCAGGAAACAGCATTCAAATATCGATTTTATTGTGTTTCCTGACGACTGCATGAAACGTGAATATCATCAAAATCCATAAGATGCTATTCAATTAAGGTTTGCATTACGTTAGCAATCAGGTCTACGAAATTCCAAATCAATTAATCTAACCTTGAAGACTCTAACAGTTGAATAATCACTGAATTCTATCACATGTCGACTGATCACGTAAACTAGGAACTCTGAACCACTGTGTTTGAGGTTATTGGGAATACGTGGAAATTCATTTCGCTGTATATACGGCAAGGAAGACGGCTTGATCGAAGTACAACGCAGAATGACACAGACCTCAACCTCTGGATATATTTTAGATCGATCTTCTGTTGTCAGTTATACGTACGGATCACCAAGCGATTGATTGGTCAGCATGGTTCACGGCCACACTGATATTACACTATCCGAAATGTGCATGATCATTTCATTCGTATTCTCCTCACTCACTCATTCACTACCATTGTTCTGTCTATTTAATTATCTGTCTTTGCTTCTCTCTGTAGGTCCGCCAAATGGAGGCAATCTGAGAAGACTCTGGACTTCTCTATATGGTGAGTCTACATGCACGCATACAGCCTCACTCACTCACTCACACACTCACTTACACTAAATCAATGGCTCGCTGATTGCATTCTCTTCGCTGTAGTGTCAAATCTGAGAATCGGATATCAATGTTCGCATATATTTGTGTTCAGTAACTTTTAGTAATACGACGGACAATTTGTGATGTCGTCATCTTTATAGTGTGTCCCTCTGTTTCGCTTGTTTCGACGATATTCTCTCTGTGTGCGCTGAGTCTTAGATTTCTTCACACAGTTTTCCATTGTATTTGTGCATCAACCATACATCTGTACTGAAAGACTGACGTTCGGTTAACTAAACATTTCTCATTATGCCTGTCTAAACGTCATGCGTATATTTGCCAACCTGTCGACCGGTTAATCTTTGTTATCTTGTGGACATAAATATGTATCTAAGTCAATCAACCAGTGAGACAGTCGCCAGTCTTATTGGTTGTCTTGATATGAGTGAACAGCTATCATCTTATTTCCCTACGTGTGTCACCAACCTTTCGAATATGTCTTTATCATTTTTTGTGTTTCCTCACTTTCAGCTCTGAAGAAACCTTAAGTGTGGACAAGACGTCATCCTCAATACTCAGTGATTGTTTTGTTACTATGGATCATTGAATAAACTTTCCACATTACACACGGCTTCCTTCTCACTGTCACTCTCATCAATACTTGATCGTCTGATAGTCAGGTGGGTTGGTCCTCTGTGAGCCTCCGTCTGTGCAACGCTCTTTTCCGTTCCTATTCAATGTGATTGTACTGTCAACATAATCCAAAGTCTGAAATTAAGAGACCGAACCTAATCAGCTTAATATTAAGTAGGTGAGCATCTTGCCCACCTATGGATGCTTTAGGTATTTCAAGTTGCGTTTTGACATGTACGCATCCGAAAATTCTTCGGAAACCATTTCGCGCTCCTCCCACAACCGGAACCTAACAATGTCGTCATTTCACTCATAATCGTGCATTCAACAAACTACTAGTGCGGTGAATGCTGACAAATAACAAGCATATGTAGTGATCTGAAGAGGTAGTAACTCGTGCTGACCTTCAATTGGAGATCGACGTGGATTCGAATGTAGAGGAGAAGGATTTGTAGCAGAGGGAAGAGGGGATAAGAGCAAGACGTTATGAGTAAGAAGGAGCACACTGATTGACGCTGTTGGTCATTTTCGTAGGAATAAATAACATGAATTCACAGAATCAAAATATTAGTGGCAATAGTAGTCTTTATATTATTATTAATAGTAAAGTAGTAATATTCCTAATATCATTGATATTATTACTACAGTTAGTATGAACACTAAGTGAACTAACGATATGGCTTCGACGGTGATTTGCCTGCAGGTGATGGTTTCCTCACTGATGGACTCGGTGATTTGGCGGCGGGGGCGGCGGCGGCCTTCTTGAGTGAAGCGTCTTTCTAACCTGTGAGACAGGAGGGGATGAAGTTACAGATCGTCATTTTACATGGTCAAAACAGACTGTTTGTTCAAATATGCATAAAAAGTAGGAATAAACTTGAAAATACATTGTTCTACTACATTTTATTATTGTGTTACTCCTCCTTCCAGTTTTCATCCGTCATAACAGTAGAAGGATTCCGTCATCTGTGTCAGACAAACTCTCAAATATTCACACAAGTCAACTTCAACAACCAACAGTCTCTGCTGGTGTCATTAATATTTCTCTCCATGAAACAGTGCTAGCACTACAGATCCACTTTACCATTTGGAAACAATCTCACCTCCATTTCATTTCACGTAAAATATAACTCAGGATCTCGTGTGTGATTGCAATCTTCAAAGTGCACAACTTATCTGCATGTGATTGTAAGTACCAGTAACGGACGACAACCTAAACGACTCACCACAACTGAAATTAGTGAAGATATTTCAGCGTCAAGTGATAAGCAAACGACATGTTCTAGATTTATCGACACACACAATGACAACAACCGTGTGATCGTCACCGAGGAGTGTTCGTTATGCAGAAGTACTCTGTTTGTACGTGCAGTTGACTTTGATGAAGACAATATATGGATCAGGATGTGGACATACTGTTATGTTGGTCCGATTTCTGAACAGTGAGAAGTGTCGTCCCATGCGAGAGAGCATACGCGATAGGCAAAATGATGAGATGTATGCATTATTGAGGAACACACTTGGAAGAGCAGCGGCCTTCGAGAAGCATCTTCACCTGTAGGATACGATGGGATGACATTACAGCTGGTCAATATGTCGAACAGAAACTGACATTTTCTCAGGAAATGAATGAATGAATGAATGATGACACAAAACTGAAGATCCCTTCAAACTGGTGTATCGGAGCTGGCATAGATTTCAACCACCTGCCCAGGGTGACTTATCACGTTTTCATATGTGTCTATATCTTTCACCAACAATCAGTCATGTGGTTGATATTCCTCTCTGTCGAACACTGTATTTACTATAGACTGACAGTATCGTTGTGCATTATTGTCATACCTGTTTGGCTCATACAGTTGAAAGCAACATTTGATATCTGAATGCAATCCACTGGAATCATATCTTATCTATCTGCATGTGTGTTCTGCGTTATCCTCAGCGTACGAGATGTCAAACAAGTCAGTGAGAATAAATCCTTTTGTCAAAATTGAAGGAGATTCATAAAGTGTAGCCACAGTTGATACAAGTGTGATAAGCCTTAAATCAATGACATCCTCAGGCTTCATAGTTGTCAAACATTCATTGAGGGCTCCTTGGAATATCAAAGGTTTCTATGTCGACAATCAATCCACTACAATGTAGTTAAGGGGATAATGATGACGTGATCATCCGTAAGTGTAGATTCGACATATAAGTGCACAGAAAGTCAGCCACAAATAAGTATACAAACATGACAAGTGGAGTGACGAAATGTATGCTAAGGAGATGAACTCGTCTGCTTGGGCTGATGGAGCAGCAGCTGGAGCTGGAGCCAGGGTAGCAGCAGGGGCTGCAGGAGGTATAGCTGCGCCTGCTCCTCCACTCGAAGAGGCGGCGGCGGCGCCAGCCGTAGCAGCGGGATCAGCGCCTGAAACGAAACAAGACGAAACAGGAAGGAAGTGTATTTAAAGGGATTCATTGGTCAGTCAGTTTGTTGGTCAGTTAGTTAGTCAGTTGGTGAGTAGTTATCACATCCTGTGCAGCAAGCAGTCAACAGATGGATTAATACAGACTGATGCATGTTTGAAGAAAAGCGACTTCTGCAGAGTCACACATGAACATGATAACAGAGGAAAATAGCCAAAGGGAAACGGTGACAGGTCGGTGATATTCGTCGATTTCCGAAACCCTTCTCTTCATATTGTTGAGTGAATGAGCAGGGCTTCTTCCAGTGACTGACTACTTGATCTTGTTGCTCCAAGAACAAGTGTCACTGCTCAAACTGTGATCGCAGTTGAATGGACTACTCGTTTACTTCCGCCAAGCAGTCGAATGGAGTGCAAGTCTAGACACACCTCTGATAGACATCACAGAACATTAGAAAAGCAGGTTTGTAAGCGAATTACTGAACTACATTCGCATAGGTAACGGCGAGTGCGAACACCAATAATGCCATCCGTGGTACAAGATAAAAGAGAGGTCAGTGGATACAGGAGAGTTGAACTAGTGAACAAACACCTCACCGATATCTTCTCCATTTCTGAATACACTCTACTTCACTTTACTGCAATTCACTGAATTTTGATCTCTTGATCACGTGCACTCTCTTTTATAGTTTTCAACAAGTATCATCCTCTCTGTTTGTCAGTTATGTAGTTCAGGAGATTTTATGTCACGAGTTAGTGTATCTGACACGTCGACCTTCCACCTTTTGATCGAAGTCAAGCTGTCGATCGAGCCATTTCTCATTACTCTCGTCCACCTATTGAACTGATATCTTGTTGTACCATTGACTTGCTCTATTTCAGGACAGAGAACGAATGAACTTCATTCAATAAACAATGACTGAATGGCAATGAGTGAAGTTATTCAGTCGTATTTTTGTTAACTTTCAATTATGCATAAATTGTGCAGCCCATTAAATATGCGAGATAATATATTCAGGCATAGACTAAGAGACCTGACAGTCCTGTGTAAAAGAAAAGAATATTGTGTAACTTCAACTGTCAGTGTTTCAAATTCCAGACCTTATTATTTTACTCATCCTCTAAATCATTTGAGAAATTGATATGTTTGTTAAGCTATCCCTTTACGAATCCATTACGCTTCAGAGGTTTCATGCTGGAAGTATTTTCATATGTGCAAACCATCGAAAATTATCTATATGCCGTTCTAAAATTATCTAAAACGCCTAATATAAGGTGATTGGAATCACCTCATCTATTCTTTGTTACGCTAGTATTCATTGATTACGGTGACCTTATAAATAAAACACAACATAAACAGATAAATGATTATAATTGTAATTTTTATCATGTGACACTCAAAAAGAAACGGGATGCATTTTGGATTGCTTTGAGAAAGCGTTATGATGGTCTTACACGTGCCAAGTGTAAATTAGGCAACTGAATAGACTATATAAAGGCTTGTTTTTATTTGCTCACACGTTCGCTGAAAAGAAAATGATGATAATGATGATGATGAAGAAGTTCTTTCTACTGTTGCTGATTGTCCAAGCGTTCACAATATTCATCAAGCCAAGCGAAGCATGTAAGTACAATATTGTTTTAAGTAGAATTTGACATATTCAAAGCAGTTTCCTCTTATTGGCGTAGCACATTTTAAATGTATTTATCACTTTATTGAAACCATAATGATGTCAAAGTTAAACTGATTCACATAAGTTATATTGAGCTGCGTAATTTGAGTTCACACATATGTGTTTCTGATTTATTCTATGAAATTGGTTGATTATGACAACAGCAGACATTGTAGACATTAGGAATACTCAGATGGAAACAATTCAGGACAAACTTATCATAGTCCACTGAACTATCGAAACCTCACGAACAAACATGTATATACATACATTAGAGATTGATAGAAGAATTTTCACGTTATCCAATGTACTGTCGCTTAAATAATGAAATATTTATTAGGCATAACCACTAAAATTGCGACGAAGGGAAAATGCAACTGGAACAAACTGATATCATTGCTAGGACAATAACCGAAAGTCTAGGTCAACTACAATAAACCAGTGTTGTACTGGACAGTCAGCATACTGTCAGACACAGTTGTAATCACTGCTGAACTTTTGTATGGATATGTCCTCCCAGAGAGGGAGAATGAAATGACAAGTGATTCGTTATGTAGCCAATGTATTGACATAAATAGGCAGTCGTTTAATGTTAAATATCTTTGAAATGTTTTCATTTAATCTTAATTGTAGTTGCATATGCACCTAAGAGTAAGTAAATTTTATCACAACGAAATATATTGTAAAATTTAGAGAGTTAATTTTGGAGAAAATCTAATTAATTATAAACTGATTCATGGACATTTTAGAGAATGGCACATGGTGTCTGAACATGGACACGAAAATTTTATTTTCAACAAACTTATTGTAGATAACAACCGACAGACTGCTGGTGAAAGTCTGACTAAACAAGTATCACCATGCAATTACAAATATACGTCTGATAATATGAAAATACCCAGGATGAACTTTTGTGCACATTTTTCAACATATACATAAATAATTTTATCATATTGAAAATAAGTCAATATGTGCTTTCATCCCAATGAATGTAGTATCAAAGTCTGTTCTCTCAAAATCTCTCGCCTGCCTCGTCAATAGACAATCACGCCAATCACAAATAGATGGGATCATCACAGAGTCTGTGAGGATGGTACTGGTTTCTGAACAGAGTGTTTCAGTTCACCATTCGTAAATGAAATTCAATAGGTGTACAGAACCCATCTGCAGAGGCACATCAAATTATGAAAACGTTGTGCAATGACACAAACTAGCATTGAGAAGAAGTGATATTCGCTAGATGTTATATTCTGAAAGAAGTAGAGAATGAAATGGCAAGTGATTCGATAAGATGTGAATGTATTGTCATAATAACTCAGTGCATTCCTTTTATTTCTTTCAAATTTATGCACTAATTTATTACTATGATTTACATTAGAGAGTGCAGCAGTAAGTATATCAGTTCAAACAAATTATAAAATAAAAAATTCCAGATTGAATTTTCAAAACTTTACAAATAACAATTTATTGTATCTATGACATTAAAATGAATGACACATGGTGTCTAAACATGGACACTAAAATTTTATTTTCAACAAACTTATTGTAGATAACAACCGACAGACTGCTGGTGAAAGTCTGACTAAACAAGTATCACCATGCAATTACAAATATACATCTGATAATGTGAAAATACCCAGGATGAACTTTTGTGCACATTTTTCAACATATACATAAATAATTTTATCATATCGAAAATAAGTCAATATGTGCTCTCATCCCAATGAATGTAGTATCAAAGTCTGCTCTCTCAAAATCTGTTGACTAAATATATATTATAATATTACGGAGAGTCAAGATACACTCACGAGAAAGTGTTTCAACCGATGTGACATAGACCAACTGACGAATGCTGACATGAACAAACTGAAACAGTGAATAAAATTGAAACTGTGCCTTTCTCAATAGTTCGGGTAGGCGTAACTCTCTGTGCCCATAACGGAACACCTGATCTCTCAGTAGATTGTAATGCAGGCGATTTGTGGAAGTCAGTTGTGTGGAGACCGGAATTCAAATGAACCTACCACATAGTGTGAGCAGAAACCAGTGATGCTCTGCACAGTCAGCATACTGTCAGACATGGTTGTATTCACTACTAGGTTGTCTTGTCCCTCTCAAATCCAGACGTCACCTCCTGCAGTTGAGAATAGAAGTTTCTGTCTTCTTTCGTTTTCAATCTCTCGTCCGCCTAGTCAGTAGACAATCATGCCAATCACAAATAGATGGGATCATCACAGATTCTGTAAGAATGCTACTGGTTTCTGAACAGAGTGTTTCAGTTCACCATTCGTAAATGAAATTCAATAGGTGAACAGCACCGATCTTAATAAGAACAAAAATTTGTGGAACTGTATTACGATGACACAAACTAGTAATTTGAATAAGTGATATTCGCTGTTTGGATATGTCCTCCGAGAGACGGAGAATGAAATGGCAGGTGATTCGATATTTCACCAATGTACAGTCATAAATAGGGAGTTGTTTAATTCAAGTTTCTCTCAATTTCGTTCCTCCATATTTTTATTTTTAACAGCCTAGGTTTGTTGGGTAAGCGCTCCTGTTCAAATTTATTTTTTGAATCGCAAATTGCTCAGCAAACTTTTGAAAGTTTAGAAATATCGGTTTCTTGACTATTTCACACATCATTGAATGACACATGATGTATGAACATGGACCCTAATATTTTATTTTCAACAAACTTATTGTAGATAACAACCGACAGACTGCTCGTGAAAGTCCGACTAAACATGTATCACCATGCAGTTACAATTATACATCAAACATAAATCATCCGCGAAATCCAGGTCTTCTAGATTCTTCACGTCGGTCCAGGATATCTCTGTCTTCTCTTGTCCCACTGTCTGACGCATAATCCAGTCCAGTCCACCTCAATTAGGAATATCATTGATGATAGTAAGCACCCTTGTCTGACTCCTGTGTTAACTGCAAACGCCTCGCTGCGTTTTCCGTTGTGGATCACTTGAAATGTGCTGTTGTCGTACAGCTGTTGAATAAGTTTGATGAATATTTGGAGTACGCCGTAGTACTTGAGTAGTTTCCAAATTACTTCGCGGTCAACGCTGTCGAAGGCCTTTTCAAAGTCTGTAAAGTTGAGGTAGAGGTTTGATTGCCATTCCATGCTTTGTTCGATGATGGTGCGTAGAGTTGCAATTTGGTCAGAACATGATTTGCCTTTCCTGAATCCAGCTTGTTCTCGTCGGAGTTCTGTATCCAGTGCTTCCTTGATTCTCTTCAGGATGACGCGACTCAGGATTTTACTTGGCGTCGACAGGAGCATGATTCCTCGCCAGTTCTTGCAGAGTCCCAGGTCGCCCTTCTTTGGTAGTTTCACGAGGTAACCTTTCCTGCAGTCAGTAGGCACCTTTCCCTCCTTCCAGACCTTTTGCAATAATAGAGTCAGCATATCTGCTGTTGTTTCTGGGTCCGCTTTCAGTGCTTTAGGAGGTATTCCATCTGGTCCAGTTGCTTTTCCAGCCTTCAGGAGCTTGATTGCATTCAGGACTTCAGCTTTCGTTGGAGGATCGGTGTCAACTTGCAGTTGTGTACGTGATGTTGTTGGTATTTCTGGACAGGTTGTAGGTGGTGGTCAGTTCAATAGTCCTTTGAATTAAGCCACCCATAGTTTAATCTGTCTTTCTTCTTTGGTAATTGCGTTCCCTTGGTTCCCTTTATAGTTTTCACTTGTGTTGATCTCTTCCCGGATAGAGACTTGGTTATCTGATATAATGTCCTCAGGTCACTTTTGCCTGCTGCCTTCTCAGCTTCATTGGCCAGTTTGTCGTAGAATTGTCTTTTGTCCTTCCTGGCACTCTTCTTCACTTCTTTGTCCAGTGCTGTGTAAGTTGAGCTCAGCGTCTCTCTCTCTTGTCCGTCTTTGCATTGAGTCATTTTCTCTTTCACCATTCTCATCTCCTCTATTAGCTTTCAAGCGTCCGTTGAGAGCCATTCCTTATCTTGTCTCTTCTTTCTTCCTAAAACCATTGAACACGTTTCGTTGAAAATCACCTTCAGAGAATTCCAATGCTCTTCCACGCATGATTCTTCCGTGATGTCACGTAGTGTTTCTTGCTTTCCTCTAACAATTGCAGTGAAAATATCCTTTGTGTTTGTGTCCTTCAGTTTATGAGTGTTGAACTTGCATTGTGGCCTATACTCAGCTGTCCTCGAGGCTTTTAGCTTCACCTTGAAAGTCCCTTGTACTAGATAGTGGTCTGAACTCACACCTGCTCCTCTCCTCGATTTTGTGTTCAGTAGGCTCTGTCTCCACTTCCTTGAGATTGAAATGAAGTCTATCTGGGTTTTAGTGTGTTCATCTGGTGAAATCCATGTCGCCTTGTGTATATCCTTGTGTTTGAACACACTGTCACTAATCACCAAATCATTGAAGGCGCAGAAGTCGTTCATTTCACCGAGGACCTCGCGACCCATAATGAGTTCTCTCCCTGTATTGTCTCCTCCCAGCTTCGCAGTCATATCACCCATCAGGATTTTGATATCGCCATTTTGTCCATTACTGCTTGTAATTTTCTGTAGAATGCCTCCTTCTTCTCTTGTTCTGAGACGTTTGTAGGCGCATAGCATTGAATGATTGTAACCTTCCTTCCTTTTGAGTTGAACCTGGCTGTCATTATCCTGGAGGAGATTGGTTCCCACTGCTTGAGAGCTTTGGCTGCTGTTGGTGACATCATGATGGCTACTCCCTCGGTGTGCTCGTGATTGTCCTCTGGGTGACCGCAGTAGTTTATTGTCTCTCCAGTTGGCAGTTGGCTCCTTCCACATCCGTTCCATCTGCTCTCGCAGATTCCCAATACTTCTATTTTATTTCTTCTCATTTCTGCGGCTAACTGGGCGGCCTTTCCAGTTTCATACATTGTACGAATATTCCACGTCCCCATCGTTATTTTTGTTTTCATCGAAAGAAGGCACATCGGCTGAGTGGCTTCCCGAGGGCTTTCAACAGCCTGCGTCATTTCACTTCCGCGATTCCAGAGAAAAATAAGGTTACTGTTTATATTTCTAGAATTTTTAATATATTTGTGCGTTGAAGTTTCTGTGGGGATTTGGTTAAGTTTTGGGGGTGGAGTGACTAGCAACACGTCCCAACCCTACCTCTTTATCCGGGCTCGGGACCGGCTAAAAAACTAGTGAGCTAGTAATCTAGGCGAGGTTGAACCGATCTGCATAGACAAATCAAATTATGAAAACGTTGTGCAGTGAAACAAACTAGTATTGTGAAGAAGTGATATCCGCTCTATGGTTATGTCCTCCTAGAGAGAGAGAATGAAATGCAAAGTGATTCGTTATGTAGCCAATGTATTGAAATAAGTACGCAGTTGTTTACATCTAATTCCTTTCAAATGTATTTATTTAATTTTTTTATGAATTTATAGCTAACCATGCGAGTAAGTAGCTTTGATGTTAACAATTTGAATAATATCAAATTACATAGTAAACATTGGAGAAAATATAAATATCAGCATTTTGACTATTTCACACTTGAGGGAATGGCACATGGTGTCTGAACATGGACACTAAAATTTTATTTTCAACAAACTTATTGTAGATAACAACCGACAGACTGCTGGTGAATGTCTGACTAAACAAGTATCACCATGCAATTACAAATATACATCTGATAATATGAAAATACCCAGGATGAACTTTTGTGCACATTTTTCAACATATACATTAATAAATTTATTTCATTGGAAATAAGTCAATATGTGCTCTCATCCCAATGAATGTAGTATCAAAGTCTGCTCTCTCAAAATCTGTTGACTAAATATATATTATAATATTACGGAGAGTCAAGATACACTCACGAGAAAGTGTTTCAACCGATGTGACATAGACCAACTGACGAATGCTGACATGAACAAACTGAAACAGTGAATAAAATTGACTAGGCAGATGCAACAGAAATAGGCGTCAGAGTTGGGAATGTTAAATATGTTGAATATGAGGATACAGATAAGGTGTGAAATGACATTCGGGACATGCTGAGTAAATTCAAACTGTGCCTTTGTAAAAAGTTCGGGTAGGCGTAACTCTCTGTGAAAACGTTGTGGAATGACACAAACTATTATTTTGAAGAAGTGATATTTGCTGTGTTGTCATATCGTCACGGAATTTGGATGAACTGTCTTTTTCTCTTTCAGCTTCCTGATGAATTTTTCTTTTTTCGTTTTTGTTAATTGGTATTTTATTTCAATCCCTTTTTCATCATTTCTGTTGATATTTACTCAGCGTCATATTTTGTCAATTTGAATTTTTCTTAATTTGTTTGTTTGTTTATTTCTTCCTTTGATTTATTTATTATTTCCTAACAATTCTGAGTATTCACATTTTCTTTTTTTAGGTTGTTATCTCTTCTTTCTTTTTGGATATATTCTCGGCTTTGTTCCCTGTTTTTTATGCAATATTTCATTTTTCGCTGGCTTTGCTCGTTTTCGTTTTGAATGTTTTTGTTTTTCAAGTTCAAACTGACATTTGTTTGTTTGTGTTTCTGTTAATCGATTCCTTCGTACACTGTTGATTCTGTTTTACTCAACGTGATTATAAGAACTCCAATGCATCGGTATCAATTTTACTAGCCTCTCGTGTGTAGTCCTCTTCCCAGCTTGTTTATCTTTTTCGATATATATCATATATATGTGGACTAATCAACATGCATCTCTTTTTCATTAGTAGATCGCGGTTAGCAGTTGCTTCGTATTATCTTCACTCAGTCGCCGGCATGATATCGAAGGAGAAATATACTCTTCATTTCCATTACACAACAAATTAATGTTAATGTTTCCAATTTCACTTAAACCGTGTAGTTGTAGTTTCTGTAATCTCAAAAGTTTGGTGTATATTTTTCAAAGTTAACTAATAAATAACAATATTTCACATTTCATCTTTATGATTTCATCTTCCTGCATTTGTCTTTCTAAGACTGATTTGTATGTGCCGATATACAGCTTCACTGTATCGACATTCTCAGTGAATAGTGTCCAAAGTTTACTAATAGTCTCTGCGTTATGTGATTATCTATGTTAAACACTCTTAATGAGCGACAAACGGCGCATTCTTAATGATATTTCTTGTGTTAACTTGATGATTGTGATGTAAACTGTCGACTAGGAAAAGTAATTTTGAGGCCGAACAGCAGAAATCCGCCTGCACTTGACAAATATTTCAGTCAGCATTTGTTGAGGGCGCTTTCAGTTTCCAGCTATCGCTTTGCGTACGCAGATAACAGGCCTCATATTGTCGACGACCTTTGGCAATTCATCTGAATACTAAGGTTATCTTGTGTTCAAGTTTGCACGAATCTTACTTACTTGCTTCGGTCAATGTTAACGGGAAATTGTCAATCAGAAAGAGATCGGCTTGTTGCTTGAAGTTATCTGCTAAGTATCGAAATTCGTAAGCAAACACAAGAACGACACAATAAATATTTTTAATCGGAGCATCGCAAATCTCCACGATGACGTCACTATTGTCGCCAGAACGGTTCCCATCTTTTTGTATAAAAAAACTGCTTGAAGTGTGGTTGAGTACAACAATGCTATGTAGGAAGAAAATATTAATTTGCATCCTTCATTCGCGAACTCGTCCATCATCCTTTTCAAAAGGCACAATGCAGTGAAACGAACAAACTTTTATGACACGGAAAATTAACTATGCTCAGTTCCGTAGATTTTTCTGAACTACTATTCACACGAGAAGTTCTTCACTGCACGGCACCTTCTACTGTTGTCAGGAAATTGGTTAAGAGGGATGAAACGAGGTTTCTGCCCAAAACCTTCTTTGTTGTCCATGCCGTCTTATTATTGTCACATCTTTCAACTGTTCATTATTATTAATGATAGCATAATGACCAAATGCCCAATTCAAGCTGTCTCTCACTTAATCTCTTCCTATTCAATTACAACTGGATTTCACAACACGTGTCATGCCGTAGATCACACACTGATTATAGCTCAGTACATTCATTGCAATCATTAAGAACTATATTGTCAAAATATCACAGTCTCAAATGTCTGTCTAAGTGAAGTAGTGAAATTTCCCTGAAAGCATGATAATAAATAAAGTAAAATGAAATTAACCTCTTATGCTCTTCTTCCCTTGTATATTTGAACATGACCAGAAATTCGATTAGTCTGATTATGCCTATTGTTATTACTCTCTAAATAGTAGTAGTACTATGTTGTGATACAGACAATGTGTTCCAACGGAATATTATTCGCATATATTCCCACAGTTCAATACTTCATTAACAACAGGACATTCTATTTCAGGTCACTTGATGTAAACCGAAATCACACGCTCAGTGATTCTTTAAAGAATACAAAACTGTATATCTATAAATAGCGGTTTGATCACTTGAAGAAAATATACCTTGGCTTCCGTATCTTGCCTTCTGCTGTTACAGTACGATATGTGGTCTCAAGTGTGCAGTTCTATGGTTGACACATAACATACGAGTCCATACTAAGTAGAAAAATATCACCACCAACCAACCTCGATTGCCTCCAATCATATCAATATAAGTCCACTGTCATAGCGAGTCACCCGGCATAGTGGCCACATTGAAAACTTGACTGGTAGAATTCAAGCATTGGTTTTTGTAGGGACTTGGTTTGATTGGTTGGAGGATTTCATCATGAGCTGACACCAGTCAGAGAAACATTGGAATCCAGCCGGGAGTATTGGACAACTGTTCCATCCTAGTCTGGGAATCATAGGCAGTACGCACCCACTGGGCTCTGAAGCCAGAACCTTCTGGTTACAAGGTGAGATCGTAGGCCATTAAACCAATTCATTTGATGCTCACTAGCGATTGGTCCTATTCAGGCAATTAACCTGGGGTTCTAGTGGGAAGTCATGACCAGTAGGGTGCAGCAGGTTGAAGGTGAGGCAGTAACTCACCGAGGAAGACATTGTGAAATGGTAGTGCTATGTCATGAATTAGCAGAAGTTAGAATTCATGAACTGTTCATTGGATCCGGTCCCAGTGGTTGAATGATATACGAGCTTGTATCGCAACCGGAAGGTCCTGGGTTTGAACTCCAGTGGGTGCGTTCTGCCGATGATTCTCAAACTAGAATGAAACAGCTGTCCAGTACTTCTGGCTGGTTTTCAATGGTTCTCTAACTGATATCAATCCATGGTCAAACTGATAATTAACTGTTAGTGGGCATACACAATACAACGGATACAACACTTTTTAGTCTTTCATACTTCAGGGTCACTAACTCAGAGACTTCACTCTATGATTGGACACTAGTTGGTACCTAATGGAATGTGTCTAGTCCTTTGTGCTGATATAGACTGAATTCTATCAGTCAAGTTTTTAATGTGGCTACCATGCCACTAGGTGGCTTGCCATCACAGTGCACTGTGAATTGTTGGTATAAGATAGTTGAAGGCAGTGGGCAAGAAGCTTTCCCTGGCCTGGGTTTCGTGCTATTTGACGCTCACCAGTCAGTCAGCAAGGCGTATCTGCAACCTTGAAAAAACAACCCATGTCCCCTCTGAGATTCGAATCCACGCCACCCAATGACTGCAATAAGTCACAGTACATGAAAAGGCTAGTTGTCTTTGATAATAGGTGCCTGCTTTCTATTTCCCGTGTGAAGTGGTAATGTAACAACAGAAGACAAGGGCCAGGCAACAGATCGTTTATTAAGGAAGATCAACACATATTTATAGATTTTAATGTACATTATTGTAGATTATTGTTAGTAGAAAATACAGTCTTTTGATTGGTTGTTTCTCACAGAAAGTTAACCTTGCATCTCTTTGTGGCTGTGTCAGATCATCTTTATGCTAACTGTATCCGCCTACACAAATCCTTTGTTCTCATTTTCTCACCACCAATATTGGGGACATAAACACTGACGTCAATTACTGTCTACCAACTTTGGCTAGCAGCCAGCTCTCACCAGAGTATAACAGGGTGAGCAATATTGAGTTGGTTAGGAGTCGAGTGTTAGGTAAGGAGGGGAAATCAATCGACGAGGCCGTGAAGCTATATCGACTGAGATGGTTAGGACATGTGTTGCGCATGCCTAGTCATCGCCTTCCTCGACAACAGGAAAACTTAGCTGACACAGAGCCGGTCAGGTTAGAAAGGACCAAAGGTGGTCAAACCAAAACATGGCTCCATCAGTCAATGAAATCCACAGCAGTTAGTTTAAGCCACGTAGGAAGATGGAGACTTCCTGACTGGTTGGGGTCGTCCGGACGATTAAATCCAATGAATGAACGTTAGTTACAGAATCACTCGGAATTAAGCAAGACTGGATTTCTGTTTCCTCCTAGTTTACTGGCCTTCAGCAATTTTTAACAACGACTTCATCAAAAACCCAAACCGCATCATTCAGGTTACGAAGCTATCTCGTTTACCATCCAGCCACTTCTGCCTATGTCCATGCATTCTGACTTCTACCGACATGGTATCACTTCAATAAATTCATGATAATTATTGGCCTCTGTAAGCGAAGTCATATAGATGATGGGATATGGTTTCTGTTAAGCCTTTGCTTAGATATAAATAAATGAGCACATCAGCGTAGATTTATTGGCAATAACCTTAATTTTTGATATGAATGAATTTATAGTGTCTAACTATCCATCCATCTATCTATTGCAAACTCTCTCACATGAACAGTTCCAATAAAAGGATTTCGCGATTACTTCAGCAGACAAATGTACACTTTTTTGTAAGAAATTCAAGTCATCAGATGAAGGGAATTCATGAATGCAATCTAAACTGTTACTATGTTTACTTCATTTCTGTAACACAGCATCATCTTGTGAAATGGCTGATGGACAAATTCGTGCGAATTTATCACAGACCTTCGATGTTTGATAATCATTGGAGACAATAAAGACAACTTTGTCCACTTCACAAATCAACCTGATGGTTTATCTTCACTCTTTAGCGACATATAGTGGGGACAGTCTTCTGAACAAAGTATAAGCTAAAATTCCTTGATGCTTTCTTGTAGTTTACATCATCCAACACTCAGCTGAATCACTTCTGGTGAGTTGTAGCACTCTGCCACAGGATGGAACAGCATCTGTAATTCTTAATGTTTTGTGGATTCTTTTGTATCACCTGTGATAAATATACAGCCTTTAGGGTGGTTTCTAAGGATTGTTGTATTTTGAATCAGTCCAGAGCCATCTATTTCAGGTTTGAATTCAATTCGCATCTTATGGCTTGTGCTGATCGTCGCTGGTCTCCTCACTGAATTCAGAGTAGTGAACGCCTTCCTTGCTTTCCATATCTTGGCTGGCTTCGATGTCATTGTTCCTACGGGCTTGGTTTGAAATTCCGCTCTATGTGTATTTTAATGTGATGATTTATTTTATATTCATGCTGTCGTCTGTTTTTCCAATATATTCATGTTTCCTGATTCTTTATGTGCGATTTAATCCTGTCCTTAACTGTTTGGGAGGTCGTCGCCTTGTCTCGCTCCTGTCTTGTCTTATATCGCGTGAGTGAACTTTCCGCTGTATATCTCTTGGGATGTGCGCTAATCTTCTGCCTGCTGAATGAGGTGTTTCCTTCGTCTCCCGCACTTCTTCTTCTAGATTTAGGCATGGAATGTCAACACATTTGGTTTCTAGATTTCGGCTGGTTTCTCTGCTTCCGCTAAGCACCTGTGACCAGTGGTGTTGCTTCACCAGCATCCGTGGTATTTGAATCGGCATAAATTTCACACGAAGCTAGGCGCCACATTGCCATCCTGATGCAAAACGTTTTGGCTAAGAACAATGTGGTTCGTTTTACACTGATTGCACTTGATGCTTTGCAAATATATCCTAGCAAATACATCATAGTACCCCAAGGTGTTATTTTCGCATAGGTCAGTTTGTTAGTCACTCCGATTCTCTAATTTCTGCCTGTGACCTTTTGGTGTCGTGTTCTAGTCTGCTGAACGAGTGCCAGTATGTCAGCGAAATTCGAAGAGAGTAGGATGCAAATGAAGCTTGTCACGTCAAACTAATCTGTCAACAGCTTCATCATGGAGCGTATAGATTTTGCAGTAGACTACAGTCGGCTAAGTGAGAGTATCGTCATTTTCATCTGCTTTGCGATGTAGTTTTGTATGCTCAACAGGAGTCACGAAACTGATGACGGTATATTTCAATACTCTCGTTGCTTGCTGGTTGACTGGGATTATTTGCGAGAATCAAACTACAGTATCTGTCCGGCTCATTTGCTCCAAATTTCCATGCATCACCTCTGCTCACAAAGCTCACTTTAAATAGGTCTTCATATCTTTGGGAACATGAGTCACTCGTACTTTTGCATTAGGTTTACAAACAAGGTCAAATATACCGGCTTTCATCAGAAGTGGACTATATCCGTAAAACAAGAGAACAATTTTCGACATTTCAGGCTGTCGATCTATCAATTTCAATAGCTATGACAGGTCCATATGATCGTAAGCGACATCTCTACATGGTGTGTCTTTCATCGTTATCCTACTTTTCAAAAGACCCTGAAACCCTTCAATAAGTCTATACGCGTAGACTGCTTTACTCATTGTCCAATAGAACGTATTGATGATAAATGCGTGTATCCTGCCCTTCACCTATGTGTGTATTGTTGTTCCTAGCATCACTGATCTAGGCATAGAAATTTAGTCAACTTCAATTTAGGATCCTTTCAACGAACGTGGTAGCGAATAGTCAGAAAGCTCATATGCCATTCTCCATCAGATTTCCACACTTCATTGTTGTCGGTTAACACAGTTTCACATATGTGGAATACCATTGACAATCTTGCAAAACGTGATATCACATTCACTTCCCACGAAGCTACCTATCGACAGTACTGACTCCCACCCCATAGTTGAAATCAAAGAAATTTCTGTGTGTTCGATGACTGCTCCTAATTCACTTTTATCTGCCGAAGAATAGCAGATCAATATTTTCATGCATACGGGCATTTTTGACTGAGATATAACGGCTACTAAAATTTGGTCAATTATTCAATGTAACATTGTGAATACTCGTTCTTCTCGAACATTCTGAACACTGGAAAGTGTATTCATCTACGGATTGTGTCAAAGGTCACACTTTCACGTCAGAGGAGACTATGTGCCACTGATTGACTGAGATGAATACCTGGACACCACCACTCACAACAACCACTAGGGCTTGGTAGCAGAATTGAGGTGATCTAAA
Organism: Trichobilharzia szidati; assembly: GCA_944472155.2. NCBI lineage: Eukaryota > Metazoa > Platyhelminthes > Trematoda > Strigeidida > Schistosomatidae > Trichobilharzia > Trichobilharzia szidati. The sequence continues at coordinate 131,886,526 of OX235272.1, read as the reverse complement.
CATCAGATGGCTGTTTCACTCATTTGGGGCCGAACTCATTAGCAGTGTACCCGGTTCGACTCAGTTCAGACAACCGAATCCCTTCAAAACTCCAGATTTCTGGTTGGCCGCTTAGGCGAACCAATGACGTCACAAATCAAATTCCTAATTTGCGAATTAGTGGATGATATACAATGCACAAAATTCCAAGGGTGACAATTTCAACCTTCAAGTTTCGTTTAAAAGAGTACGCAAATGAAGAGTGTCGTACACCATTTTACGATCCTCCTGGGTCCTGGTAACACGCACATCCTCAGAGTTCTTTGTTCATGCAAAATTAGCCAGACACGTCATGAAATCGTCTCCCCAAATAATTCTAATATTTTAGTATATTTTAGTATGTCACTCACTACGACACACGTTTAAATAAGTGACACTTTTTGATTTGGGTATAGTTATAAGTAGTTGTGATTCAGGCAGTGTGTCACATAAGTGTGCACTGAATAAGGCTCATTTTGTGAGGCATATAAACGGCACAACCAGAATCTGACGAGTGTATCGTCCTCATACTTCTGAAGATCAATTTCTGACGATCCTGATATCTGCACTTGGATTTCGATTACTCTGATTCCAAAGTAAATCATACTGACCAGTTTGCATCACACTACTGGTTTCTGTAGAACATCAGTCATCAAGTACCCATCTGTCACTGATTATGGAGTCCAAGCTATGAGAATAACAAGAAGCGTCTTACAAAATGGTGTAGTAATGCGAGATAATAATGTTTCACATTACAGCTCACATATCACGCATTCATTACTTCGGTTCTTTGAAAACTTGAAATTATCAATGAAGCTTTCACTGTGTGAATTCTAATTTCAGATAAAATTCAGACAAGACAAATCAGCCGACGTTGTATTTTAGTTAAAATAATTTTATTTCAATGTGTTAAGGAATGATGAAATTTCCAGACAGGATGGCCTTAATAATATTTTCAGAAACAATGTAGAAAATCAATGAGACACCATCCGATATTCCACTCTATTGTTAACATCGTATGTTGTAAAGGTGTATGATGATGAAATAATTCGTTTCATTTCTCACTTACGTTGAAGGCGTGAATTCCGACCAGTGCGCCGTTAGGTATTTAATGTTGTAATTAGAAAAATATTTGTAATCTTTTGTTAACGTGTATATGCGTGGGTTAATGTTTATCAATGACCTCGGTGATAAATTTCAATAGCCAAGGGGTATCAGCCAGTCAGATACTGATAACCGAAATTTGATAGAAAGTAGGCGGCACTGTTGAAATCAACCAATAACATCAGAAACTTATTCTATCTCTATTAATCTACCAATGCCATATAAGTAAAGCATAGCTTTACTCTTGGAAATTCTAATATAAATACAACCGTTTATGAAGAGATGCAGAATAACCATGGCGTTCGCATCCACGTCTACTTGCCTACTTGTAACTGCTTTCTTTCTGTGTACATGCGAATCAGCAAGTAAGTCATTTCTCTGTTCATTATCTGTCTAGACCATTATGTACACTGGTGAAATGTAACGAGATACCTGCATTTGTCAAACCTTCGATTGATTACCATCATCTTCATTGTGATAATTGACTGCATTATATGAAGGTAGAATTGGTAATGCTTGAGGCAATTTCACAATCAATGAAACGTAATATGTACACCTGAGATGCATTCATCAGAATCTGTTCTATGTGTACCTCTTCCTCTTCGAAATTACAAATTCACATCTCACAGAGATGGAACTTTAGGCCTTTTATGTAATTCCATTATGGGTAAATTTTATTTTGATAAAGTCTCACAGTGTTATACAGTAATATTTACTGATGACGTTTCGAGCACAATTTATTACTGCTCATAATCGTATCAAGGTAATCACACGACTTCCTAAATTCATTTATATAGTTCCATTGTTTTCACTTGATTTTCACTTGATTTGATTGGTAGTAATATTTTCGATATTTCGGGTATGAGTGATGAATCATTCCTATTGCATGTGTTGGGTGTAGATTCGATGAACAAAGATTCAGTAATCAACCTCTCTCTCCACCTACCTAGATTACTTCCTAGAATTTTAACCGTCTCCCACCCTATTGTGTGGTTGTGTGCTAATACATGCATTGCAATTGCTGAGCTTTTTTCTAAATTACTTATCATCTCTGGGTCAACCATTCTTACCTTAGCTAAATTCTTATGTTCTGACAATCTCACTACCCCTGACCTACTAGTTTGACCTATACAGTTGACCACAACTCACAGTCATTGCAGGGTATTTTGTAAATTATATTGTTTTGTCTAATTGGGTCAACTGGTTCCTTTAACCTACAGAGCTTGTCCCTGAGTGAGTTTGTAGGTTTAAATGCCACCCTAATTCCTGCTTTATTGAGAATCCTACGTAGGGTCTCAGATGTCCCCACCTTATATAGTACAACAGTAGATGACTTATATTCTCTCTTATTTATGTTATTGTTACTAGTTTCACCATTATTTTTATTTTGCTTTTGGACTTTTTCGATCTTCCTAATGAATTTTATAGGATAGTTATTTAACACCAACGCCTCTTCTATCTGTTTTATCTCATCATTTAGGTCTTTTTTGTGCTACTTAGTGCCATTGCTCAGTTTGTTAAACACTTAACTAAGCCTGCCTTAACAGTTAAAGGATGAGATGAATTAAAGTCTAAATATCTATTAGAATGCGTTGGTTTTCTATAAACACTAGTGTGTAGTTTGCCTTCTTCTATTCGTTTTATTTTACAATCTAAACATAGCTAATTCTCCTTGCTCATTTTTGGTTTCAAATGTGAATTTTATCCCCTCCACTAGTGAGTTTATGTGTGTCAAGAAGCTAGAGATATGTTCTGTTTTTAACACTGTGAAAGTGTCATCCACATATCTTCACCATATTTTTGGAGTAGGATTAAACGTATTAAGTGCCATATTTTCCCAGCTATCCATAAATAAGGCCTTTTATATATTTGTCAATATCACAATGGCGAAAATGAGAGTGTATCCACCTAAATTAAATTTCGTTTATTGTTTACTTCAAGATGTTACATTCCTGAGGAGTCAAATAGGTAAGGTGGAAAAAATAATCAAGAATTATGAAAGTAAGTCTCACGACATTTTATATCAACGCTACTATCTGTAATTTGAATATCTGTTTGTTGGTTTGTCGGTTTTCAGCACTTTTTTACAATACACTCCACAGATAGGATGCATAAAATAGAGTACATCAGCATGTGCTGAAATCCTGTGAGAAGTAGTTCGACACAATACGATCACTTAAGACTTTCTGCATTTTAAGAATTTTAAAAAATACTACTTAGAGAGGACTTCAGGTAACTTGTCGAAATGGAGATCTGTTGCTGAAGCTATGTGTTTCCCTCAGAACCCAAAGGGATTCTATGAAGTCTACGCTGAGCGATTGTTTAAATCCACGGTGTGGAATTCATGCTTCATTGGAATTATCAGTTAGTATAATTAATGTAGTGCCGAGCGCAAACATTTGACTACTGTTCATAAGGCTACTGAGGTCCAAAATCCTCACTTTTCTTAGCCTGAATCCATGAAAGTCATGGACCACCTTCTTGTTCGGTATGAAAACACCGTTATCGTTGTATTCCATTACAGACAGATAGATAATAATCAGTTATGCTGAACCTGAGAAAGATCGAGTAGTCAGGAAATCGTTTAAGAAACGATGAATACGGGAAAATCAACATTCGACGTTGTAATACAAATTACTCAATTTATTCTTCGAAATCGCAATTACACTTCAACCAGGATCGACTTCTCTACTAAGTAAACAACGGACGAGATACATACCCTTGAAATATACACTGAGTTACGACATGAAATTTTTTAGTTTATTGGGAAATTTATCAATTCTAAATTCATTTTTCCACTTCAAACCGTCTTATAGTTTTGATTCGCCTAAATAAAGCTAAAGATAATCAATATAAATCAGATATAAAGGCACAAGGTGAGATGGATATGTTTTAATTTACATTTTCCAATGTAATGTATGTATCCTCTTCCAAATTTTGGATTTTTTGATTGAATGACAAAATGAAAATCAAGCTATCAACAATGTTAGGTATCCAGTACTAGGTGGTAAGAAAACAGTTGAATTGAATAACATAAGAGATACACTCATGTCTTATTCATTTCAGTAGCATACTGGATTTCAGTCGATGTCTAAAGCAACTTCACTTGTCTTCTGATGATTTTCCTACTGAGACACTTTGTCACTTGAGAGGATGAATACAAGCTTCGAACGTCAGTGGAAACACCATTACTCACTGGAAATGTGCGCATATCCTGCTGACTAGTCCTAAATAGAACGATGTGCACATTCAAGACACCACTGCCAGTCAGTGTCAACCAAATTTACATTACAAAGGAACTAGTTTGTTGGTGAATTTCTAAAGTCACTGAAATTTGTCTTGATTATTGCGTTAATTCCACCTTACTGAAATTGGGACACTTGTCTACTTGAATTCAACTAGTTTATTCAGAGAATATTTTGTCGAAGTATCGGTTCATGGTTTATTCGATGAAGATGAATGTGATATTGAATGGGTATATGAAGCTGTTTAGTTCACTTTTCGAATATCGTTCTGGCCTCACATACATATAACTAATTTTCACCTACTTTTGCCCCCTTTAGGAAAAATAGTAAGAGAGTTAATAAAGAACAAGAAGCGATTCGACAGCTGTAGGTAAATTGACATACTTTCTAAGGAGAACTAATCGCTTTTTCAGTTAAAAGGTGCGAGGAAACTTACGCTGCTTCCCACAGTCTACCAAACGTTTACAAAGGTCTGTGAAATTTAAATATATTTTGTTCACTAATGTTCATCAGAATATGTCATCAGGTGAATGGAACCCTGTATAGACCCTCGTGGGACATTGTTGTTGTCTTGGCTAGAACACGAAGACGACGGATATAGATGAACATTTTACAGGTTCAGCTAGAGATCACACATTTGCACTATGAGTAAGAACCAGTAGTCGATTGCGAATCTAGCCAAGTACAGACAATCGCTGTTCACTTTCAGATGAGTCTCATGATAACAGTTCACATAAGACTTTAAGTTGTGTAGGATGAATTTGGAACGAGAATAATCTTGCATTCGATGTTGGCGATTAGTGAATTCATTTAAGTTTCGGTTGATTGATTCTGCAACCACTTATTCCGAGATTATTATGTTAGTTTCTTTTGTCTCTGTTTATTTGCCTTTTCTGCGTTTTTTATTATTCTGATCAAGCTAACATAGATATTCTGAATTTCTTGCATATGAAATTCAATAGATAAAATAAAAAGCATGAAAGTATTGAAAGCGGAATACGGTATGATTTCTTTCCACATATTGATTATCTCAATATTTCAGAGAATATTTTAACTCCAGTTTATAGTGACAGTGATCACACTCCCTTTTAAGTGCATGTACATAGGGTTGTCATTCAGCTATTGGATTCAAGAGATTCCTTGAATTGGATTTTATCGGTTAATTTTTGCAGTGTGACCACTATTCTAAGTGAATCGGCATCATGGTGCACCGTGAATTGTAGTTATTAGGTGTTTAAAGGTTTCATGCTTGTTGGCACTTGTTGGTACTACCTTGTGTCAAGTATGGTCTTGCAGAAGATATATGACGAGCCCAAATGGCTCAGTGATAATGTCTCTCACTGCAGAAATGAATGAAGCAATTTCCAATCTCAGAGGGGCATAAATTCCTTCAGGATTCCAGAGACGCCATGCGGGGTGTTGAGTGCTAACAAGCGCAAAATTTGGATCCTCGGCTCCCGGCTGGTCACCTGCAATCATCTGAAATCACGTAATATTGCTGTCCTGCATTCAAATGAGATAATAAACTAATGACGTTACTGATCAACTGTCTTTCGGTATTTCAGTATGATGCATAATTTACTTTCGCTTATACTAACCACCAAGCATATTTAGTCAGGATAGAAATGGGAATTCCTGATTATCACTACGTCTAAATCTCTCAGTGAACACCGGAGAAACCAACTATCGAACATTCATTTCTACTCAGTCGTAGAATTGTATATAAAAGTGTACCTCTTTTCATTTTGACATTTTCTACAGGAAGTTTTGCAGTGAATTTTGACGAAGAAATATCTCAGAACCAGCTGCTTCTCAATATGTGTAAAAGTAATTATAAAACTTCTCTATGAAAAAATATACTTTTCCTGTCTCTCTGCAGGCCTTCCACACGACACTTGCTACTCGACATTATCACTATCATTATTATGGCTTTTTTAGATAGTCCACATGTTTAGTTACGAGTTGACATCAGTTTGAGAACCATTGGAAAACCTGTTATTACTGAACAGAAACTTTCAAACTGTTCAGCAGTACACACTCACTGCGGTATGAAGTCAGAAACTTCTGCCTGCAAGGCGGCCTCGTAGATCATTCAACCTCTGAGAAGTGATCCAATAGCTCATGAATTCCAACTTCTTCTTCCAAATCGCTAGCTAATATCATAGGCGAGTAGCTAATCTCTTAAGGAATATCAGTGTTTCTGTTACCTTCACAGATCAGATTTACGGCTTCATCAGTCCGTTATCCTCAAATAGTTTCTTCGACAATTAACCACCTGCATCTCACTCTTAGTTCATCATGACCGGGCAGCTAGTTGGACAGCTGAAAAGTTGTCATCATTCGAGTCGTCAGTATTATTCAGGTTACCTTTCGTTCTAACTTCAATATTCAATCGATCCATCGAGTTAACATTTCTCCATTCTACTACACCATCCTGATAAGTGCCATAAACACTTAAATACCCAATACAGAAGATTATGAGATTTTCAAAAATCCTTTTTTATTTCTTTGCCTAATGGTGATTACAAATTTAAGAACTCGTGAAAGGTTAGTTCATATTGCAAAATACTAATAAAATTAATGGACATTATTGTAGATATATTTATATATTTCCGTCACTAACTATATCCGCATTGACATATTTATTCCTCGTGTACAATGAATAGCTACGCAATTCGGTCCAGAAAATAAAGGTTGCAATGCCTTTCTATCTCCGGTTCAAATTCAAAGTATGTCAAAGTCATTCCCTGTCATGTATATATTAGTGTAATGATACTATTCATATTCATATTACTCACATACTTTCATTGAGTAGTCTCATTCATCAAAACAGACTTCCTTTAATTCTGATTCAATATTCACTTATAGATGCGAGTAAGTTATTCTTCACGAAGTTTATAAGTACTGAATATGCTGTCTAGATTGATATCTAAAACTTCTCGATTAAAATGTTCATGTCACAGATGACCACAACTACAAGAGAAAAGTAAACCAACACTTGTCACAGGAATCTCTTGATTTGCTTTTCAAATTTACAAAAATAAATACAGTTGTGGAGATGGCTTTCTTGATTCTTGTATGATGCTGACAACCACGAATTTGTCATTTCTCACAGGCACGTAAATAAATACACTTATACTCTATAAAAACGTCATAAATCCTTTCACATATCAATTAGCTTTGTGTACATATGTATATATATATATTTCATCATAGAGAACAGCAAGAAAAGAGAGAAATACATCATTACAGTGCCTCTAGTATTCGCCTGCAGACGAGTCAACATATTCACACTGACGACCAATCTCGATTATGCTCATACAACCTACTTTACATTGTGAATGCTCAACAAAAATCTTACATTCCTGCAGAATGCCAAGTATGCTAGAAAATTCAAAGGAGCGAAGCTGACACTCGTCTGTTGTTATTCAACACTTCTAAACTCCCCTATCACATGATTTCATTGCACCATTTCCGTTCAACCTAACGTAAATCTGTTTTGACTCTCTCCCTCTCACTTCTCCAGGAGTTGAACGTTTAATTGAACTGATATCTAAAAAGCATGCTGGGCAATCAGCCTACATAAAAAATACCAGTGAGTATAGCGAATTTCCTGTTAACTTCAATGTACTGAATTCTTGATTTCATTTATTCAAAAGCGAATAGATACAATGAGTGATTCAGCTTCCAGTTTAATAACCACCAGTTCACTTTGCCATCTGTATACCTTCTCAGATATACTTTCATTTCAAACCTCATTGCATCAACAACACAAATGTTCTTGTTATTCAGGTCTGAAATCAATTTTGGAAGATATTCTGCAGAAAATACGGGTAAGAACAGATTGACAGTATCACGTGTAGTCGATTTAATCATATCCAGCCGCTTAAATGCAGTAGTTAACTTACGTCTGAACTCTCATCTACTTAAAACAAAACTGCCTTACTGACTGTCTCTGAAAATATTTCAAAGTATATTTCCAGAGAAAGGGAATCTTTTCTACAAACGTTCAAAGGGCTATCCAAAGTTGAACGCTCACACGTATACTGACTATATTCCCTTTTAGTGAATTTATATCAAAATAACATGTTTTCTCGACATTTTTTCTTTTGCTTAAGAGGTCGCATCCAAGTGCACTAAATTGAATTGGTCTTCGGACAGCATGCAGTGTGGAGTAGCTGGCACTGTTTATTTTTATTTATTGAAACGTTAATAATTATTTAGTTTTAGTATAATTTAATAATAAAATGATTTTGCTTAGTCTATCCAGAGCTTCTTCTCTTTTCAAACAAACGATCACACCTTCCTCTGGAAAGCAGTGGAAATCGAATGAGCACACAGAAAGCAAAAATATGTGATCAGACAGTATTCTTTTCAATTAGACATTTCCGGGAATCTTTTCTCATCAAATACAACCTTTCGAATAAGCACAATCAGCGTGAAATAGTCATTGTGATTTGCTGATAGGATTCAGTAATACTAGAAAGTGGGCAAAATGGATTAAATGCGTCTAAGTTTTGATACGATAAGAAGAAGAGTGGTTGTCGAGGAAAGGGCAAGAAGTGCGATGTGTGTAAATGTGTATAAACTGGTTAGTTTGTTGTTCATCGGCTGATGACTTGATAGTAGCTGTACTCACATTTTATTGTTCCTGGAGTTCAGAATATTACTTCGGACTATTTTAGTATCTCTCATAAGCCAAGGATGAGTGTGATGACTATCACGGAGATTATTTTACCGACTGACTCTCTTGGTTACGTCCAATGACCAACGACACAATGGAACATGGGGTAGTGCTCACTGATGTTTTACCCAGTTTCCATGAGGCATATTCTGCACAACGTTGACTAAGCTGTATGAATGGACACTGAGCTTGATTTCAAGTAATTTTGAAAATTTTTAAGAATTCATCTTGAGTGTTGGTTTAATATGACTTGAAGTTTTGCGGTGCACATCTTGACAGTCCAGATTCATAGCACTTTTTTCAGAAACACACATGTCAAAATAACAGTAACATGTTTCGTGTAAGCGCGTCAGAAAAGTACTAGATGACACTAAGATTTTACAACCATATCAAAACAAGCAGAAAAAAGGGTACGGCCTTACTACAGAACAACAACATTATACCGATAAGGTGTGATTAGGACTCAAGATGGTAGACAGTGAGCAGCCGAGGCATAAAGGGTGATGAAATAATGCTGAGACAGTCAGAGAGAGACTAATAAACATGATTAGGATCGTTGCGTGCTATGTCTGACTCCGATGAATACCCTGCAACACATTCACGTCTTCACATTCTATAATGTGCTAAATGCTGTGTGCCACCAAATACCAACAAGGCTGTATTGAATAAAAAGTGAAAGAAGTGAGTGAAAACTTGATAAAGCGTAATATTAGTAAAACTGAACTTCGATGCATACAAACCAGAAATAAGCGTGTGTGACTGCCTTAATTTTATATTAACCAATCAAATCTAATGTTCAATGATACGATGGTTAATATCCACCAAGCATATGAGAGACTGTCTTCCGTAAAATTATAAAATGAGTACAAGCATACGATTTATAGGCGTTTAGTTAGACTTAATATAGAGGCAGTACACTACTCAACATGTATAATGGATGGTGGACAGGATTAGAAAGATGAGGGCTGATCAATAGTGATAAGAGGACGGAACAAATAATCAAAAGTTTGATTATAGAAAGAGGAAGTTATCAAAACGATGCAAAATGGATCAAAACTATTCCTCTTTGCACCTTAATCAGGCTTCAATCGTCGAATTGCTGCTTCTTCTCTATATATTACAGCAATCTGTCACCTACCGTATAGAGAGAGATTTGATGTGTGCTAACGAGACTTCCTACTTACATCACCTGCTAGACTATCGTGTGGAGCTCGACTGGCAGGGGAGAGTTTGCATGTCCAAAGATGACATGAAGAAGACCATGTGGAAAGAAAAGGTAGACTTGTTGGCAGAGATGTAGGCAAATAAATAAATAAATATATATATACTAAAATTATAAATTCATGATTGTAGAAGGTATTACATTAGGGAGGTCTCTTTTCATGAAGTTCTGTATCAATTGCATTATACATCAAACGGATATACGTACCAAAATGGATTGTGAACTACTGTAGATGGATTTCCTTTAACAGAGTCGAACGGTAGTGCACACATCAGAAAACATTAACCTAAGAGTTAGCACATATTTACTGATCTTAGAATTAATGAGACTTGAAGTGACTTAGAATATCAAAAATCGAAATATTGACTTCTTTCAGCTGTATATCAGGTGAATTGATCGGCATGCTTTTGCTTACAAACTTTAGACAATTTTCCGAAGAATTTCCATTCCCCTAGATACAATGTCAGCAGAATTCATATAATTTGATACCTGTCGGTATTGTGAATGCGTGTTGTTATCTAGTATAAAACCTACTCTGTTAGCTATATAGATTTCGAAGCAGGATATCCTGCTGAGGAAGTAGCTCAATACGTTCATAGAATCTGTCCACTGATATACATCATATAGTCCTAATTTTAATTCCTGTAAGATGCATTTTAACAGCTTCTCTAAAAGCATGGCGTGGCACTGTGAAATGCTTCAAAGGACCCATTTTACACTTCCCTATAACAAAACTACACCTCACTTATTTTGAAAAGGACTCATAACCCTACCTCTGAGGCATCCGAAAACAAGTGCAGTGGTTTAAAATTTTCAAAAGATGTGGGTAAGTCACCACTTGCAAATTAAGAGTTAGTTATCTGAAATTTTCCGGGATTTTTATTAGTGCTGATTACGTTGCCTAGTGGAATGACGACAGGCCCACTGCTAGTCTGTACAGGTCAAGAGATTATAACAAAATTGAAAAATCCACTTTAACTACTAATACTTCTGAATTATCTCAAATTTGCGATGAAATTTCGTTCCAACGATTTCTCAGGGTCATTTCACTTCTCGGTTGATGGTCATCAGTTAGTTTGTGGTGACAGATGAAACAAATTACGAAATAACGATCCTGCGGAGAAACATTGAAACGTCTGAAACATAATCTACTTCTGAAGGTGAAATCTACTTGCCTATTATCCCTTGTAACTTACTCCCGGGGATGGTCTGTTTATTAGACGACCACGTTCGTATTTAAAGTCAGAAAAACCTTTTGAAGGCGAGAAGTGTATACTTCTATGGAATTTCAAATGTATTACAACATTAAAAGGAAGCATGCAAACACTCATCTGTCACCCAACGCTTGTAAACTCGATAGAACCATCCATGGCAAAGTTTTGATATTCCACGAGTGTATTTTGGCTCTCTTCCTTTCTCTCCCTGTCTGTCTTTCCAGCAGTTACACGCTAAATCGAACTGATATCCAAAGAATATGCCGTAAGACAAGTCTAATTGAAAAAAGTAAATATATTGAATTTAAGAACTCCCGAATTCATGTTGTCAAGTGCAAACTAGAAATAATGAGTACTACTTGGAATTGGTACTGACTGAACTACCACCTTGTCTTCAGTATCCTCCTCATCAAACTGTTTACCTGATTCTGTATAAGATATAAAGTTTATTTTGATAAGAATAACAATGATATTGGTAGAAAATGTCAACATAAGGTGATTCAGTGTGCTGGAATAAAACAAATCATTTGTGAGTCAGACAGCTGAGATAATCGTACAGTATTCCACCGACGATATCGTCTTACTGTGCGATAGCATGCAGGCTGCCCAAATCGCACTTAATCAGTCGGCGATCAGTGTCTGTAAGTATGGTATGTACTTTGCGCCGTCTAAGTGAAAAGTACTGTTACAAGATTGGCAGGAGCCTGTACCTGAACTCACTCTTGCGGGTGAACCGCTTGAAGTTGTTGATAAGTTTGTGTATCTAGGTAGTTGTGTGAGTGCTGGCGGAGGGATGACGGATGAGATTTCCAACCGTATAATGAAGGCTAGGGTGGCATACATCAACTTGAGCCACCTCTGGCGCCATCGCGACGTTAGCCTGGCTGTCAAAGGTCGGGTATACAATGCTTCGGTGCGGGCTGTCTTGCTCTACGCATGTGAAACCTGGCCTCTCCGAACTGAGGATGTGAGGCGACTCTGCGTGTTCCATCATCGCTGTCTCCGCAGGATTGCTTGCGTTCGATGGCATCATCGCGTGAGTAATTCTGAGGTTCGGCGGCGTGTGTTTGAACACAGTGTAGATCATCTGGAAACACCGGCTCCGGTGGCTTGAACATGTGCTGCGAATGTCATCCCAGAGACTTCCGTACAGGTCTCTGTTCGCTAGCACTGGGACGGGATGGAAAAGACGGAGGGGTGGTCAGTCCATGACGTGGCGTCGTTGGATGAAGGATGTTTGTGATAGATTAGCATCGGTTGGTGCGTCACGACTCCCTGGTTGGGGTCCGCGAGATAGCCCGAATCGATGGCTCGAAACGTAATCAGATATGGCCAAGAATAGTAATCAATGGCGAATGTGTTGCAATTTCCTTCTTTCTCCCCTTTCCGACAATAATTGACGAATGATTTTTGAACTTGCTACAAATGACTCTTTTCCTTCCAGATGAAGTGCTTTACTCGTTCTCTACTTATATTTTTTACTTCTGATTTATGTTGTTTTATTATTATTGTGTGGCGCATCTTTCTTGGTGCCATATTGAACCAAGTTTTTTCTGCGTTTAAATAAAATAAAATAATAGAGTTAGCTGGTTAGTTGTGGTGTTAGTTTGCTAGTCAGTTATTTTGTTAGTTATTTAGTTAGCTGATTAGTTAGTTTGTTTCTTCGTTATTGAGTCAGTGATTGGGTTAGTTAGTTAGTTAGTTTTTCAGTAGGTTGTCGCTGTCATAAGTCTCAAATGATAAACAGATGAGGTATGTCAGATTGATCCATAGTCAAACTAAAAAGTTAGTGAATATGCATAGAATCTTGAAATGGTTTGGCAGAAGTAAGTTGCAGAGAAAAGCAGAACACGCAGAGAAAATTATTTACCGGAATTGCAATCCAGTCAGATGACGAGAAACAATGCATATAAAATAGGATATTAACATAATCTATGAATGAGGTATAATTTTCCATAAAAGAATCTGTTTGCAGCAGCACTTCAGATCAAATCTGAGAACCCATCGTGAAACTACTTCTCAATAGTAAGTAGTATACAACTATTACTTAATTACTTCGATAGTGGTGTATATATATGCAACATAATCGATATTTTCAGGAGTTGTAGTTTTATAACATCAAACTAAACATTATCTCGACTCGAAACGAAATTGAATAGAAAGTCAGTGAATGCTATTCAGCAGTGGACAGCTCCTTCATCATGATTACTGACTGTTCAGTAGTTTGTATCCAGAGCAGCCCAGGTCTGTGATGGTCATATTATTTAAATTATGGGCTTCTGTAGGGTTTAGCTTAACTTCACTGGATATTTCGTCATGAACCAAAACCACTGAGAGTTCATCGGAAACCTTAGGCAGTTGGATAGCTGTTTTGTCCTAGTAGGGATGACTTCTGTAGTGCAAACCAATGACGCTTCTACGGATGCTTACTGAAGGCATTGGTTGAGGGTAACACTATATCGAAAGGTTACAGATCCCAGTATTCAGGGCTCATTGAATTCTGGTCCAAGTAGCTGAACTATCAACAAACAAGGAATCGTAACTTGAAGATCTCAGGGTCGATCCTTGGTGAGCACTGCAGAAGAGTCATGGAATAGTGTGGAAGAGTTATGCAGTTCTCCATGATTTCCAGTGACAGCCGTAACTGATGTTGGCTCGTCATGACATTTACATTAAGCTCATATTATTATCCGGTTATTCACAATCCAGCAGTATATACCCCGAAAATTCTAGGATGTTTGGTTTTGAATTATTCCCACGTACATCCATAGTCAGTGCGTAATTCAAACCATTCAAGTTACATATACTAGACAAGGAAAACTGAGGGTGCAAAATTGACGAATGGTAGTATACTCAGTCTCCATTAACATGTCGGCTACCAGTACGTACAGCTCAACGATGGCTTAAGGTAAAATGGTAAACATTGCACAAGAGGTAGCCATCGTCGTCCAGCGGCATATAAGATAAGACATTCATTTTATAAACGATGGTTACTGGGTTCGAGCCCCAAACAGAACTCACTGGAACGTTGATATTCCCGACTAGCGAGTCACAAACAAAAGGAAATGCCATTACAATTTTGAAAAATGTTCACCGAGACTCGAGTTGAAATGATTTCCCTCGGAATTATAATTAATGAGGATAAAAGTGGTGTATGTAACTTATTTTCCCGATTAATTTCAGAGGAATTCAGTTAGTTTCCTTCAAGCTTGGCTGCGGATTGATGTCAGTTGGAGAACTATTGGAAACCTGTCCATCCTAGGTTAAGGAACTTCACGGGTACGCACCCACCATCAGGGTTCGAACTCAAGACCTTCTGGTTACAGAGAGAACTCGCAGACCATTCAGCCGTATTTTCTGTAATGGTTAGTCGTTCCAAGTAACTGTCCTCTCGCCTGAACTGGTGGATCCATCTGGCTGGCGGCAGAGCAGAACACACAGCTATAAAGTGAAATAACCTTCACCGGTGAATTACTACATGATAGGGTGTCTGGAAAGTGGCCACAAGTCACGTTCACTAAGTTGGGCGTAAATGCCGTTACCTGTGGACAGCACTGAATTGCAGTGGCTCGATATATCGTTAAGTTATGACTCATGGACCAACCAACCAACCAAATCCCTGGAAACCAACACTGGATACCACTTTCTTCAATTAAATCTCCTTCAGGCTTCACCCTGATGTACATAGCTTTATATATTTCACGTAATTTACTGTCATGATGAAAGTATACAAATTCAAAATTGAATTTATACACCAATGATTATTAACAGGGATTTATCGAGATAACTAGATTGATGTCACTTGTGAATGTATGAATTAGGGGAATTCACAGGTAATAAATCCACACACACAGAGTCAGTTAATTCAAGTGCATTGAAATGGGATTAATGATGTAATGGCTTCCATTCTCGTCTAATCGCTGCTCTTCTTCTTCTTGTCCATCCTGTGTATTTATGTACAAGACTAATTTATTCTTATGATTTATTTTAGTCCTTCACGTTCTCAGTGTAGCATAGGGCTTCATGCTGGAGCTGTGAAGTTTTCGCTGCAGTCATATTCATTTTTACGGAATGAGATTGTTAGTCTCGTTCGCAACCTTCTCTCTTCACCAGTCGTATTACGAGCTAAGATGAGTGAAGGAGTGCGTGGGCCGACGATTGGACCACGAACCACAGGCATGTTGGTGAGCATCCTATCACCGTGCCACCGACGCTTATGAACAAGCTGGAATTGTTTATCCTTATGATTTGAAGATAACTATTTACGGGATAGATAATGGAGTTGGTAAGTTCATAAACACAGAGAGAAAGACATATCAGATGTGATGATGTGATGTCGAGGTTTGTGTGTGTGTGGTTGACCTTGATATGATGGAAAATGTCCTGTACTTTTCGTTGCAACTATTTCATGTAATTTAATTCAATTTGAACTTTATCGTTGATTGAAGTGCTCGACCTCTGTTGACATGTCAGCTCCTTCTGTCCAGTTGATCAATGGAGAAATCCAAATTGAATTATATAATCACTGGTCTAGAGGATAACACTTTGGCTGTAGAAACTATGGGTGCTTGGTTTGAGCCTCGGTGATACCACACAACACCATCACTGACCAGAGAATGCAGGTACACTCAGCGGACGAGTCCCAAATAGAACGAAATGCACATCCTGGATTACCCTGCTAATCACTGTTAAACAAATAACTTCATCTAATATTTAACAACTGACATTTTTAACTGTTATTCATATAATAGCGGGAAGTTGTTGGGATTTTCGATTAATTTCAACTGTTAGACTGATTTATCACCAACCGAAATTGGTTGGAGCACTTAACAGCTGTTGCGTCTTATTAATTGTGTTTCCAGAGTTACTTCCAATTCCTCAGGTTTCGTATACTGGGACGAGACTGCTACTGTCCAGTAGTACCTAGTATTTTCAATGATTTTCTAAATTTTATTACAGATTTCCTCACAAGTGGACATTAACAAGAGAATCATTGAAGATAATGGAGCATCGGAAGGCTGTTTCGCTTGATTTTGGGATTCATCAGTACTGTGCATCCACCAGATGTTTAAACGGTGAACTTCAAGTTACTCAGTGGGTCAATTAGTGAATTGTGACGAAAAGAACTCTGAGTAAATAGCCTCATTCTGGAGGACATTTCTGCCCACAGTACACATTTCTCAGAGTCTTTCATTGCAAATTATCTTTTGCATTTTTGAAAGAATGATCACGAACCGACTTCAATTGGAGCAGCGTTGGAACCGAGGAGTACTGGACAGATTCATGTCCTCTTCGGCAGCCTTCAGCAGTACGCGTTCACGAATCCACCAGGGCTAGACCCCAGGACAATCAGCTTATTAGGCTTACTCGTTGACCACTCAGTCACTGGGATGGAATCCACTGACCCACAGATTCTAATGGGATTTCGATGAGATACAGTTGAACAGCAACTCACAGTCTCATAAACAGAGAAATACGAGTTCAGAGAAACGTAAGCAAACGCCATGTATCTAGTAGTACCTGAGTTCTGTAGACTATTTGTCGTTGTAATGAAGACAAGATGCAGTGTTCCTGAAACAATCCTCACATCTTCACTTGTCACTTAAATTTCCTCAAAATTACACGAAGAAACACAGGGCGTTGAATGAGCACATTTCGGATTTTGACTACATCGTGTTACCGGTCAGTTTCCCATTTCACTTCGGATAATGGGGATCTCACCGAAGTAATACTTGATAAAATCTCACTGTGTTATAAGGTAATATTCACTGATGACCACATTTCAAGCACAATTTATTTCTCATAATTATATCAAGGTACTCACACAACTTTCTTGCTTCGTTAAAATACATGAGTAAACGTTGTGTAGAAATTTGAATAAAATCAATATAAGGGAAGTTAGGAAGTTATGTGAGTACTTAAATGTTCTTATGAGTGACAAATTTTGCTCGAAACGTCATCATCATTGAAGATTTCTGCATAGCACTGTTTGATTTTATCAAAATAAAATTTTATCCACACTGGAATTCATCTGTACTTATTTCCTTCTTGTACATTCCTATCACATAATTGTTTTGCTTAGGAGGCAGTGAACGGAGAAGCATGGTATCTAAACGCAAACTTTCAATTCTTCATAGAATGGTTTAGTTGCACTAATTCGAAGTCAGCACGTCAAGTAAGTCATCTCCAACATGGAAGTTCTTCGTGTTCGATCCATGGTCGTCTCCCAGCGTTCAATGTCACCGACACCACATCAACCTCCTGAGCGACAGATATTCCCTAACGTACCTCCCAATGCACCAAAGTGAACCCAGGACTAAAAGCAACAGATGAAACTGAATCGGCCTAGTATGAACTCAATAAATTTCTAGCCCAGCTGTGGATACTTTAGGTGCTGCAAGTTTCGTTGCAACCAGTACGAAGCTAACCAGCCTCATACAAGCTTTTACGCTCATGCTGTTTCCTGTTAATAAGCACATCCTCAGAGCTCCTTGTTCAGCCCAAGGAATTTGAACATGGTGCAGTTTATGGAAGCCACAGTAGTCAATACTTTTCAAACAAATTTATGCGCAAGAGGAAAAATGTGTCCCAGGATCTAACACTTTGATAACTGCACTTTGATTTCGATTATTCTAAGTGCATAATCAATAACACTGATCATTTTCGCATCACAGTGTATTGGTATCTGCAGACCATCAGTCATCAGGTTTCCAGTTCCCACTGGTTTGGAGCACGAACTGTGAGAATAACAAGAAGCGTTCCAAAAGATGGTGTAGTACTGCGAGATAATAGTGTTTCAAATTACAGCTCACATACCACCCATTCATTACTTGGATAATTTGTGAACCTGCCATGTGATTCGCAATTATCCGTGCAGCGTTCACTTTGGAAATTCTTATTTGATGTGAACTTTAGACGAGAGAAGCCAGTCAACATATATTTGTGCCGATTTGGAAGTCACCAGAAACTTAACTCTCTTCTGATAACTCTTGATGGTGTATTTTAGTTGAAATAATTTTATTTCTATGTGTATAAGAATGGTGAGTTTTGTAGGCAGGGTGACCTTAATAGTATTTTCAGAAACAATTTAGAGAACTGACAAGAGACCACGTGATATTTGGCTGGCTCTATTGATTACATCGTATGTCATAAAGGTGAATGAAAATGAAACAATTTCTTTCATTACACAGTTACATTGAATAACTTTCACTTTGATGTTAATAAATAATGAAGCCGTTGACTTGAAAATTGAGCTGTTCCGTATGCCACATTATAGTCAATAAAGTGCGTCTCAACTTAAGATTCAATACATAAGCCTGCGACAATGGTTATCAGTTACCTCGTTGATAAATTCCAATACTAGAAACGTGTCACACAGTCAGAGGCGGATAACGGCTATTAAATAGAAAGTAGGTGGTGCCATTGAAAACATCCGATAACATCAGATATTGATTCCATCTCTCTTATTCTGTCAATGGCTTATGCACACAGCAAAGCTTTTCTCTCTTGTTAATTTCAATATAAATACAACCGTATATGAAGAGATGCCGAATAACCATGGCGTTGGCGTACACATCTACTTGCCTACTTATAACTGCTTTCTTTCTGTGTATATGTGGATCAGCAAGTAAGTCATTTCTCTATTCATTATCTGCCTTGACCATTATATACACTGGTGAAATGTAACTAGATACCTGCATATGTGAAAGCTTCCATTTATTACCATTATCTTCATTGTGTTAACTGACTGATTCATATGAAGTTAGAATTGGTAATGGTTGTAGCAATTTTACAATCCATCAAACGCAACATGTACACCTTAGATGCATTCATCAGAATATTTACTATGTACGCTTCTTCTCTTCTTCTAAATTGCGTATTCAAGTCTCACACAGAGATGGGTGGACAGCACTTTTATGTATTTGCCAATATCACAACAGTGGAAATAAGTGTGTATCCGCTTTGATCAAATTTACTTTATTGTTTACTTCAAGATGTCGAATTCCTGAGGAATGAAACAGTTGAGGTGGAGAGGTTGCTCCCGGATTATGAAGGCAAGTCTCACCACATTTTATGTCAACGCTTCTATCTGTATATCGAATTTTATTTGTTTGTTTGTCCGTTTTTCATCATTTTTTCCACTACAGTCCATATATAAGATGCATTGAAGATAGTACATTTCATTGAGTTCACTCTGACATAAGCATGTACTGAAACTCTGCGAGAAGTAGTTCAACACAATAAGATTTCTGAAGACTTTGTGCGTGTTAGGGATTCTAGGAACTGATCAAGGGAACGGAGGTGGATCGATCGTACTGAGAGAAGACAATTGAATGTCATCACACACGATACAGAGACTCGAGTGGAAAACAATACTACTCTTCGTGACTATCAATCTGTCGGTTGCCAATGAATTAAATTTGATAGAAAGTAGGTGGTACTGTCGAAAAAACCCAATGACATCAGAAATTTATTCCATCTCTCTTAATCTAGCAGTAGCATATGAACACAGTATAGCTTCTCTCTTGTTAATTTCAATATAAATAAATACAAGCGTTTATGAAGAGGTGCAGAACAACGATGGCGTTAGCATCCACATCGATTTCATTTACTTCATTGTTTACTTCAAGATGTCGAATTCCTGAGGAATGAAACAATTGAGGTGGAGAGGTTGCTCCCGGATTATGAAGGCAAGTCTCACCACATTTTATATCAACGCTTCTATCTGTAATTTGAATATTCGTTTGTTTGTTTGTCCGTTTCTAAGCATCATTTTTACACCATTGAGTGATGTCATGCTGCATTTACACCATCGAGTTTTACTGAAATTGTAATGGATTTATCAGATGTGGAATAATAGATATTCTACTGGGTTGTGTAAGGGAGGCGGGAGGCCCTTAACTATGACTTCACGTAACCGTTATGATATTGTGATGTGTTGTTGAAGGTTGTTCTCACTCGGAACCCAACGGGATAGTATTCATTCTACACTGCATGTAATTTACTCCTTATTGGAATTTTCAGTTACAATAGTGTGTATATTGTTCAGTGGAAATATTTTTCTACTGTTCTTTGGGATACAGAAGTCACACATCATCATTTTTCCTAGGCGGAATTCATGAGTTTCATTGACTACTACCTTTTTGTTTGATAGAAATACACAATTATCGTTGTAATGCATTTCAGGCAGGCAGATATTAATCAAATAAGCTAAACCTGGCAAAGACTAAATAATCAGGAAGGTGTCTGAGAATTGACAAATACTGGAAAATCAACATTTTTACGTGTAACTACAAATGACTCAATCTGATGTTTCCAATCAGCATCGCTTTATTCAATGGACGTGATAAATTCGCCAATGGATAGCGACAGAAATCAGCTGCTATCGTGATGTTGTGTTCATGTTGTTTTTCGTTGTTTTCAGGCCACTTTTTCGGCCAAAATGCATTGTAAATGTAAAATTTCAGAAAAAAGTTGGAAAAGTGGAGGGAAGTCGTCGTCGTTGTCTTCAGCATTTTGACCGGATGTCTACTGGTCATCAAACTGAGTTGTTACTGGGCATCAGGGATGTTAAAAGTTCTTGTGAAGTGTTGATTACCGTAAGAAATGTTCAATAATTCAGGTAAATGGAACATATTTTCCTTAAAGTTGAAGAAGTGTTTTAAATATGAGTGTGATGAAAATTTCATAATACTCACAAGATTGTACAGCTGTAAAGGAATGTTAGTTGACTGGTTGATACGATAACAGTGAAGAAACAACCTTCTAACTAAGAGACACATTGTTTCTTAGCACTTACTTGAAAGTAATCGTTCTGTAACACATCTGTTTTACTGTTTTTATTTTCCAGGTTACGATCGTCACTTCCGAAATCTTTCAACTTATTTGTAGGCTTTCATGAAGCATGAACAGAGGATATACGTGTGGATGATGAAACATTTGTGACATTGTGAATGTATTTGTCGAAATAAATATTTCTTAAATGTTTCCAAGATATTTATACATTGTTATTACTTATTGTCTGTCGAAGTGAGAAGTGATGCCAACTTAGAAGACGTAATCTGCGTGAAAACTCACAATCACATGTAGTTGAAGTGGGTGTAATGAGGTACTTTTTATTGCATTTCAGTGATTACTTCCACTGGTAGACTGTGAACCGGTGATATGCACACCAGAAGCCTGTGTAATAAGTTACAGTATTTTACGATAACAAAATAATCAATGAAGTTGAGCGACGTGGTCCACTGATACATGAGTCTAACTGGCAATATGATCATGAAAGAGCCTGTTGTCACTGAATGCAAACATAAGACGAACGATGTAGTCGTCATTGTATTGCCTAAAGATTTCCCCTAATTTGGTGCTGTTTTACGCAACATAAGAATTAGAGACTACTAGTGATGAGTAGAATGTACGTTTCATAGTGTGCCTGAAGTGCCCAGGTTACGAATACGAGTCGTGTACGTACAGAACTTGGGTTTCCTAAGTTATATTTCGTTAATCCATCACAAACGCATGTTCAGCAACCCATTTTCGTCTTAACACAAATGGGTACAAATACTATGCCCAACCTTTCCCTCAGCGACACAACAATAAAGTTATCGGCGACTACGCAAATTGGCTGAGGTTTGATCTTTTGCGGAAGCACTCCCTTAACTCGGTAAGCCAGTAATAAGACTGGTAAATTGGAAAGGTTGTGCATGAGCCTTGCAACCACTGCTCCAGAAACTTAGGGTTAATTCGTCCTGTTTAGCCTCAAATGCTTTCAATAATCTCCTTCAGTTTTGTGTCCACATAATGATGAAAATGCGGAGCAAATATCCTAAAAGCCTACAGTTTTAGGATTTGTGTGACGAATTTCTAGAATACCCGCATCCATTTCAGTAGTGAAATATCCTACTGACTCGATAAACAGTGAATCTTGTGAAAGAGGATTCATGTGTCATTTAGTTGAATTCCAGATGGAAGACATTTATTCACACGCAAACAATCCACACAATGTCGGTTTTCGATTTTCTGTAATCACGTGACCAGTTTGTAGATAAACTTGAGTTTAGCATAGGACTATTGTAGATGATGTCAGCCAGAGTTGGCATGAAATTTCCATGTTCATTCATCCGTATATCAAGCCATTCGTTGTATCAAGCTCTGTTAGTATTCCGTTTTCCCTACCACTGATTCATCTGCATGGTTGCAAAGCTGACAAGGTGTGCATGGCAGTGGTTTGTATTGGTAGTGAAACTTGACAGAGCAGTCAGCTCTATCGTGATCAGTTATCTTCGGTTCCTTCATTGTAGTTGTTGAACGTATAGATGTTCGCTACCATGGAACTTTTGTTTCTCAGTGATGGTGTTGTGTGGTATCACCGAGGCTCAAACTAAGCACCCATAGTTTCTACAGCCAAAGTGTTATCCTCTAGACCAGTGATTATATAATTCAATTTGGATTTCTCCATTGATCAACTGGACAGAAGAAGCTGATGTGTCAACAGAGGCCGAGCACTTCAATCAACGATAAAGTTCAAATTGAATTAAATTACATGAAATAGTTGCAACGAAACGTACAGGACATTATCCGTCATATCAAAGTCAACCACACACATACACACACACCTTGACATCACATTATCACATCTGATCTGTCTTTCTCTCTGTGCTTATGAACTTACCAACTCCATTAGGTGTCCCGTAAATAGTTATCTTCAAATCATAATGATAAGCAATTCCAGCTTGTTCATAAGCGTTGGGAGCACGTCGGTAGGATGCTCACCAACCATGCCTGTGGTTCGTGGTCCAATCGTCGTCCCACGCACTCCTTCGCTCATCTTAGCTCGTAACACAACTGGTGAAGAGAGAAGGCTGCGAACGAGGCTAACAATCCCATTCCGTAAACATGAATACGACTGCAGCGAAAACGTCATGGCTACAGCATGAAGCCCTATCCTACACTGAGAACTTGAAGGAATAAAATAAATAATAAGAATGAATTAGTCTTCTACATAAATGCACAGGATGGACAAGAAGAAGAAGAGCAGCGATTAAACGAGAATGGAAGTGATTACATCATAAATCCCATTTCAATGCACTTGAATTAACTGATTCTGTGTCTGTGGAATTATCACCTGGGAATTCATACATTTGCAAGTGACATCTATCCAGCTTTCTCGATAAATCCCTGTTGATAATCATTGGTTTATAAATTTAATTGTGAATTTGTATATTTTCATCATTACAGTAATGTACGTAAAATATATGAAGCTATGTACATCAGGGTGAAGCCTGAATAAGATTTAATTGAAAAAAGTGGTATCAAGTGTTGGTTTGCAGGGATTTGGTTGGTTGGTTGGTCCATGAGTCATAACTTAACGATATATCGAGCCACTGCAATTCAACGCTATCCACAGGTATCTGCATTTACGCCCAAGTTAGTGGACGTGACTGGTCGCCACTTTCTAGACACCCCATCATGTAGTAATTCACCGGTGAAGATTAGATCACTTTATAGCTGTTGTTTTACTCTGCCGCCAGCCAGATGGATCCACCAGTTCAGATGAGAGGACAGTTACTCGTCTATGACACTGGTTGGCGGTTGAGCTAAACACAAAAATATATATCATAAATCGGTAGTTGTTGCAATTCATAGACTCTTCGATCTGGTCACAATGACTAAATGGTGTTTCTCTCTCAGACTGGTGTCCACAATGAATATCGTTGTGTTATTCCATTAGAACTCGTGAATCTAACTTTAAATCAGATAAGTCCGTACAAAACAACAGCTATAAAGTAATCTGAATTATATGTGGGTTGTATTAATAACAACATCACTTTGGTTGATGGAACTCTCCTATTATTTATTGGAAAAGCTAATCATTGAAGAGCATACTAGCAAAAACCGATACTAGTGTCTGAATTATCTGCGAGTTCTCCTTGTTACCGGAGGGACTTGATTTCTAACCCTGGCAGTGGGTGCTAACCTTTGAAGCCTTCAAATCTATGATGAATCAGGTTCCCAATAGTTCTCCAACTGACGTCAATCCGCAGGGAGCATGAAGCGAACTAACTGAATTCCTCTGAAATTAACCGGGAAAATAAGTTACACACACCATTTTTATCCTCATTAATAATAATTCCTAGCGAAATCATTTCAACCTGAGTCTCGCTGAACATTTTTCAAATATTAAATGACATTTCAATCCATTTGTAAGTCGTTAGTCGGGAATATCAACGTCCCAGTGAGTTCTATCTGGGGCTCGAACCCAGTAACAATCGTTTATAAAATGAATGTCGTATCTTATATGCCACTGGACGACGATGGCTACCTCTTGTTCAGTGATTAACATTTCACCTCAAGCCATCGTTGAGGTGTACTTAGAGGGAGCTGACATGTTAATGGAGACTGTGTATACTAACATTCGTCAATTTTGCACCCTCAATTTTCCTTGTCAAATATATGTAACTTGGATGATTTGAATTACGCAATAACTATGGTTGTATGAGAGAATAATCCAAAAACAAACATCCTAGAACTTTCGAAGTATATACTGCTGGATTGTGAATAACCGGATAATAATATGAGCTTAAAGTAAATGTCATGACGAGCCAACATCAGTTACGGCTGTCACTGGAAATCATGGAGCACTGCACAACTGTTTCACACTAGTCCATGACTCTTCTGCAGTGCTCACCAAGGATCGACCCTGAGATCTTTAAGTTACGATTCCTGATTCGTTGGTAGTTCAGCTGCTTACGCCATAATTCAATGAGCCCTGAATGCTAAGATCTGTAACCTTTCGATATAGTGTTACCCTCAACTAATGCCTTCAGGAAGCATCCATGGAAGCGTCAGTGGTTTGCACTACAGAAGTCATCCCTACAAGGACAAAACAGCTATCCAACTGCACAAGGTTTCCGATGAACTCTCAGTGGTTTTGGTCCATGGCAATATATCAAGTGAAGTTAGTCTAAACCCTACAGTAGCCCATAATTTAAATAATATGACCATCACAGACCTGCGCTGCTCTGGATACAAACTACTGAACAGTCAGTAATCATGATGAAGGAGCTGTCCACTGCTAAATAGCATTCACTCACTTCCTGTTCAATTTCGTTTCGAGTCGAGATAATGTTCAGTTTGATGTTATAAAACTACAACTCCTGAAAATACCGAATCTGTTGCATACATATACACCACTATCGAAGTATTTAGGTAATAGTTGTATACTACTTAGTATTGAGAAGTAGTTTCACGATAGGTTCTCAGATTTGATCTGAATTGCTGCTGCAAACAGATTCTTTTAGGAGAAATATATACTTCATTCATAGATTATGTTAATATCCTATTTGATATGCATTGTTTCTCGTCATCTGACTGGATTGCAATTCCAGTGAATAATTTCTCTGCGTGTTCTGCTTTTCTCTGCAACTTACTTCTGCCAAACCATTTCAAGATTCTATGCATATTCACTAACTTTTTAGTTTGACTATGGATCAATCTGACATACCTCATCTGTTTATCATTTGAGACTTATGACAGCGACAACCTACTGAAAAACTAACTAACTAACCCAATTACTGACTCATTAACGAAGAAAGAAACCAACTAAAGAGCTAACTAATTAAACAACAAAATAACTGACTAGCAAACTAACACCACAACTAACCAGGTAACCCTATTATTTTATTTTATTTAAACGCAGAAAAAAATTTGGTTCAATATGACGCCAAGAAAGATGCGCCACACAATAATAATAAAACCACATAAATCAGAAGCAAAAAAAAATATAAGCAGGGAACGGGTAAAGAACTTGATCTGGATGGAAAAGAGTCATTTGTAGCAAATTCAAAAATCATTCGTCAATTATTGTCGGAAAGGGAAGAAAGAAGGAAATTGCAACACGTTCGCCATTGATAACTATTCTTGGCCATATCTGATTACGTTTCGAGCCATCGATTCAGGCGATCTAGTGGACCTCAACCTGGGAGTATTGACGCACCAACTAATGACAATCTAGCAGAAACATCCTTCATCCAATGACGCCACGTCATGGACTCACCACCCGTCCGCCTTTTCCATCCTGTTCCAGGACTAGCTAAAAGAGACCTGTACGAAGCCTCTGGGATGACATTCACAGCACATGTTCAGGCCACCAGAGCCGGTGTTTCCAGATGATCTACACTGTGTTCAAACACACGCCGCCGAACCTCAGAATTACTCACGCAAGCAATCCTGCGTAGACAGCGTTGATCGAACACGAAGATCCGCCGCACATCCTCAGCTTGAAAAGGCCAGGTTTCACAGGCGTAGAGCAAGACAGACCACACAAAAGCATTGTATACCCGACCTTTGACAGTCCGGCCAACCTCACGATGGCGCCAGAGGTGGCTCAAGTTGATGTATGCCACCCTAGCCTTCATTATACGGTTGGAAATCTCATCCGTCATCCCTCCGCCAGCAATCACACAACTACCCAGATACACAAACTTATCAACAACTTCAAGCGGTTCACCCGCAAGAGTAAGTTCAGGTACAGGCTCCTGCCAATTTTGTAACAGTACTTTGCACTTAGACGGCGCAAAGTACATACCATACTTAAAGACACTGATCGCCAACTGATTAAGTGCGATTTGGGCAGCCTGCATGCTATCGCACAGTAAGATGATATCGTCGGTGGAATACTGTACGATTATCTCACTCACAAACTGAAGGACACAATCACACAGGACATTTTCACTGCAACTGTCAGAGCAAAGCAGGAAACACTACGTGGCACCACTGAGGAATCATCCGTGGAAGACCATTGAAACTCTCTGAAGGTAATTTTCAACGAAACGTGCTCAACGGTTTTAGGAAGAAAGAAGAAACAAGACAAGGAATGGCTCTCAACAGACACTTGGAAACTAATAGAGGAGAGGAGAAAAGTGAAAGAGAAAATGATTCAATGCAAAGATGGACAAGAGAAAGAGACGCTGAACTCAACTTACTTAGCACTGGACAAAGAAGTGAAGAAGAGTGCCAGGAAGGACAAAAGACAATTCTACGACAACCTGGCTACTGAAGCTGAGAAGGCAGCAGGCAAAAGGGACCTGAGGACACTATATTAGATAACCAAGTCTCCATCCGGGAAGAGATCAACACAAGTGAAAACTATAAAAGACAGCCAAGGGAACCCAATTACCAAAGAAGAAAGACAGATTAAACAATGGGCGGACCACTTCAAAGGACTCTTGAACCGACCACCACCTACAACCCGTCCAGTAATACCAACAACAGCACGTACACAACTGCAAGTTGACACCAATCCTCCAACGAAAACTGAAGTCATGAATGCAATCAAGCTTCTGAAAGCTGGAAAAGCAGCTGGACCAGATGGAATACCCCCGGAATCACTGAAAGCGGACCCAGAAACGACGGCAGATATGCTGACTCCATTATTGCAAAAGATCTGGAAAGAGGGAAAGGTGCCTACTGACTGGAGGAAAGGTTACCTGGTGAAACTACCAAAGAAGGGCGACCTGGGACTCTGCAAGAACTGGCGAGGAATCATGCTCCTGTCGACGCCAAGTAAAATCCTGAGTCGCGTCATCCTGGAGAGAATCAAGGACGCGCTGGATACAGAACTCCGACCAGAACAAGCTGGATTCAGGAAAGGCAAATCATGTTCTGACCAAATTGCAACTCTACGCATTATCATCGAACAAAGCATGGAATGGCAGTCAAATCTCTACCTCAACTTCATAGACTTTGAGAAGGCCTTCGACAGCGTTGACCGCGAAGTAATTTGGAAACTACTCGAGTACTGCGGCGTACCGCAAATATTCATCAACCTTATTCAACAACTGTACGACAACGGCACATGTCAAGTGATCCACAACGGAAAACTCAGCGAAGCGTTTGGAGTAAACACAGGAGTCAGACAAGGGTGCTTATTATCACCAATGATATTCCTAATTGTGGTGGACTGGATTATGCGTCAGACAGTGCATGGAAACGAGAAGACAGAGATATCCTGTCCTGACCGACGTGAAGAACCTAGAAGACCTGGATTTTGCGGATGATTTATGTTTGATGTCACACAAAATCGAAGACTTACAAGCGAAAACCGACAAACTGGTCGAAGAAGCAGCCGGTGAAGACAGGACTCCAGGTGAACATAGACAAGACGGAGGTTATGAAAATAACCAACCAACAACAGCAGCAACATCCAGTGCCAATCACCATCAACGGGAGGGATTTGAAAGAGGTTACTTCTTTCACTTATCTGGGGAGCACTGTCTCAACCACAGGAGGAACGGACGAGGATGTCAAATCGAGAATCGGGAAAGCGAGAAACACATTCATCAACCTGAAACCAATCTGGAAATCTTCGTCACTCAGCCTGCATCAACAACAAAATTCGGATTTTCAATACAAACGTCAAGTCAATTTTGCTTTACGGATCAGAAACTTGGCGGGTCACCAAGAATATTTTCAACAGGTTGCAGACCTTTATCAACAACTGTCTTCGCTCCATACTGAAGATTAGATGGCCAGAAAGAATCACAAACAAGAAGCTATGGGAACAAACGAAACAGGAACCAATCGCCCAACAAATATGCAGGAGGAAGTGGAGATGGATTGGACACTCGCTGAGGAGGCCGTTGAGTGACATCGCGCGTCAAGCCCTCGAGTGGAACCCGAAAGGGAAGCGGCGAGTGGGACGTCCAAGGGTGACATGGAGGAGATCGTGCGAGGAGGAGATGAAACAGTATGGAATAACATGGACGCAAGTGAAAAGAACAGCAGAAGACAGAAGCAAGTGGAGACGTGCAGTTGAAGCCCTATGTTCCACTAGGAACCCAAGGGAACAATAATAATAATAATCTCAGCTGTCTGACTCACAAATGATTTGTTTTATTCCAGCACACTGAATCACCTTATGTTGACATTTTCTACCAATATCATTGTTATTCTTATCAAAATAAAATGTATATCTTATACAGAATCAGTTAAAAACTTTGATGAGGAGGATACTGAAGACTAGGTGTTATTTCAGTCAGTGCTTATTCCAAGTAGTACTCATTATTTCTAGTTTCCACTTGACAACATGAATTCGGGAGTTCCTTAATTCCATATATTTACTTTTTTCAATTAGACTTGTCTTACGGCATATTCTTTGAATATATCAGTTTGATTTAGCGTGTGACTGCTGGAAAGACAGACAGGGAGAGAAAGGAAGAGAGACAAAATACAATCGTGGAATATCAAAACTTTGCCATGGATGGTTTTATCGAGTTTACAAGCGTTGTGTTACAGATGAGTGTTTGCATGCTTCCTTTTAATGTTGTAATATATTTGAAATTCCATAGAAGTATACACTTCTCGCCTTCAAAAGGGTTTTCTGACTTTAAATACGAACGTGGTCGTCTAATAAACAGACCATCCCCGGGAGTAAGTTACAAGGGATAATAGGCAAGTAGATTTCACCTTCAGAAGTAGATTATGTTTCAGACGTTTCAATGTTTCTCCGCAGGATCGTTATTTCGTAATTTGTTTCATCTGTCACCACAAACTAACTGATGACCATCAACCGAGAAGTGAAATGACCCTGAGAAATCGTTGGAACGAAATTTCATCGCAAATTCGAGATAATGCAGAAGTGTTAGTAATTAAAGTGGATTTTTCAATTTTTGTTTTAATCTCTTGACCTGTACAGACTAGCAGTGGGCCTGTCGTCATTCCACTAGGCAACGTAATCAGCACTAATAAAAATCCCGGAAAATTTCAGATAACTAACTCTTAATTTGCAAGTGGTGACTTACCCACATCTTTTGAAAATTTTAGACTACTTCACTTGTTTTCGGATGCCTCAGAGCTAATGTTATTAGTCCTTTTCAAAATAAGTGAGGTGTAGTTTTGTTATGCGGAAGTCTAAAATGAGTCCTTTGAAGCATTTCACAGTGGCACGTCTAGAACTACAGGAAGCCATGCTTTTAGAGAAGCTGTTAAAATGCATCTTACAGGAATTAAAATTAGGGCTGAATGATGTATATCAGTGGACAGATTCTATGAACGTATTAAGCTACTTCCTCAGAAGGATATCCTGCTTCGAAATCTATATAGCTAACAGAGTCGGTTTTATACTACATAACAACACGCATTCGCAATACCGACAGGTATCAAATTATATGAATTCTGCCGACATTGTATCTAGGGGAATGTAAATTCTTCGGAAAATTATCTAAAGTTTGTAGGAAAAAGCATGCCGATCAATTCACCTGATACACAGCTGAAAGAAGTCAATATTTTGATTGTTGATTTTCCAAGTCACTTCAAGTCTCATTAATTCTAAGATCAGTAAATATGTGCTAACTCTTAGGTTAATGTGGGCACAGTCTCTCATATGCTTAGTGAATATTAACCATTGTATCATTGAACATTAGATTTGATTGGTTAATATAAAATTTAGGCAGTCACACACGCTTATTTCTGGTTTGTATGCATCGAAGTTCAGTTTCACTAATATTACGCTTTATCAAGTTTTCACTCACTTCTTTCACTTTTTATTCAATACAGCCTTGTTGGTATTTGGTGGCACACAACATTTAGCACATTATAGAATGTGAAGACGTGAATGTGTTGCAGGGTATTCATCGGAGTCAGACATAGCACGCAACGATCCTAATCATGTTTATTAGTCTCTCTTTGACTGTCTCAGCATTATTTCATCACCCTTTATGCCTCGGCTGCTCACTGTCTACCATCTTGAGTCCTAATCACACCTTATCTTTATGATGTTGTTGTTCTGTAGTGAGGCCGTACCCTCTTTTCTGCTTGTTCTGATATGGTTATAAAATCTTAGTGTCATCTAGTACCTTTCTGACGCGCTTACACGGAACATATTACTGTTATTTTGATATGTGTGTTTCTGAAAAAAGTGCTATGAATCTGAACTGTCAAGATGTGCACCGCAAAACTTCAAGTCATATTAAACCAACACTCAAGATGAATTCTTAAAAATTTTCAAAATTACTTGAAATCAAGCTCAGTGTCCATTCATACAGCTTAGTCAACGTTGTGCAGAATATGCCTCATGGAAACTGGGTAAAACATCAGTGAGCACTACCCCATGTTCCATTGTGTCGTTGGTCATTGGACGTAACCAAGAGAGTCAGTCGGTAAAATAATCTCCGTGATAGTCATCACACTCATCCTTGGCTTATGAGAGATACTAAAATAGTCCGAAGTAATATTCTGAACTCCAGGAACAATAAAATGTGAGTACAGCTACTATCAAGTCATCAGCCGATGAACAACAAACTAACCAGTTTATACACATTTACACACATCGCACTTCTTGCCCTTTCCTCGACAACCGCTTTTCTTCTTATCGTATCAAAACTTAGACGCATTTAATCCATTTTGCCCACTTTCTAGTATTACTGAATCCTATCAGCAAATCACAATGACTATTTCACGCTGATTGTGCTTATTCGAAAGGTTGTATTTGATGAGAAAAGATTCCCGGAAATGTCTATAGAGGAAGGTGTGATCGTTTATTTGAAAAAAGAAGAAGCTCTGGATAGACTAAGCAAAATCATTTTATTATTAAATTACACTAAAACTAAATAATTATTAACGTTTCAATAAATAAAAATAAACAGTGCCAGCTACTCCACACTGCATGCTGTCCGAAGACCAATTCAATTTAGTGCACTTGGGTGCGACCTCTTAAGCAAAAGAAAAAATGTCGAGAAAACATGTTATTTTGATATTAATTCACTAAAAGGGAATATAGTCAGTATACGTGTGAGCGTTCGACTTTGCATGGCCCTTTGAACGTTTGTAGAAAAGATTCCCTTTCTCTGGAAATATACTTTGAAATATTTTCGAAGACAGTCAGTGAGGCAGTTTTGTTTTAAGTAGATGAGAGTTCAGACGTAAGATAACTACTGAATGTAGGCAGCTGCATATGATTAAATCGACTACACGTGATACTGTCAATCTGTTCTTACCCGTATTTTCTGCAGAATATCTTCCAAAATTGATTTCAGACCTGAATAACAAGAACAGTTGTGTTGTTGATGCAATGAGGTTTGAAATGAAAGTATATCTGAGAAGGTATACAGATGGCAAAGTGAACTGGTGGTTATAAAACTGGAAGCCGCACCAATCAACGTTACTATTTGCATTCGAAAATATGAATTGAAGAATTCAGTACATTGAAGTTAACAGGAAATTCGCTATACTCACTGGTATTTTTTATGTAGGCTGATTGCTCAGCATGTTTTTTAGATATCAGTTCAATTAAACGTTGAACTCCTGGAGAAGTGAGAGGGAGAGAGTCAAAACAGATTTACGTTAGGTTGAACGGAAATGGTGCAGTGAAATCATGTGATAGGGGAGTTTAGAAGTGTTGAATAACAACAGACGAGTGTCAGCTTTGTTCCCTTGAATATCATTTTATACTTGACATTCTGCAGGAATGTATGATTTCGGTTGAACATTCACAATGTAAAGTAGGTTGTATGGGCTTAATCGAGATTGGTCGTCAGTGTGAATGTGTTGACTCGTCTGTAGGCAAATACTAGAGACATTGTAATCATGCACTTCTCTCTTTTCTTACTGTTCTCTATGATGAAATATATATATACATATGTACACAAAACTAATTGATATGTGCAATGATTTATGACATTTTTATAGAGTATAAGTGTATTTATTTACGAGCCTGTGAGAAAGGAGAAATTTGTGGTTGTCAGCATCATACAAGAATCAAGAAAGGCATCTCCACAACTGTATTTATTTTTGTAAATTTGAAAAAAATCAAGAGATTCCTGTGACAAGTGTTGGTTTATTTTTCTCTTGTAGTTGTGGTCATCTGTGACATGAACATTTTAATTGAGAAGATTTAGATATCGTTCTAGACAGCATATTCAGTACTTATAAATTTCGTGAAGAATAACTTACTCGCATCTATAAGTGATTATTGAATCAGAATTAAAGGAAGTCTGTTTTCATGAATGAGAATACCTAAGGAAAGTATGTGAGTAATATGAATATGAATAATTTCATTACACTAATATATACATGACAGAGAATGACATTGAGATACCTCGAATTTGAGTCGGTGATAGCAAGGCATTGCAACCTTTATTTCTTGGACCGAATTGCGTAGCTATTCATTGTACACGAATAACAAAAGTGCCAATATGTATATAGTTAGTGACGGAAATATATAAATATATCTACAATAATGTCCATAATTTTATTAGTATTTTGCAATATGAACTAACCTTTCACGAGTTCTAAAATTTGTAATCACCATGATGAAAGGAAATAAAAAAACAGGATGTCTCATAATCTTCTGTATCGGGTATTTAAGTGTTTATGGAACTTATCAGGATGGTGTAGTAGAATGGAGAAATGTTAACTCAATGGGACGATTGAATATTGAAGTTAGAACGAAAGGTAACCTGAATAATACTGACGACTCGAATGATGACAACATTTTCAGCTGTCCAACTAGCTGCCTGGTCATGATGAACTAAGAGTGAGGTGCAGGTAGTTAATTGTCGTAGAAACTATTTGAGGAAAGCGGATTGATGAGGCCGTAAATCTGATCTGTAGAGGTAACAGAAACACTGATATTCCTTAGGAGATTAGCTACTCGCCTATGATATTAGCTAGTCATTTTTGGAAGAAGTTGGAATTCATGAGCTATTGGAT
The DNA here is from genome assembly GCA_944472155.2 of Trichobilharzia szidati. Lineage (NCBI taxonomy): Eukaryota > Metazoa > Platyhelminthes > Trematoda > Strigeidida > Schistosomatidae > Trichobilharzia > Trichobilharzia szidati. Next base: position 131,852,335 of record OX235272.1, on the reverse strand, counting down.
CACTTCTCAGAGGCTGAATGATCTACGAGGCCACCCTGCAGCCAGAAGTTTCTGACTTCAAACCACAGTGAGTGTGTACTGCTGAAGAGTTTGAAAGTTTCTGTTCAGTAATAACAGGTTTTCCAATGGTTCTCAAACTGATGTCAACTCGTAACTAAACATGTGGACTATCTAAAAAAAGCCATAATAATGATAGTGATAATGTCAAATTGCAAGTGTCGTGTAGAAGGCATGCAGACAGACAGAAAAAGTATATTTTCTCATAGAGAAGTTTTATAATTACTTTTATACAGATTGAAAGGTAGATGGTTCCGAGATATTTCGTCGGTAATATTCACTGCAAAACTTCCTGAAGAAAATGTCAAAATGAATAGAGGTACACTTTTATATACAATTCTACGACTGAGTGAGAATGAATGTTCGATAGTTGGTTTCTCTGGTATTCACCGAGAGATCTAGACGTAGTGGTAATCAGGAATTCTAATTTCTCTCCTGATTTAATATGCTGGGTGGTTAGTGTATACCGAAGTAAATTATGCATCATACTGAAATACCAAAAGACAGTTGGTCAGTAATGCAATTAGTTTATGATCTCATTTGAATGAAGCACAGCAAAATGACGTGATTTCAGATGATTGCAGGTGACCAGCCGGAAGCCTCTGATCCAAATTTCGCGCTTATTGGCAGTCAGCAGGCTGCTTCTCCGAGATCGGGAACCGGGTCATTCAGTTCTACAGTCAAAGACATTGTCACTGAATTATTCGGGCTCGTGATATATCTCCTGCATGACTGTATTCGACACAAGGTAGCAACAACGGGTGCCAACAAGCACGAAACTTCCAACCACGTAATAACTACAATTTACGGTGCACCATGATGCTGATTCACTTTGACTAGTGATCAAACACAGAAAAGTTAACCGATACAATCCAGTACGCACCAAACGAGGAAATGGATGCATGACGCCATTATCTACGGTAAAGAATTTTCAAATGATTTTCAAATAAATAAATCTGTGGAATCCACTAGCTAAACGACAACCACTTAAAAGAGAGTGCCGTCACTGTCACTTTAAACTGGAGTTAAAATATTCTTTGTGTAAAAGAAATCATACCGTATTTCTCTTTCAATTCTTTCATGCTCGTTATTAAATCTATCGAATTTCATATGCAAGAAATTCAGGATGTACATGTTAACTTGATTGGGATAATAAAAGACGCGGACAAAACGAAGAAAAACAGAAGTAGAACGAACTAACAAGAAAATCTCTGAATATGTGGTTGCAGTAACAATCAACCGAAACTAAAATGAATTCACTAATCGCCGATATCGAATCCAGGAATATTCTCTTCTTGAATTCAACCTGCATAACTTGAAGCCATATGTGAACTGTTATCATGAGACTCATCTGAAAGTGAACAGCACCTGTCTGTACTTGGTTGGATTTTCAAGTGACTACTGTTTCTTACCCATAGTGTAAGTGTGTGTGATCACTGACCAAACCAATAAAAATTTCATCTATATCCGTCGTCTTCGGGTGCAAGTCACAACAATCACAATGGGTCAACTAGGTCTATAAAAGGATTCATTTAATTGATGTCATATTCTGATGAATTATTTGTGATGTCAGTAAACAAAATTTATTCAAATTTCACAAACCTTTGTAAACTTCTACTAGGCTGTGGGAAGCATAGTAAGTTTCCTGGCATTTCATAACTGAAAAGATGATCAATTCTCCTTATAAAATTTGTCAATTGACTTACATCTCTTGAAACGCCTCTTGTTCTTTATTACCTTTCTTACTAATTTTACTGAAGTGGAGAAAATCAGGTGAAAATTAGTTATATGTATGTATAGCCAGAGACATATTCGAAAAGTGAACTAAACAGCTTCATATACACATTCAATATCAAATTCATCTTCATCGAATAAATCATGAAACGACACTTCGACAAAATATGCCTTGAAGGAACTAGTTGAGTACACGTAGACAAGTGTCCCAATAGTGGTATAGTGGAAAGAACACAATAATTGAGATATATTTCAGTGGCTTTGGAAATTCACTAACAAACAAGTACATTTGTAATGTAGATTCGGTTGATATTGACTGGCAGTGGAAACCTGAATTTGCATTTCATTCTATTTAGGACTAGTCAGCAGGATATACACACATTTCCAGTGAATGATGGTGTTCTCACTGACGGTCGAAACCTGCATTCACACTCTCGAATGACAAAGTGCCTCAGTGGTAAAAATCACCAGAAGACAAGTGGAGTTGCCTTAGACTTCGACTGAAATTCAGAATGATACTGAAATCAATAAGACATGAGTGCATATTTTATGCTATTTAATCCAGTTGTTTTTACAGCACGTTGTACTGGATGCCCAAAATTGTCGATTTCTCGGTTCTCATTCTGTTATTCAATCATAAATTCGACATTTGCAAAGGAATACGTTTTTATTGGAAGAGGTGAATTAAAACATATCCATCTCACCTTGTGCCTTTATATCTGATTTACATCGACTACTGGTATCTTCATTTAGGCGAATAGCACCTATAAGACGGTTTGAAGTGGAGAAATGAACTTGAAGATAATAAAATTCTCAATAAAATAACCTATTTCATGTTGCAACTCAGTGTATATTTCAAAGATTTACTTCGTCCATTGTTCACATAGTAGAGAAGTCAAAAATGACTGAAGTCTTTCTTCAGTTGAGCGTAACTGACGATTGTCTATCTGTGTGTAATGCATTACAACGATAATCGTGTTCATATATCAAACAAGAAGGTGGTGGTCTGTGACATTCATGGATTCAGGCTTAGAAAAGTGATGATTTTGGAACTCAGTAGTCTAGTGAACAGTAGTCAAATGTTTGCACTCAACAACACATTGACTTATACAAACTGATGATTCCAATAAAGAATGAACTCAATACCGTGGTTTCAAACATTTACTCAGTGAAGAATCGATAGTATCCCTTTTGGTTCTGAGTGATACACATAGCTTCGACAACAGATCTCCATTTCACCATGTTTTCTGAAGTCGTCTCCAAGTGTTTTCATGATCTTCAACGTGCTGTGATCCCTTCCATACAGAATTCACTAAATATTCGTTTCCCATTCGAGTTCAACTCGATGGTCGGCAGTGATCTACTCACAGTGAGTTTAATCCACCTTCTTTTGAAATCCTTAACATGCAGAAAGTCTTCAGTAATCTTACTGTATTCAACTACTTCTCACGAGGTTTCTGCACATGCTTATGTCAAAATGCACATAATAAAATGTACTGTCTTTAATGCATCCTATCTATATGATATAGTATAAAAAAGTGCTGACAAACTGACAAACGATCAAATAAAAATTTAAATTACAGATAGAACCGTTGATATTAAATGTGGTGAGACTTGCCTTCATAATTCTTGATTATTTCTTCCACCTCAACTGTCTGATTTCTGAGGAATTCGTCATCTTGAAGTAGAGAATAAAGTGTATTTAATTGAATCGAATGCAATCTCATTTCCGCTGTTGTGATATTGATAAATACATAAAGGGGCTGGAGATCCTTCCATGTGAGACGTGAAGAAGAAGAGAATAAGAAGCGTACATAGTAAATATTCTGATGAATGCATCTAAGATGTGCATATTGCGTGTGATTCATTGTGAAATTGCTTCAAACATCACCAATTCTACCTTCATATGATTCAGTCAATTATCACAATGAAGATGATGGTAATAAATCGAAGGTTTGACAAATGCAGATGTCTAGTTATATTTCACCAGTGTATATAATGGTCAAGGCAGATAATGAACAGAGAAATGACTTACTTGCTGATTCGCATGTACACAGAAAGAAAGCAGTTACAAGTAGGCAAGTAGATGTGGACGCCAACGCCATGGTTATTCTGCATCTCTTCATATTCGGTTGTATTTATATGAGAATTTCCAAGAGTAAAGCTATGCTATATCAGCACTTGACAGACTGATACCCCTTGAGTATTGGTCATTGATAAACATAATCACACGCAAGTACACGTTAACAAAAGATTACAAATATTTTTTTCTAATTACAACACTAAATACTTTACAGTGCACTGGTCAAAATTTGCGCTTTCATTATTAATTAAAACTCGTACTGTGCCTTATTCAACGTAACTGAGAAATGAAAGGAATTATTTCATCATCATACACTTTTACAACATACGATGTTACCAATAGAGTGGAATATCGGATGGTGTCTCATTGATTTTCTACATTGTTACTGAAAATATTATTAAGGCCATCTTGTCTGGAAACCCCACCATTCTAATACACATAGAAATACAATTATTTTAATTGAAATACCACATCAAGAGTTATCAGAAGAGAATCACGTCTCCGAATAACTTCTAAATCGGCTGATTAGTCTTGTTTGAATTCATCTGAAAATGGGATTTCCACAAGGAAAGCTTCATTGATAATTGAGAATAACGCAGCAGGTTTTCAAAGTACCCGAGTACTGAATGGGTGAAATCAGAGCTGTAATGTGAGAAATTATTACCTCACAGTACAACACCAGTTTCTAAGACGCTTTTTGTTTTTCTCACAGCTTGGACTCCAAAATCAGTGACAGCTGGATACTTGATGACTGATGTTCTACAGAAACAAGTAGTGTAATGCAATGGTCGGTTTGATTGGTTATGCAATCAGAGTGGCAGAAATCCAAGTAGAGTTATGATTGTATTCAGAGATTGATATCCAGAAGTGTGAGAATGATATACTTGGCAGATTCTGGTTGTGTCGTTGATTTACCCCACCGAACGAGCCTTATGTAGTGCGGTATGTCTAATGACACACTTATGTGGTACACTGCCTGAATCACAACTACTTATAACAATACCCAAATCAAAAGGTGTCCGTTATTGAAACGTTTGTCGTAGTGAGTGACATATTAAAATAGAATAAAATATTAGATTTATTTGGGGAGACGATTTCATGATATGTCTGGCTAATTTTGCATGAACAAAGAACTCTGAGGATGTGCATGCTACCAGGATGCAGGAGGGACGTAATTTGACTTACGAGGCTGGTCAGTTGCGTACTCTTTGAAACAAAAATTGATGGGAGAAAATTTCACTCCTCGAAGTGTGTACATTGCTTATCAGCAACTAATTTGCAAATTAGGAATTCGATTAATGACACCATCGGTTCACCCAAGCGGCCTGCTAGACATCTGGTGGTTTGAAGTGACTCGGCTGTCTGAAATGAGTCAAACCGGGTACACTGATGACGAGTTCGGCCTCAAACGAGTGAAACAGCCATCTGGTGTTTAGATCACCTCAACTTTGCTAACAAGCCCTGCTGGTTGGCATGAGTGGTGGTGTCCAGGTATTCATTTCAGTCAATGAGTAGCAGATAGTTTCTGCTGACAGGAAAGTGCGACCTTTGACACAGACCATAGAAGGAATAAAATAAATCACAAGAATGAATTAATCCTGTACATAAATACACAGGAGTCAAGATTACATCTCAACAAAATTTACTGGCGACATTATGCAGGAACCAGTGTCTTTTTCACACACACACACACAAACACACACCTTCACTATTGGACTAAACTACGTTCCCATGTGTGCACTATCTACTCGTACAACGAATAATATAGAAGGATTTTGGATGAAGATATGAAACTAACGTGGTCGTAATTTGACTACAACAGTACAGATGGTGAAGTACTTTGTACTTTATTATATGTGACTCTCTTCTGATCGAATTTCACCTCCACCAACTAGTTTGCCTACATCATTCTGACTACTCCAGCAGACTTCAGTAGCTTACCTGGAGTTTGTGGAAATTCATCTCGGGACACAAAGAACGTAGGTAGTCATTCCCTTAAGATGCATGATAAGTGACCATTATGACTGTTTTACTCACAGAACATTTGTAGTGGTATCTTCTGTCTTGCTGATCCCAGTGATATGCGCTTATTATGATGACTTTTGTTGTTAATATGCAGTTGAATGTCAAATCATGATAAACGAGTCTCATGGTGTGTTGGATATGAAATTCTTGATTTCATTTGGAATGATACAGAGTTTCTCTGTGTGGCATCTAAAGTCATTTATAGGCTGCAGTTGAACAATTTAGGCATTCAATGTAGCAAGGACCAATACAAATTAGCCTGATTCCTTAATTCTATCATCTGCTCATCTGACACTGAATTAATACATCGGCGTCACCTTTACATTCAGATTGTGGAAATATTTTCAACACTTAAACAAGGTGAATACATGATGCAGAAATCTGGAAAATACGGAGTGATTAAATAAAATTATCCAATGTTGAAATTGATTGAGTGATAGGCAATTAGAGATGAAATAGTCAGAAAAATAAAATAATGAAGACAATGATAACTAGTGAAATGCTTGGTGGGAGGGTAAATCGGCAATATCTTTGCATTAATTTGATGGCAGCCAAGGCCAGGAAAGTGGTTGCACAGATTTCTTCTGAGCATACATGTCTGGCTTCTTCAAGTGGTTTCGGATGACGTCAGCTGTGTGTAGAAGACAAATTCGTGAAGCAAACTTAGTATTGGTCGCAATGCTATCAATATCTTTGATTAATTTTTAATGACGGCTTTATGCTAACTATTATCCAGTGTTCTACGACAGCTACGGATAGATCTTGTTTTCTGCTTGCAGGATTTTGACGATGAATCTGCCTAATTTTATGCTCGGTATTACTAGCTTCACAGGAGCAGTCACACTGGAAGATACAAATATGGGGGAGAAGGGATGTTAGACAGCCTATCCTTATTTCTTGAAATTGGAATCAGATTGGTTGTGAAGAGACAGCGTACCTCTATCGCATACTGAAATATCTCATAAGTACTTTGACTTACCAGAATCAGAGTTCCTAATCTCGTTTCTGTTCTTCTATTCATCTAGTATCGTTCGATTCTTATTTACCTGAAATGGTAACGAACTTATCTAACAGAGGATTATATTCTACGACCCTGCTCAAATGGTACCCCGTGCTTGATCATTTTGTATTCCTTTTTATTATTTGCATTCTGTGTTATGCTGACACCATCCTGTTGACACAGGTAAGTAAATTTCCTTTGATAAGAAAATATTCATGGATGATTCGGAACTACACAAGCTTCAAAAATTCGCCATAATCTCCCATGTAATGTCATCCTAAGAAACTAAAGTTAGACAGGATTGTATTTCTGAGAGTTTTCAGAAGTCACTAATGAATGGAATTCATTTGAGCACTGAACACCAGATTGAATGTTTGAGATAAGTATATCCAAATTATAGTTAAAGAGTCGTTACAGTGCGGTTGACTCACTTAATCATTTCCTCAATAATCTCAATTGTTTTGGTTTTGATCTCACATTCCTTAGTAATCTGCAGTCCCTACCTTGTGTTTTGGCGTTATTACTTATGGGTTAGATTGGTTACTGATTCATTTTGTACTAGTATATCTCACTGTGGAAATCATTTTTCGTGCTGCCAGATTTGACATTTCGCCAAAGCATTTCGTGCTGAGGCTTGATGACGTCTTCATCAGTCAGTCCAACAAAATGTGATGCATATTTAGTAGTCGTGTGAATATCAAGGAATCACTTTTTCGTAAAAGAGATAATATTTTTCATTCCGGTGGAATTGTTGGAATCCATGCAGTGCTGTTGGATTGATGTCTCGGTTGATTTGGAGTCTAAGAATAAGTGTGCAGTTTCTGTTTTCATGTCTCCCGTTGTTTCCACACAACAATTTTCTTTCAGCTAGCTAAGACCAATTGCAGATGTCTTCGAAGCAATCCCGGGTGACAATCAAATCGATTAATTAGACCACTGGTTGAGTGACACGTATAATCGAGACACAATGAGTTTGTTTTAAGCACGCTACTATATAGTACATAAAACAATGAAATATAATACCCAAACCTAATGCTTAACTATAAGAAAATGATTGCTGTCGGTGATAAGGAGGATTAATGCAATACATGAGTTAAACTTCGACAGCAAAGAACATTGATGGTAATAGACTAGCAAATGTGAACTGATACTACTTACTAGAAGTAGGCAGTATAAAGCTGAACATGGTTAAACGGATAACAAATCACAGGCGATAATAATACCTTCATTCTAAACAGTACTTTTTCGTACAAATGGGGAGTCCTTAGCATGTAATACAACATTCTATCTTAATTCCTCATTGCAGGGACAATAATTGAAATAGCGCACTCACTTTAACTTCATTTCTCAGTAAGAAGTGAATATAAAAAAATCAAGTGAGAATATTAAAAACAATGTTACAATGAGAAAGAAACAAAATACAGTTTACTTAGAGTTCCTCAGTAACTCGGTAATTTGCCGTCTCACACGTTTCTCATCACATATATAAGGTATTGTAGAGATTTTGTCCTTAGTCGTACGAATATACAGTCTTCTATACTTGCTCCTAGTTCTACCTGATGAGATGCAGGAAGAGAACTGTGTATGGAGAGAATGTTCAGAGTCTGACAAGATACTATTTTCTAATTGCTTGCAGGAATCCAAGTATCCACCCACAATAATATTAACGAGTTCGTTTAGCTACACCCTACTCGAACTACTGACGGCTTTTAGTGCCCTATGCAGTATAACAAAGTTTTTGTTAGTTTGCCCGGTAAAGATTAAGCCGGAACAGCAAAGTGTGTGCAGAATGCAAGAATTAACAAACGTTAACAGTAGAGACGGAAGGATACTAAATGCCTGAATAGAACATCAAACGAGATATGGTTCTACAAAAACTACCATGATGTGGGAAGACCAAGAAAAGTTGATCAGAGGAAATTCACAGTCCAAGGTATTTAACATTCGATTTGGCTTCAACTCCAGTATTATTTATGATAATGGAACCATGCGAACTAACCAGTTCACGTAAGTCGCGCCTGCATCTGAAAGTTGAAATAACCAACTGGCATCTGGATGGAGAGATCAAGCTTAAGACAATTACACGAGGACCACTGACTAATTTCTGATAAAAAGTTATTCATTTTGGAACGGTCTTGCTGAGAAGTAACCATCAGCATGGAAACAGTCAGATCATCAGCATACCCAAGAAAATTGGTCACGTGAGAATAGGAGGCACGTCACGTAAGAAAAAGGAAGACAGAAAAAGAGAAAGAACAGCCTCCTGGAGAATACCAGTTAGAGTAAGTGAAGCAATGGAGAACTTCCCATGGTAAACAGTGTGCTGCTTCCTATCAGAAAAACACGAACGCAACCACCTGGTAATCCACCACTGTGCTTGTGACGCAGCCAGCTTGTCTAACAAAAGAGGCCTGCGAACAGCAGTGTCGAAGGCAGACGTGTAATCGAGGAAGACACACCGAACATATTTGGCACCTCCCTCTAAACTAGAGAAAATATTTTGACGTAAGACGGCAGTGGCATCCAAAGTAGACCTACTGTGTTTATAAGCAAATTGATTAGGGTCATTGAAAGCATTCAATGAAAGTTCAAGGATGAAAAGTTGAAGTAATGACAATAGGTCTGATCTTAACAGTCGGCACACTTGATGACTTAGTTGCAGGAACAATTTCAATGTCCTTCCAAGAAGCAGGCACAGCATTACTTGAAAAAAATGATTCAATGAAACTACCAGTGAGAGGATGGCATGAAATGTCAGCATATTTATGATGGATAATAGCTGGTACACCATTTGTACCAAAGGACTGGTTAGGTTTCGGGAATTTAAGACACTTGAACACATCGTTTTAGTGAGAGTTAAATAAGTGCTCCTTGTTTACACTTGGAGCATTTGAGGTCATAACATCAGATGGACGGCAGATAAAGGACTTATTTAGAGTACCAGCATCAACTGAAGAAGGATCATTACTTACTTGCTTATCCCCGGTGATTTTCTCAACTAGCCTCCACATATTTGATGAGGTTTTGCATAATAAGAACTTTTGATTATAAATCGTATTCAAGCTCTGTATTTCTGATTGAATTTCACTTCATAGACCTTCTTTTTCCTGGTGAAACTTTTTGAGCTGATAGGAGGAGAAGCGGTCAAATCTTAAGAAGAGTGTCTCTCTTGGACAACAAACATCAAGACAGAATTTGAGATGACATGTTACGTTTGTGATTGTGTCATGCAGAATTTGTTCAGTAAATAAATCGCAATTTGCATCATTTAACATGTTTCCTAGATTTTGTATATTGTCATGTGAGTACCACCGATGTTGTGTTTCTTGACAAGGTTCAAAAAAGCTTTTTTCTGCAGCTTCCATATATTTTGGGCAGTATATGTATGATACAGTGATCAGAATTAAGTAGTGCGCCTCTTTATCTACCTGCAAATATGCCGAAGTCATTTGTAATCACTAGATCAAGGGTGATTCCTAGTCGTGTTGAGAAGTTGACAATATTTTCATGAATTAATGATGTAAGAAAAATGTAGTCACACGAATTGAAATCGCCAGTAACTACTGACAAGTAGATTCGAAGGGAGGGTGGTAGCAGCAAAGGAAGTTAATCATCAGCTATAAGGGTGGTTCTAAGTGAATACATCCAGGTGCAATATCAATGTTTGAAATGTGCATGTAGTTATACTTTGACAGGTGTTTTGGCCGACACTTAACAGTAAGGCTGTCAATTTTGTCACTGAAGAATCTAAAACATACATTATTTGATGCTGATGTGACGTTACCACCACAATTCTCTTTGGAGCTACGTCAATCTTGTCTGAATAGTTTGAAACCCTTATGAACGACTGAAATATCATCATATATTCCACGGGCCAGGTTTCTTGAAGAGTTTTATTACCTGCATTGCAATTTGCATTGGAGGATATGAGGTCGACCGCGATTCCAGACAGTTAATTTTATCTCTCAGGGAGCGACAGCTCGTGCTCATAATCTCAGGAACAGTCATCTGATGTACTGGAATACGATCGAAAGCACGTTGCCACTCAGAATGTTGCTGTTTCTTGGGTTTTGAGCAAATTGCCATATCTGCAGCTATCGAGTGGTTTCAAAATTCGCGAATGCAAGCAATGCGATTGAGGGCCACGTTTTTCACGGGCTTCTAAGTTAAACCGAACTAGACACGAGGAATCAGTTGCTTTATTATGGTGGATGGATTTTCGATAGCCGAAGATCGAAGCAGGGAAGGAATGAACATCAACAAGTCTCCTTTGTTTTTACTGTCAGTTGATGTTTGTGAATAATTTAAGTAACCTGAGTGATAGAAGTGATTGACACTGTGAACAGCATTTTGAGATGGTTCGGTCAGCAGGTAATACTTTCCTCTCTTTGGCAAAAGTTAGTTCATATGGATTTCATTTTAAATCCATTAGTTGTTGAGTTAGAATAGAGGTGATTGGGTGGAGTACTTAGCTGTCAGTTTCTCAGAAGACACTCATGGCACTATCAGGATTATTACCTAAATTTCCAAGTAGGACATAAAGATTAAACCGCATTTAGCCATCTCATCATGTTTCTACAGTCATCACTAGCTGATTCCACGTTTGCCCATGGAATAGCGAATCCCTTTCATACGATTACTCTTGATGGTCCTTTGTACCAGATAATGGTAAGAGGCCTAATCTGCTCCTATTATAAATTAAATGGCCAGCAAACGGTTTCTCTGCTTTCTTGAGTTTGAGATGAAATCTATCGGGTTTTTCGTGAATCCACTTGGTGCAGAAGCCTGAGAATAATTATCTGTTTTCAGTCGACTCACCTACGGCCACTTCACTCTTCCTGTGTTGTCTGCTCCTTGTTTTGCATTCAGATCACCCATTGGGATTTTTATTTCGAAATAATTATTTGTAGTTCTCTGTAGAAGTCTTCCATCTTCCTATGATCAGTGTTGTTTTTAGGAGCCTAGTGGTGGATAACCGTAACTTTTCACCTTCCAATGAGCTTGCTGGAAATGCTTTTCGTGACACGCCATGTCTCTGAACCATATAAAAGGACTGACTTGACATTAGATTCCATGCTAATCCGAATCTTACACTGATATCAGAATGATGAATGTCTGACTAACCTTTCTCATCCTGCTTTTGACACCTTCACACCTGAGCATGCAGCCGAAACGATACTGCCTAGATAGGTGAAAGCAATCACCTCCTTCAGATTTCTTTCGCTGATAAGGATTGGTGACTGTTTTCGATTAAGTGATTGTAAAGACTAATGAGAAATTACAGAAAACACACTTTTCCTGAAATTTATCATTGTTATTTCCTATTATTCCTAAAGGTATAAAGGGCTTCATGTGCACGTCTCCATTGCGTTCGGTTCTCCAGCAACGTTTTCATCAGGCTACTTGTCTGACCACATGCTTTCATCTTCTTCTGCAATATTGATTCCTGCTGCGCTAGTTCTCTCATTGCCAGACAACCCCTGTTGCTGATCTTTACTAGACGACCATCTGTTCTTGAGTATTATTAAGAGAACACAGCTTACGATGAAATTCTGTTGTTTGTTTGAAGTGATCTTCAAGACTGATAGAAGAGAGAGAGAGATGGTGAAACAAAAGACTATCCAGTGCACCGACGAGCAACAAAATCAGGATTTGAATGAAAACGTCTTGTTCCTATCCCCTCTTCCCTCTGCTACAAATCCTTCTCCTCTACATTCGAATCCACGTCGATCTCCAATTGAAGTTCAGCACGAGTTACTACCTCTTCAGATCACTACATATGCTTATTATTTGTCGGCATTCACCGCACTAGTAGTTTGTTGAATGCACGATTATGAGTGAAATGACGACATTGTTAGGTTCCGGTTGTGGGAGGAGCGCGAAATGGTTTCCGAAGAATTTTGGATGCGTACATGTCAAAACGCAACTTGAAATACCTAAAGCATCCATAGGTGGGCCAGACGTTCACCCATTTAATATTAGGCTGATTAGGTTCGGTCTCTTAATTTCAGACTTTGGATTATGTTGACAGTACAATCACATTGAATAGGAACAGAAAAGAGCGTTGCACAGACGGAGGCTCACAGAGGACCAACCCACCTGACTATCAGACGATCAAGTATTGATGAGAGTGACAGTGAGAAGGAAGCCATGTGTAATGTGGAAAGTTTATTCAATGATCCATAGTAACAAAACAATCACTGAGTATTGAGGATGACGTCTTGACCACACTTAAGGTTTCTTCAGAGCTGAAAGTGAGGAAACACAAAAAATGATAAAGACATATTCGAAAGGTTGGTGACACACGTAGGGAAATAAGATGATAGCTGTTCACTCATATCAAGACAACCAATAAGACTGGCGACTGTCTCACTGGTTGATCGACTTAGATACATATTTATGTCCACAAGATAACAAAGATTAACCGGTCGACAGGTTGGCAAATATACGCATGACGTTTAGACAGGCATAATGAGAAATGTTTAGTTAACCGAACGTCAGTCTTTCATTACAGATGTATGGTTGATGCACAAATACAATGGAAAAATGTGTGAAGAAATCTAAGACTCAGCGCACAAAGAGAGAATATCGTCGAAACAAGCGAAACAGAGGGACACACTATAAAGATGACGACATCACAAATTGTCCGTCGTATTACTAAAAGTTACTGAACACAAATATATGCGAACATTGATATCCGATTCTCAGATGTGACACTACAGCGAAGAGAATGCAATCAGCGAGCCATTGATTTAGTGTAAGTGAGTGTGTGTGTGAGTGAGTGAGGCTGTATGCGTGCATGTACACTCACCATATAGAGAAGTCCAGAGTCTTCTCCCATTGCCTCCATTTGGCGGACCTATAGAGAGAAGCAAAGACAGATAATAAAATAGACAGAACAATGGTAGTGAATGAGTGAGTGAGGAGAATACGAATAAAATGATCATGCACATTTCGGATAGTGTAATATCAGTGTGGCCGTGAACCATGCTGACCAATCAATCGCTTGGTGATCCGTACGTATAACTGACAACAGAAGATCTATCTTACATATATCCAGAGGTTGAGGTCTGTGTCATTCTGCGTTGTAATTCGATCAAGCCGTCTTTCTTGCCGTATATACAGCAAAATGAATTTCCCCAACGTATTCCCAATAAACTCAAATACACTGGTTCAGAGTTCCTAGTTTACGTGATCAGTAGACATGTGATAGAATTCAGTGATTATTCAACTGTTGCAGTCTTCAAGGTTAGATTAATTGATTTGGAATTTCGCAGACTTGATTCGTAACATAATCTAATTCTTATTTAGATAGCCACTTATGCATTTTGATGTTATTCAGGTTTACTGCAGTCGTCAGGATGCCAATCAATTCCTCGTCATTCCTCCAAATACTGTTCTTGTCGTCCTCAGAGTCTGCATCCTTTCACTCACTGCTACCAATATCATCTTTATCGAGAAACATGGATTCTGTTATGTGATCTATATGTCTATTTGGACTTATGACTCCTCTGTCACTGTCTTCTCTTCATATCTGTAAAAATTCAAACGAATCAATCTTTGCTCTTAAAATCTCTGATTCCCTAGTGTCCAGATAATTCTTGTGACTGATGCCTGACTATCTTGATTAACTAGATTCTGTGCACCCCACTATCCTGAATCTCATTCTGCTGAATGACAGAACATGCTTGTTGAATGTACTTGGAAAATGATGAGTTAATTTCCTTCCACCTCATTTACGATAACATTAAGCAATGGAAGCCCATATTACAGTTGATTTCACGACCAGTACACTACTGTGCACCACAACGAAGTGTGTGATGGACGGATGTCCTGGAATTACTACTTATCACTTACACGTGTGCTTATTCTCTCTACTATATAATCTGTAGTTGTAATGCACACACACACCATGGTATAATTAATTGTTTTGCAAATTACGTGACTGACCTTAAACATAAAATAAAGTAAACATAATAACGGAGAGAAGTACCCTTTATCATGAGAACAATGTGTACTGAGTTTCATCTCTTTCAGTCCAAATTATTCTGAATAGGTTTGTTTGTAGAGAAAAAGGAGTATATCATATGTTGTTTATCACTTAAGCAAAATATAATTAATTATACATACATAATTGCATTGTAGATGGCTCTATCAGAATATATTTTGTTCTCACTCACTTACACTTGATATGTGTGTAGGTTATACAAATGTAAAATTAAATGTAGTTAATGATGAGAGCCGTAATCACAACAGCTGTATACACATCTAACTGTGGTACAATATGAAGGCGTAGGGCGAATGCACTGTATTCTCGTCGTAGTGTGAACACTGTTTAAAGCATAGATTGAGGCTTGTTGCATCTTGGTAAGTAATAACAGTTGCATAGACAAAGTTGTTGTTGTTGTCATGGTGAACCACTCACTCACTACCTTATATATATTGTGCTATATCTGTGATCTTCACATGAAGGCGATTTTATTATGCACCTATTCCAGTTATTTAACCTCATGCTTAGAAGACAACTGATTGAAGTCTTCACCTCAACTTGTATTATTTATAAGATGGAGATATTTATAGTCGTTGGCGAAAGGACGTACAACATACAAAGAGAGATGGTAGGTTGAAGCTACTTTCAGATTACAGAATATGCTCCAATGAATTTTTATGTTTCTTTTTATCCAACAGTTCTCATTTCGACAGAATTCTAGGGGAATCACAACTAGAGAATTGTGACGGTAATCATCGTTGAGGGCTATGCGATAAAACATGTTATTTAATCTATAAAATTACTCATACGGTGTTTAGATATTGGCGGTATTTGTAATCCTCAGTTCACCTGCTTTTGTATAACGAGTTACTGTAGCCATGGCAAAGGAGAGTGCTTTCCACACGAATATGATAGCATAGTGCAGTATGTCTTGACAAATAATAAGCAAGGTTGTGTGAAGCATTATTCTGGAACACTCCACCAATTCCTTCCACTCAAACAACTCGAATAAGTGTTTCATCTGTCGGCTTACTAGTTCGATTTAGTATATTTTCCACACTGTCAAACTAAAAGGCAATGCAAAATACAGTATTGGGTCGTCCAAACTACGAAATTTATTTCAGGACCAAATCATGGACTGAGGTGAATGCTCAGCTGGCTAGTGATCATGCACGAACGTGATACGACGGAGTACCAAGTGGCATGAATGCTTGACCGGAAGCCTTCAGCTAAGCAAGTCGACTTAAATAGTGAGGGTCAGCATCCAATGTTGAGTGATGATTGCTGTGGTCAAGAATTTCGGGGAATTATTTTCGCTAAAACCATTTTCGAAGCACAGAATTATGGTCAATGCAGTGATATAAACAGTCCACGTGAATTGACTATGAGGCGCTCACATTACCATACATGATCCAAGAAACCTGTCTGTCACATTAGATTGCAAAGAAAATGAACTAAATCACTTTGTAAAGTGCGGGTAGTGCTGTTGTAAGCTGCACTTCACCAGTCCTTAATAAAAGCGGTTTACCTACGTACTTAATAATTCAGTACTCTATCTAACCTGTAATTACTGACGACAAAATGCAAATTGAAAGGACTTGGTTATTAGGGAGAAAGTGCTCAAGAGCACTGTATATTTGTGTAAAATAGAAGGTAAAACTTATCGAAAACAAAAGACCTGGAACTTATCTAACGGATATGGCTTTATTACAAACGGAAGGAATGTGAGTATTAACTGCACAATGAAAAAGAGCGAAATTGCGTTGGTGCTAGTTCGTACAAGTACCAATTTAAATAAAAGTTGAATCAGGTATTTAGAAGAGAAATTTCGCGAGATGATATCATTTCGTTGTTTCTGTATGATCGCTTAACAACTAACATGGTTAACAATAATAAAATTAAAAAACATGACAATTACCCAGTTACATAAAAAACAAAAGTGCATACTAATGACCATTCATATTTAAATAGGTAAAGTAGTCCATGGTAGATGAAGGTTGAAGTCTATTGTTTTTTGTACACACAGTGTAGGATGTTTGTGATCAATCCCCAAAGTACTTCCATCACCTTCAATAATCAACCTTGAATTAGAGTTATGTGAAATAATTGTGCAACAGTCATTAATACTGATTTTTTGACCACATCTAGAAAAGACAGCTTCTGTACCAAAGAAAGCTATCTTTATTAACCTACCATTCAAGAGTGACCAGATTATGAGGCTGACGGCTCAAAGACTTTGTTCTGCCATCAGACGCACATTCTACGCCACATCTCTTTCCTTCACACGCCAAACATTTTCGATCCCTGTACCTACGATTAAAGGACGAAATTCTATGGACTCTACTCCAAACTGTATCTACAAGTTCACCTGCAGTTGCGGTGACACCTATATATAGGTGGAGCCAATAGAATGTCCCAATGTGGTCGTCGAGGAGAACACGTTACAAAATGATTATTAAAAGATATAGAAAATCCCAATGCAATCATTAGTCTGAATAGAAATCCATCATCATCATCCACTGCAAAGCACTTATGATTGTCAGATCACAAAATCAATATTGACAACTACTTCACAATTATTTCACATAACTCTAATTCAAAGTTGGTTATTGAAGGTGATGGAAGCACTTTGGGGATTGATCACAAACATCCTAAACTATGTGTACAAAATCAATAGATTTCAAACTTCACCTACCATGATATACTTGTCCTATTTAAATAGGATTGGACATTAGTATGCACTTTTATTTCATTATATTTCATATTATTATTGTGAACCAACCATGTTGGTCGTAAAGCAGTTTTAAAAGAAATGCGAAATGATATAGTCTCGCGAAATTTCTCTTCTAAATGCCTATTTCAAATTTACCAAAGGAACTTGTTTTAAAATAAAAGTGTTTAACAGTGGAATGTGTCCTACAACCTCTTTCATGGACGAAATAAAGAGGAACATGAAGCAGAACACGATGTTCATAATGAGAGAGGTTCTGGAAGACTATTATCGATGTAATCAACTCTGACATCACAAAGAAACCTCATTGTTACATTAACAAATAGAACTATCACGGACTAGTAGTTTGTTGAATGCAAGAATGAATGACTATAAGTGAAATGACGACATTGTTAGGTTCCGGTTATGGGAGGAGCGCAAAATGTTTTCCGAAGATTTTGAACGCGTGTATGTCAAAACGCAACTTGAAATACCTATAGATTTCAAAGGTGGGCCAGACGTTCCCTTAATTAATATTAGGCTGATTAGCTTCGGCCTCTATCAGTTGGACGATATCTGAGGTCTTATAATGTCAATTCCACTCCAATTTGAAAGTCTGTATTTATCCCTCTACCAGTGATCCTGTCAAGTCATTAACTCAGGCTTGTAACGCTCAGACGAAATATACAAGAAGATACAAGAAGCTTCCAGTTAACCAAATCAAACACTTCAACTCAAAAGAAGCCAACAAAAACATGGAGAGACTTATTTCAAGTTTCAGAACACAACATTCACCAGAGAGACGGATTTCAAGCGGTTTATTGTCAAGCTGTACTATCGTATATAGTTATGCTTTTGAGAATTCGCACTCCACAGTGAAATGAAAACAGTAGATTTAAACAACACAAAGACTGCTGCTACCACTAATACTAATAGCAGTAATGCTGTGAATTATGATGATAATCAGAGTTGAGTGTGAATCAATAAATCATGTCATTCAATATAGAAAATCATTCCTGGATTGAATAGAGCATAGAAATGGGTGTAAAATTATGAGGATTCGACGGTAAATCAAACACCGCATAACAAGGTGACAAGTTTGTCAAGACAGAGTTTGACAGTGTGGAAAATATACTAAATCGAACTAGTAAGCCAACAGATGAAACACTTATTCGAGTTGTTTGAGTGGAAGGAATTGGTGGAGTGTTCCAGAATAATGCTTCACACAACCTTGCTTATTATTTGTCAAGACATACTGCACTATGCTATCGTATTCGTGTGGAAAGCACTCTCCTTTGCCATGGCTACAGTAACTCGTTATACAAAAGCAGGTGAACTGAGGATTACAAACACCGCCAATATCTAAACACCGTATGAGTAATTTTATAGATTAGATAACATGTTTTATCGCATAGCCCTCAACGATGATTACCGTCACAATTCTCTAGTTGTGATTCCCCTAGAATTCTGTCGAAATGAGAACTGTTGGATAAAAAGAAACATAAAAATTCATTGGAGCATATTCTGTAATCTGAAAGTAGCTTCAACCTACCATCTCTCATTGTGTGTTGTACGTCCTTTCGCCAACGACTATAAATATCTCCATCTTATAAATAATACAAGTTGAGGTGAAGACTTCAATCAGTTGTCTTCTAAGCATGAGGTTAAATAACTGGAATAGGTGCATAATAAAATCGCCTTCATGTGAAGATCACAGATATAGCATAATATATATAAGGTAGTGAGTGAGTGGTTCACCATGACAACAACAACAACTTTGTCTATGCAACTGTTATTACTTACCAAGATGCAACAAGCCTTAATCTATGCTTTACAACAGTGTTCACACTACGACGAGAATACAGTGCATTCGCCCTACGCCTTCATATTGTACCACAGTTAGATGTGTATACAGCTGTTGTGATTACGGCTCTCATCATTAACTACATTTAATTTTACATTAGTATAACCTACACACATATCAAGTGTAAGTGAGTGAGAACAAAATATATTCTGATAGAGCCATCTACAATGAAATTATGTATGTATAATTAATTATATTTTGCTTAAGTGATAAACAACATATGATATACTCCTTTTTCTCTACAAACAAACCTATTCAGAATAATTTGGACTGAAAGAGATGAAACTCAGTACACATTGTTCTCATGATAAAGGGTACTTCTCTCCGTTATTATGTTTACTTTATTTTATGTTTAAGGTCAGTCACGTAATTTGCAAAACAATTAATTATACCATGGTGTGTGTGTGCATTACAACTACAGATTATATAGTAGAGAGAATAAGCACACGTGTAAGTGATAAGTAGTAATTCCAGGACATCCGTCCATCACACACTTCGTTGTGGTGCACAGTAGTGTACTGGTCGTGAAATCAACTGTAATATGGGCTTCCATTGCTTAATGTTATCGTAAATGAGGTGGAAGGAAATTAACTCATCATTTTCCAAGTACATTCAACAAGCATGTTCTGTCATTCAGCAGAATGAGATTCAGGATAGTGGGGTGCACAGAATCTAGTTAATCAAGATAGTCAGGCATCAGGCACAAGAATTATCTGGACACTAGGGAATCAGAGATTTTAAGAGCAAAGATTGATTCGTTTGAATTTTTACAGATATGAAGAGAAGACAGTGACAGAGGAGTCATAAGTCCAAATAGACATATAGATCACATAACAGAATCCATGTTTCTCGATAAAGATGATATTGGTAGCAGTGAGTGAAAGGATGCAGACTCTGAGGACGACAAGAACAGTATTTGGAGGAATGACGAGGAATTGAATGGCATCCTGACGACTGCAGTAAACCTGAATAACATCAAAATGCATAAGTGGCTATCTAAATAAGAATTAGATTATGTTACGAATCAAGTCTGCGAAATTCCAAATCAATTAATCTAACCTTGAAGACTGCAACAGTTGAATAATCACTGAATTCTATCACATGTCTACTGATCACGTAAACTAGGAACTCTGAACCAGTGTATTTGAGTTTATTGGGAATACGTTGGGGAAATCCATTTTGCTGTATATACGGCAAGAAAGACGGCTTGATCGAGGTACGACGCAGAATGACACAGACCTCAACCTCTGGATATATGTAAGATAGATCTTCTGTTGTCAGAAATACGTACGGATCACCAAGCGATTGATTGGTCAGCATGGTTCACAGCCACATTGATATCACACTTTCTGAAATGCGCATGATCATTTCATTCGTATTCTCCTCACTCACTCATTCACTACCATTGTTCTGTCTATTTTATTATCTGTCTTTGCTTCTCTCTATAGGTCCGCCTAATGGAGGCAATCTGAGAAGACTCTGGACTTCTCTATATGGTGAGTGTACATGCACGCATACAGCCTTACTCACTCACACACACACTCACTAACACTAAATCAATGGCTCGCTGATTGAATTCTCTTCGCTGTAGTGTCACATCTGAGAATCGGATATCAATGTTCGCATATATTTGTGTTCAGTAACTTTTAGTAATACGACGGACAATTTGTGATGTCGTCATCTTTATAGTGTGTCCCTCTGTTTCGCTTGTTTCGACGATATTCTCTCTTTGTGCGCTGAGTCTTAGATTTCTTCACACATTTTTCCATTGTATTTGTGCATCAACCATACATCTGTAATGAAAGACTGACGTTCGGTTAACTAAACATTTCTCATTATGCCTGTCTAAACGTCATGCGTATATTTGCCAACCTGTCGACCGGTTAATCTTTGTTATCTTGTGGACATAAATATGTATCTAAGTCGATCAACCAGTGAGACAGTCGCCAGTCTTATTGGTTGTCTTGATATGAGTGAACAGCTATCATCTTATTTCCCTACGTGTGTCACCAACCTTTCGAATATGTCTTTATCATTTTTTGTGTTTCCTCACTTTCAGCTCTGAAGAAACCTTAAGTGTGGTCAAGACGTCATCCTCAATACTCAGTGATTGTTTTGTTACTATGGATCATTGAATAAACTTTCCACATTACACATGGCTTCCTTCTCACTGTCACTCTCATCAATACTTGATCGTCTGATAGTCAGGTGGGTTGGTCCTCTGTGAGCCTCCGTCTGTGCAACGCTCTTTTCCGTTCCTATTCAATGTGATTGTACTGTCAACATAATCCAAAGTCTGAAATTAAGAGACCGAACCTAATCAGCCTAATATTAAGTGGGTGAACGTCTGGCCCACCTATGGATGCTTTAGGTATTTCAAGTTGCGTTTTGACATGTACGCATCCAAAATTCTTCGGAAACCATTTCGCGCTCCTCCCACAACCGGAACCTAACAATGTCGTCATTTCACTCATAATCGTGCATTCAACAAACTACTAGTGCGGTGAATGCCGACAAATAATAAGCATATGTAGTGAGCTGAAGAGATAGTAACTCGTGCTGACCTTCAATTAGAGATTGACGTGGATTCGAATGTAGAGGAGAAGGGTTTGTAGCAGGGGGAAGAGGGGATAAGAGCACAACGTTATGAGTAAAGAGGAGCACACTGATTGACGCTGTTGGTCATTTTAGCAGGAATAAATAACATGAATTCACAGAATCAAAATATTAGTGGCAACAGTAGTCTTTATATTATTATTAATAGTAAAGTAGTAATATTCCTAATATCATTGATATTATTACTACAGTTAGTATGAACACTAAGTGAACTAACGATATGGCTTCGACGGTGATTTGCCTGCAGGTGATGGTTTCCTCACTGATGGACCCGGTGATTTGGCGGCGGGGGCGGCGGCGGCCTTCTTGAGTGAAGCGTCTTTCTAACCTGTGAGACAGGATGGAATGAAATAAGAGATCGTCATTTTTCATGATCAAAACGGACTGTTTGTTCAAATATGCATAAAAAGTAGGAATAAACTTGAAAATACGTTGTTCTACTACATTTTATTATTAAGTTACTCCTCCTTCCAGTTTTCATCCGTCATAACAGTAGAAGGATTCCGTCATCTGTGTCAGACAAACTGTCAAATATTCACACAAGTCAACTTCAACAACCAACAGTCTCTGCTGGTGTCATTAATATTTCTCTCCATGAAACAGTGCTAGCACTACAGATCCACTTTACCATTTGGAAACAATCTCACCTCCATTTCATTTCACGTAAAATATAACTTATGATTTCGTGTGTGATTGCAATCTTCAAAGTGCACAACTTATCTGCATGTGATTGTAAGTGCCAGTTACGGACGACAACCTAAACGACTCACCACAACTGAAATTAGTGAAGATATTTCAGCTTCAAGTGATAAACAAATGACATGTTCTAGATTTATCGACACACACAATGACAACAACCGTGTGATCGTCACCGAGGAAAGTTCATTATGCAGAAGTACTTTGATTGTACGTGCAGTTGACTTTGATGAAGACAATATATGGATCAGGATGTGGACATACTGTTATGTTGGTCCGATTTCTGAACAGTGAGAAGTGTCGTCCCATGCGAGAGAGCATACGCGATAGGCAAAATGATGAGATGTATGCATTATTGAGGAACACACTTGGAAGAGCAGCGGCCTTCGAGAAGCATCTTCACCTGTGGGATACGATGGGATGACATTACAGCTGGTCAATATGTCGAACAGAAACTGACATTTTCTCAGGAAATGAATGAATGAATGAATGATGACACAAAACTGAAGATCCCTTCAAACTGGTGTATCGCAGCTGGCATAAATGTCAACCACCTGCCCAGGGTGACTTATCACGTTTGCATATGTGTCTATATCTTTCACCAACATTCAGTCATGTGGTTGATATTCCTCTCTGTCGAACACTGTATTTACTATAGACTGACAGTATCGTTGTGCATTATTGTCGCACCTGTTTGGCTCATACAGTTGAAAGCAACATTTGATATCTGAATGCAATCCACTGGAATCATATCTTATCTATCTGCATGTGTGTTCTGCGTTATCCTCAGCGTACGAGATGTCAAACAAGTCAGTGAGAATAAATCCTTTTGTCGAAATTGAAGGAGATTCATAAAGTGTAGCCACAGTTGATACAAGTGTGATAAGCCTTAAATCAATGACATCCTCAGGCTTCATAGTTGTCAAACATTCATTGAGGGCTCCTTGGAATATCAAAGGTTTCTATGTTGACAATCAATCCACTACAATGTAGTTAAGGGGATAATGATGACGTGATCATCCGTAAGTGTAGATTCGACATATAAGTGCACAGAAAGTCAGCCACTAATAAGTATACAAACATGACAAGTGGAGTGACGAAATGTATGCTAAGGAGATGAACTCGTCTGCTGGGGCTGATGGAGCAGCAGCTGGAGCTGGAGCCAGCGTAGCAGCAGGGGCTGCAGCAGGTATAGCTGCGCCTGCTCCTCCACTCGAAGAGGCGGCGGCGGCGCCAGCCGTAGCAGCGGGGTCAGCGCCTGAAACGAAACAAGGCGAAACAGGAAGGAAGTGTATTTAAAGGGATTCATTGGTCAGTCAGTTTGTTGGTCAGTTAGTTAATCAGTTGGTGAGTAGTTATCACATCCTGTGCAGCAAGCAGTCAACAGATGGATTAATACAGACTGATGCATGTTTGAAGAAAAGCGACTTCTGCAGAGTCACACATGAACATGATAACAGAGGAAAATAGCCAAAGGGAAATGGTGACAGGTCGGTGATATTCGTCGATTTACCTTCTCTTCATATTGTTCAGTGAATGAGCAGGGCTTCTTCCAGTGACTGACTACTTGATCTTGTTGCTCCAAGAACAAGTGTCACTGCTCAAACTGTGATCGCAGTTGAATGGACTACTCGTTTACTTCCGCCAAGCAGTCGAATGGAGTGCAAGTCTGGACACACCTCTGATAGACATCACAGAACATTAGAAAAGCAGGTTTGTAAGCGAATTACTGAACTACATTAGCATAGGTAACGGCGAGTGCGAACACCAATAATGCCATCCGTGGTACAAGATAAAAGAGAGGTCAGTGGATACAGGA
Organism: Trichobilharzia szidati; assembly: GCA_944472155.2. Classification (NCBI taxonomy): domain Eukaryota; kingdom Metazoa; phylum Platyhelminthes; class Trematoda; order Strigeidida; family Schistosomatidae; genus Trichobilharzia; species Trichobilharzia szidati. The sequence continues at coordinate 131,827,741 of OX235272.1, read as the reverse complement.
GAGTTGAACAAGTGAACAAACACCTCACCGATATCTTCTCCATTTCTGAATAACACTCTACTTCACTTTACTGCAATTCACTGAATTTTGATCTCTTGATCACGTGCACTCTCTTTTATAGTTTTCAACAAGTATCATCCTCTCTGTTTGTCAGTTATGTAGTTCAGGAGATTTTATGTCACGAGTTAGTGTATCTGACACGTCGACCTTCCACCTTTTGATCGAAGTCAAGCTGTCGATTGAGCCATTTCTCATTACTCTCGTCCACCTATTGAACTGATATCTTGCTGTACCATTGACTTGGTCTATTTCAGGACAGAGAACGAATGAACTTCATTCAATAAACAATGACTGAATGGCAATGAGTGAAGTTATTCAGTCGTATTTTTGTTAACTTTCAATTATGCATAAATTGTGCAGCCCATTAAATATGCGAGATAATATATTCAGGCATAGACTAAGAGACCTGACAGTCCTGTGTAAAAGAAAAGAATATTGTGTAACTTCAACTGCCAGTGTTTCAAATTCCAGACCTTATTATTTTACTCATCCTCTAAATCATTTGAGAAATTGATATGTTTGTTAAGCTATCCCTTTACGAATCCATTACGCTTCAGAGGTTTCATGCTGGAAGTATTTTCACATGTGCAAACCATCGAAAATTATCTATATGCCGTTCTAAAATTATGTAAAACTCCTAATGTAAGGTGATTGGAATCACCTCATCTATTCTTTGTTACGCTAGTATTCATTGATTACGGTGACCTTATAAATAAAACACAACATAAACAGATAAATGATTATAATTGTAATTTTTATCATGTGACACTCAAAAAGAAACGGGATGCATTTTGGATTGCTTTGAGAAAGCGTTATGATGGTCTTACACGTGCCAAGTGTAAATTTGGCCACTGAATAGACTATATAAAGGCTTGTTTTTATTTGCTCACACGTTAGCTGAAAAGAAAATGATGATAATGATGATGATGAAGAAGTTCTTTCTACTGTTGCTGATTGTCCAAGCGTTCACAATATTCATCAAGCCAAGCGAAGCATGTAAGTACAATATTGTTTTAAGTAGAATTTGACATATTCAAAGCAGTTTCCTCTTATTGGCGTAGCACATTTTAAATGTATTTATCACTTTATTGAAACCATAATGATGTCAAAGTTAAACTGATTCACATAAGTTATATTGAGCTGCGTAATTTGAGTTCACACATATGTGTTTCTGATTTATTCTATGAAATTGGTTGATTATGACAACAGCAGACATTGTAGACATTAGGAATACTCAGATGGAAACAATTCAGGACAAACTTATCATAGTCCACTGAACTATCAAAACCTCACGAACAAACATGTATGTATACATACATTAGAGATTGATAGAAGAATTTTCACGTTATCCAATGTACTGTCGCTTAAATAATGAAATATTTATAAGGCCTAACCACTAAAATTGCGACGAAGGGAAAATGCAACTGGAACAAACTGATATCATTGCTAGGACAATAACCGAAAGTCTAGGTCAACTACAATAAACCAGTGTTGTAATGGACAGTCAGCATACTGTCAGACACAGTTGTAATCACTGCTGAATTTTCGTCTGCTTCTCAAGCTCAGACATCACATCATTTATTTCAGAGTTATAGTTGCCAAATTCCGCAGTAACCAATCTGTCATTTGGTTTCCTAGAAGACAGTAATGCTTATTGAAAACTGATGCAATCGTCACACAAACTCTAAGAGTGATATTGGTTTCAGTGTTTCAATCCACCAATCGTAAATGAAATTCAATAGGTGTACAGCACCGATCTTAATAGGCACAAAAATTTATGGAAGCGTAGTGCAATGACACAAACTACTATTAAAAATAAATAATCTTTGCTCTCTTGCTATGAAGTCGTAAAGAACAATTGTAATGGCAAGCTCTTAGTTAGCTTGCTGAACGCTGATAAGTTCTACCGAATATGTCAACAAGAAACTTCATTCAGTCCAAGAACATTTTTCCAGCCAATGATAGCCCAACAAATAAAATTAATAAACAGACAGATAGAAAAATTATTCTTGATATAAAACCGACAGTATGAAGTCAAAAATATCAGATAGCAACTCTGCTCCGAAAAGTGAAGCGAGAAAGCCTGATTTATTGTGCAAAAATAAGGACCCGAATATTTGAATAACAACAAACATATTGTAGAAAACAATGTATGAATATAAATTTTAAATTTCTTTGAAATGTTTTCATTTATTCATTGTTGTATTTGCAGATAAACTTAGAAGTAAGTTAATTTGATCACAACGAAAAATATTGTGAAATTGAGACAGTTCAAACTCTCGTCCCCCTCGTCAGTAGACAATCACGTCAATCACAAATAGATGGGATCATCACAGAGTCTGTGAGAATGGTACTAGTTTCTGAACAGAATGTTTCAGTTCACCATTCGTGAATGAAATTCAATACGTGTACAGAACCCATCTGCATAGGAACATCAAATTATGAAAACGTGCAGTGACACAAACTAGTATTGTGAAGAAGTGATATCCGCTGTATCGATATGTCCTCCCAGAGAGGGAGAATGAAATGGCAAGTGATTCGATATTCCACCAATGTATAGTCATAAATAAAGAGTTGTTTAATTCAAGTTTCTCTCAATTTTGTTCCTCCATATTTTTATTTTTAACAGCCTAGGTTTGTTGGGTAAGCGCTCCTGTTCAAATTTATTTTCTGAATCGCAAATTGCTCAGCAAACTTTTGAAAGTTTAGAAATATCGGTTTCTTGACTATTTCACACATCATTGAATGACACATGGTGTCTAAACATGGACACTAAAATTTTATTTTCAACAAACTTATTGTAGATAACAACCGACAGACTGCTGGTGAAAGTCTGACTAAACAAATATCACCATGCAATTACAAATATACATCTGATAATATGAAAATACCCAGGATGAACTTTTGTGCACATTTTTCAACATATACATAAATAATTTTATCATATTGAAAATAAGTCAATATGTGCTTTCATCCCAATGAATGTAGTATCAAAGTCTGTTCTCTCAAAATCTGTTGACTAAATATACATACATTGTAATATTACGGAGAGTCAAGATACACTCACGAGAAAGTGTTTCAACCGACGTGACATAGACCAACTGACGAATGCTGACATGAACAAACTGAAACAGTGAATAAAATTGACTAGGCAGATGCAACAGAAATAGGCGTCAGAGTTGGGAAATTTAAATATGTTGAATATGAGGATACAGATAAGGTGTGAAATGACATTCGAGACATGCTGAGTAAATTCAAACTGTGCCTTTCTCAATAGTTCGGGTAGGCGTAACTCTCTGTGCCCAAAACGGAACACCTGATCTCTCAGTAGATTGTAATGCAGGCGATTTGTGGAAGTCAGTTGTGTGGAGACCAGAATTCAAATGAACCAACCACATAGTGTGAGCGAAAACCAGTGTTGCTCTGCACAGTCGGCATACTGTCAGACATGGCTGTAATCACTACTAGGTTGTCTTGTCTCACGCAAATCCAGACGTCACCTCCTGCAGTCGAGAATAGAAGTTTCTGTCTTCTTTCGTCTTCAATCTCTCGTCCGCCTCGTCAATAGACAATCACGCCAATCACAAATAGATGGGATCATCACAGAGTCTGTGAGGATGGTACTGGTTTCTGAACAGAGTGTTTCAGTTCATCATTCGTAAGTGAAATTCAATACGTGTACATAATGAATCCGGATTTTTAATAATTTGTTTTCTTTGGGTTCTTTTTGGGTCATTCGATTTTAATTACACTTCTCCGCTTTTTTCTCTCTTCTGCTGTACTTTCCTCTGGATTCTTGGTATACCATACTGTTTTAGCACCTCTTAACACGATGTTTTCCATTTTACCTTTCAACGTCTCACTCTGCGCTTCCCTTTCTGGTTCATTTCGGGGGCTTAACGATCAATGGCACTCAGCGGCCTTACTAGCGAGTGTCCAATCCATCTCCACTTTCTCCTGCATATTTGTTGAGCGATTGGTTCTCGTATTGTTTGTTCCCATTGTTTCTTGTTAGTGAGTAAATAACGAAGACAGCTGTTGATAAAGGTCTGCAAACTTGTTGGAAATATTCTTGGTGACCCCCTAAGTTTGTGATCAATATAGAACTGACTTGACGTTTGTGTTGAAAATCCGAATTTTGTTGTTGATGCTGAGTGACGAAGATTTCCAGATTGGTTTCAGGTTGATGAATGCGTTTCTCGCCTTCCCGATTCTGGATTTGACATCCTCGTCCGTCCCTCCAGTAGTTGAGACAATGCTTCCAAGATAAGTGAATGAAGTGACCTCTTTCAAATCCCTCCCGTTGATTGTGATTGGCGCTGGATAATGCTGCCGCTGTTGTTGTTGTTGATTGATTATTTTCATAACCTCCGTCTTGTCAATGTTCACCTGCAGTCCTGTCTTGGCTGCTTCTTCGACCAGTTTGTCGGTTTTCGCTTGTAAGTCTTCGATTTTGTGTGACACCAAACATAAATCATCCACCCGCGAAATCCAGGTCTTCTAGGTTCTTCACGTCGGTCCAGGATATCCCTGTCTTCTCGTTTCCCACTGTCTGACGCATAACAGTCCAGTCCACCACAATTAGGAATATCATTGGTGATAATAAGCACCCTTGTCTGACTCCTGTGTTTACTCCAAACGCCTCGCTGAGTTTTCCATTGTGGATCACTTGACATGTGCCGTTGTCGTACAGCTGTTGAATAAGGCTGATGAATATTAGAGGTACGCCGTAGTACTCGAGTAGTTTCCAAATTACTTCGCGGTCAACGCTGTCGAAGGCCTTCTCAAAGTCTGTAAAGTTGAGGTAGAGGTTTGATTGCCATTCCATGCTTTGTTCGATGATGATGCGTAGAGTTGCAATTTGGTCAGAACATGATTTGCCTTTCCTGAATCCAGCTTGTTCTGGTCGGAGTTCTGTATCCAGTGCTTCCTTGATTCTCTCCAGGATGATGCGACTCAGGATTTTACTTGGCGTCGACAGGAGCATGATTCCTCGCCAGTTCTTGCAGAGTCCTAGGTCGCCCTTCTTTGGTAGTTTCACGAGGTAACGTTTCATGCAGTCAGTAGGCACCTTTCCCTCCTTCCAGACCTTTTGCAATAATGGAGTCAGCATATCTGCTGTTGTTTCTGGGTCCGCTTTCAGTGCTTCCGGGGGTATTCCATCTGGTCCAGCTGCTTTTCCAGCTTTCAGAAGCTTGATTGCATTCAAGACTTCAGTTTTCGTTGGAGGATTGGTGTCAACTTGCAGTTGTGTACGTGCTGTTGTTGGTATTTCTGGACGGGTTGTAGGTGGTGGTCGGTTCAAGAGTCCTTTGAAGTGGTCCGCCCATTGTTTAATCTGTCTTTCTTCTTTGATAATTGGGTTCCTTTGGCTGTCTTTTATAGGTTTCACTTGTGTTCATCTCTTCCCGGATAGAGACTTGGTTATCTGATATAGTGTCCTCAGGTCACTTTTGCCTGCTGCCTTCTCAGCTTCAGTGGCCAGGTTGTCGTAGAATTGTCTTTTGTCCTTCCTAGCACTCTTCTTCACTTCTTTGTCCAGTGCTGTGTAAGTTGAGCTCAGCGTCTCTGTCTCTTGTCCGTCTTTGCATTGAATCATTTTCTATTTCACCATTCTCCTCTCCTCTGTTAGCTTCAAGTGTCTGTTGAGAGCCATTCCTTATCTTGTCTCTTCTTTCTTCCTAAAACCGTTGAGCACGTTTCGATAAAAATCACCTACAGAGAGTTCCAATGGTCTTCCACGCATGATTCTTCTGTGATGTCACGTAGTGTTTCTTGCTTTGCTCTGACAGTTGCAGTGAAAGTGTCTTTTGTGGTTGTGTCCTTCAGTTTTTGAGTGTTGAACTTGCATTGTGGCCTATCCCCAGCTGTCCTCGAGGCTTTTAGCTTCACCTTGAAAGTCCCTTGTACTAGAAAGTGGTCTGAAATCACACCTGCTCCTCTCCTCGACTTTGTGTCCAGTAGGCTCCGTCTCCACTTCCTTGAGATTGAAATGAAGTCTATCTGGTTTTTAGTGTGTCCATCTGGTGAAATCCATGTCGCCTTGTGTATATCCTTGTGTTTGAACCCACAGCCACCAATCAGCAAATCATTGAGAAGAGTTCACCATTTTCGTTCATTTCACCGAGGACCTCGCGACCCACGGTGAGTTCTCTTCCTGCATTGTCTCCCCCCAGTTTCGCATTCATGTCACCCATCAGGATTTTGATATCGCTCTTTGGGACGTTGTCCATTACTGCTTGTAGTTGTCTGCAGAATTCCTCCTTCTTCTCTTGTTCTGAGACGTTTGTGGGCGCATAGCATTGAATGATTGTAACCTTTTTTTCCTTTTGTGTTGAAGCTAGCTGTCATTATCCTGGAGGAGATTGGTTCCCACTGCATGAGAGCTTTGGCTGCTGTTGGTGACATCATGATGGCTACTCCCTCGGTGTGCTCGTGGTTGTCCTCTGGGTGACCGGAGTAGATTATTGTCTCTCCAGTTGGCAGTTGGCTCCTTCCACATCCGTTCCATCTGCTCTCGCAGATACCCAATACTTCTATTTTATTTCTTCTCATTTCTGCGTCTACCTGGGCAGCCTTTCCAGTTTCATACATTGTACGAATATTCCACGTCCCCATCCCTCTTTCTGCTTTCATCGAAAGAGGGCACATCGGCTTTTGTTTGTACTTTTAGAATTTTTAATATGTAGGGATTTGGTTAAGTTTTGGGGGTGGAGTGACTAGCAACACGCTTCAACCCAACCTCTTTATCTGGGCTCGGGACCGGCCAAAAAACTAGAGAGCTAGTAATCTAGGGGACGTTGAACCGATCTGCATAGGCAAATCAAATTATGAAAACGTTGTGCAGTGACACAAACTAGTATTGTGATGAAGTGATATCCGCTCTATGGTTATGTCCTCCCAGAGAGAGAGAATGAAATGACAAGTGATTCGTTATGTAGCCAATGTATTGACATAAGTACGCAGTTGTTTACATCTAATTCCTTTCAAATGTATTTATTTAATTTTTTATGAATTTATAGCTAACCATGCGAGTAAGTACCTTTGATGTTAACAATTTGAATAATATCAAATTACATAGTAAACATTGGAGAAAATATAAATATCAGCATTTTGACTATTTCACACTTGAGGGAATGGCACATGGTGTCTGAACATGGACACTAAAATTTTATTTTCAACAAACTTATTGTAGATAACAACCGACAGACTGCTGGTGAATGTCTGACTAAACAAGTATCACCATGCAATTACAAATATACATCTGATAATATGAAAATACCCAGGATGAACTTTTGTGCACATTTTTCAACATATACATAAATAATTTTATCATATTGAAAATAAGTCAATATGTGCTTTCATCCCAATGAATGTAGTATCAAAGTCTGTTCTCTCAAAATCTGTTGACTAAATATACATACATTGTAATATTACGGAGAGTCAAGATACACTCACGAGAAAGTGTTTCAACCGACGTGACATAGACCAACTGACGAATGCTGACATGAACAAACTGAAACAGTGAATAAAATTGACTAGGCAGATGCAACAGAAATAGGCGTCAGAGTTGGGAAATTTAAATATGTTGAATATGAGGATACAGATAAGGTGTGAAATGACATTCGAGACATGCTGAGTAAATTCAAACTGTGCCTTTCTCAATGGTTCGGGTAGGCGTAACTCTCTGTGAAAACGTTGTGGAATGACACAAACTATTATTTTGAGGAAGTGATATTTGCTGTGTTGTCATATCGTCACGGAATTAGGATGAACTGTCTTTTTCTCTTTCAGCTTCCTGATGAATTTTTCTTTTCTCGTTTTTGTTAATTTGTATTTTATTTCAATCCCTTTTTCATCATTTCTGTTGATATTTACTCAGCGTCATATTTTGTCAATTTGAATTTTTCCTAATTTGTTTGTTTGTTTATTTCTTCCTTTGATTTATTTATTATTTCCTAACAATTCTGAGTATTCACATTTTGTTTTTTTAGGTTGTTATCTCTTCTTTCTTTTTGGATATATTCTCGGCTTTGTTCTCTGTTTTTTATGTAATATTTCATTTTTCGCTGGCTTTGCTCGTTTTCGTTTTGAATGTTTTTGTTTTTCAAGTTCAAACTGACATTTGTTTGTTTGTGTTTCTGTTAATCGATTCCTTCGTACACTGTTGATTCTCTTTTACTCAACGTGATTATAAGAACTCCAATGCATTGGTATCAATTTTACTAGCCTCTCGTGTGTAGTCCTCTTCCCAGCTTGTTTATCTTTTTCGATATATATCATATATATGTGGACTAATCAACATGCATCTCTTTTTCATTAGTAGATCGCGGTTAGCAGTTGCTTCGTATTATCTTCACTCAGTCGCCGGCATGATATCGAAGGAGAAACATACTCTTCATTTCCATTACACAACAAATTAATGTTAATGTTTCCAATTTCACTTGAACCGTGTGGTTGTAGTTTCTGTAATCTCAAAAGTTTGGTGTATATTTTTCAAAGTTAACTAATAAATAACAATATTTCACATTTCATCTTTATTATTTCATCTTCCTGCATTTGTCTTTCTAAGACTGATTTGTATGTGCCGATACAGATGTATCGACATGCTCAGTGAATAGTGTCCAAAGTTTACTAATAGTCTCTGCGTTATGTGATTATCTATGTTAAACACTCTTAATGAGCGACAAACGGCGCATTCTTAATGATATTTCTTGTGTTAACTTGATGATTGTGATGTAAACTGTCGACTAGGAAAAGTAATTTTGAGGCCGAACAGCAGAAATCCGCCTGCACTTGACAAATATTTCAGTCAGCATTTGTTGAGGGCGCTTTCAGTTTCCAACTTTCGCTTTGTGTACGCAGATAACAGGCCTCATATTGTCGACGACCTTTGGCAATTCATCTGAATACTAAGGTTATCTTGTGTTCAAGTTTGCACGAATCTTACTTACTTGCTTCGGTCAATGTTAACGGGAAATTGTCAGTCAGAAAGAGATCAACTTGTTGCTTGAAGTTATCTGCTAAGTATCGAAATTCGTAAGCAAACACAAGAACGACACTAAATATTTTTAATCGGAGCATCGTAAATCTCCACGATGACGTCACTATTGTCGCCAGAACGGTTCCCATCTTTTTGTATAAAAAAAACTGCTTGAAGTGTGGTTGAGTACAACAATGCTATGTAGGAAGAAAATATTAATTTGCATCCTTCATTCGCGAACTCGTCCATCATCCTTTTCAAAAGGCACAATGCAGTGAAACGAACAAACTTTTATGACACGGAAAATTAACTATGCTCAGTTCCGTAGATTTTTCTGAACTACTATTCACACGAGAAGTTCTTCACTTCACGGCACCTTCTACTGTTGTCAGGAAATTGGTTAAGAGAGATGAAACGAGGTTTCTGCCTAAAACCTTCTTTGTTGTCCATGCCGTCTTATTATTGTCACATCTTTCAACTGTTCATTATTATTAATGATAGCATTATGACCAAATGCCAAATTCAAGCTGTCTCTCACTTAATCTCTTCCTATTCAATTACAACTGGATTTCACAACACGTGTCATGCCGTAGATCACACACTGATTATAGCTCAGTACATTCATTGCAATCATTAAGAACTACATTGTCAAAATATCACAGTCTCAAATGTCTGTCTAAGTGAAGTAGTGAAATTTCCCTGAAAGCATGATAATAAATAAAGTAAAATGAAATTAACCTCTTATGCTCTTCTTCCCTTGTATATCTGAACATGACCAGAAATTCGATTAGTCTGATTATGCCTATTGTTATTACTCTCTAAATAGTAGTAGTACTATGTTGTGATACAGACAATGTGTTCCAACGGAATATTATTCGCATATATTCCCACAGTTCAATACTTCATTAACAACAGGACATTCTATTTCAGGTCACTTGATGTAAACCGAAATCACACGCTCAGTGATTCTTTAAAGAATACAAAACTGTATATCTATAAATAGCGGTTTGATCACTTGAAGAAAATATACATTGGCTTCCGTATCTTGCCTTCTGCTGTTACAGTACGATATGTGGTCTCAAGTGTGCAGTTCTATGGTTGACACATAACACACGAGTCCATACTAAGTAGAAAAATATCACCACCAACCAACCTCGATTGCCTCCAATCATATCAATATAAGTCCACCGTCACCCGGCATAGTGGCCACATTGAAAACTTGACTGGTAGAATTCAAGCATTGGTTTTTGTAGGGACTTGGTTTGATTGGTTGGAGGATTTCATCATGAGCTGACACCAGTCAGAGAAACATTGGAATCCAGCCGGGAGTACTGGACAACTGTTCCATCCTAGTCTGGGAATCATAGGCAGTACGCACCCACTGGGCTCTGAAGCCAGAACCTTCTGGTTACAAGGTGAGATCGTAGGCCATTAAACCAATTCATTTGATGCTCACTAGCGATTGGTCCAATTCAGGCAATTAACCTGGGGTTCTAGTGGGAAGTCATGACCGGTAGGGTGCAGCAGGTTGAAGGTGAGGCAGTAACTCACCGGGGAAGACATTGCGAAATGGTAGTGCTATGTCATGAATTAGCAGAAGTTAGAATTCATGAATTGTTCATCGGATCCGGTCGCAGTGGTTGAATGATATACGAGCTTGCATTATAACCGGAAGGTCCTGGGTTCGAACACCAGTGGGTGCGTTATGCCTATGATTCCCAAACTTGAATGAAACAGTTGTCCAGTACTTCTGGCTGGTTTTCAATGGTTCTCTAACTGATATCAATCCATGGTCAAACTGATAATTAACTGTTAGTGGGCATACACAATACAAAGGATACAACACTTTTTAGTCTTTCGTACTTCAGGGTCACTAACTCAGAGACTTCACTCTATGATTGGACACTAGTTGGTACCTAATGGAATGTGTCTAGTCCTTTGTGCTGATGTAGACTGAATTCTATCAGTCAAGTTTGTAATGTGGCTACCATGCCACTAGGTGGCTTGCCATCACAGTGCACTGTGAATTGTTGGTATAAGATAGTTGAAGGCAGTGGGCAAGAAGCTTTCCCTGGCCTGGGTTTCGTGCTATTTGACGCTCACCAGTCAGTCAGCAAGGCGTATCTGCAACCTTGAAAAAACAACCCATGTCCCCTCTGAGATTCGAATCCACGCCACCCGATGACTGCAATAAGTCACAGTACATGAAAAGGCTAGTTGTCTTTGATAATAGGTGCCTGCTTTCTATTTCCCGTGTGAAGTGGTAATTTAACAACAGAAGACAAGGGTCAGGCAACAGATCGTTTATTAAGGAAGATCAACACATATTTATAGATTTTAATGTACATTATTGTAGATTATTGTTAGTAGAAAATACAGTCTCACAGAAAGTTAACCTTGCATCTCTTTGTGGCTGTGTCAGATCATCTTTATGCTAACTGTATCCGCCTACACAAATCCTTTGTTCTCATTTTCTCACCACCAATATTGGGGACATAAACACTGACGTCAATTACTGTCTACCAACCTTGGCTAGCAGCCAGCTCTCACCAGAGTATAACAGGGTGAGCAATATTGAGTTGGTTAGGAGTCGAGTGTTAGGTAAGGAGGGGAAATCAATCGACGAGGCCGTGAAGCTATATCGACTGAGATGGTTAGAACATGTGTTGCGCATGCCTAGCCATCGCCTTCCTCGACAACAGGAAAACTTAGCTGACACAGAGCCGGTCAGGTTAGAAAGGACCAAAGGTGGTCAAACCAAAACATGGCTCCATCAGTCAATGAAATCCACAGCAGTTAGTTTAAGCCACGTAGGAAGATGGAGACTTCCTGACTGGTTGGGGTCGTCCGGACGATTAAATCCAATGAATGAACGTTAGTTACAGAATCACTCGGAATTAAGCAAGACTGGATTTCTGATTCCTCCTAGTTTACTGGCCTTCAGCAATTTTTAACAACGACTTCATCAAAAACCCTAAGTGCATCATTCAGGTTACGAAGCTATCTCGTTGACCATCCAGCCACTTCTGCCTATGTCCATGCATTCTGACTTCTACCGACATGGTATCACTTCAATAAATTCATGATAATTATTGGCCTCTGTAAGCGAAGTCATATAGATGATGGGATATGGTTTCTGTTAAGCCTTTGCTTAGATATAAATAAATGAGCACATCAGCGTAGATTTATTGGCAATAACCTTAATTTTTGATATGAATGAATTTATAGTGTCTAACTATCCATCCATCTATCTATTGCAAACTCTCTCACATGAACAGTTCCAATAAAAGGATTTCGCGATTACTTCAGCAGACAAATGTACACTTTTTTGTAAGAAATTCAGGTCATCAGATGAAGGGAATTCATGAATGCAATCTAAACTGTTACTATGTTTACTTCATTTCTGTAACACTGCCTCACCTCGTGAAACGTCTGATGGACAAATTCGTGCAAATTTTCCACGGACCTCTGATGTTTGATAAGCGTTGGAGACAATAAAGACAACTTTGTCCACTTCACAAATCAAGAAATCAGCAACAACAACATGGAGCGCATACATTCACAGTAAACTACAGTTGGTTGAGTGTGAGTATCGACATTTTCGTCTGCTGTGTGACCAAGTATTGTATGCTAAGGAGGGGTCACGAAACTGATGACGGAATATTTGAACACTCTGGTTGCTTGTTGGTCGACTGAGATTCTTCTGGATGGCTCATTTGCTCCAAACTTCCATACATAAACTCTTCTCACAAAGTTCACTTTAAATATGTCTTCATATCTTGTGAAACACGGGTCACTCGTATTTTTGAATCAGGTTTACAAATAAAGTCAAATATACCGCTTTTCATATTATGACTGACTGTATGCCTTTTGGAGGTGGACGATATCCATAAATTAAGGAGCAATTTTCAACATTTCAGGCTGTCATCGTATCAATTTCAATAGCCATGGTTTGACTACGTGATCGTAAATGACAACACTACATGATGCGTCTATCACCGTTATCCTACTTTTCAAAAGACCCTGAAACCCTTCAATCAGTCTATACGCGTAGACTGCTTTACTCATTGTCCAATGGAACGTATTGATGATAAATGCGTGTATCCTGCCCTTCACCTGTGTGTATTGTTGTTCCCAGCATCACTAATCTAGGCATAGAAATTTAGTCGACTTCAATTTAGGATCCTTTCAACGAACGTGGTAGCGAATAGTCAGAAAGCTCATATGCCATTCTCCATCAGATTTCCACACTTCATTGTTTTCGGTTAACACAGTTTCACATATGTGGAATACCATTGACAATCTTGCAAAAAGTGATATCACATTCACTTTCCACGAAGCTACCTATTGACAGTACTCATACAGTCACAAAGTTGAAACTAAGGAATCGATGTGTTCAATGACTGCTATTACTTCACTGACTGATATGGCGTTATTTTATTTGTCGTTCGCTCGCACGACTGTTCTTTAACGCTTTCAGCAGGACTGTGTGATAATTTAAAAACACGAATGATTTAATGGGACAGACTTATGTAGGACACGAATTACACAATCTAATTTAGCTACAGTCTATCAAGTATCACGATAACCGTAGCGCCTAAACCGTGGAAACTTAATTGAAGGTTTCAGTGATAAACGGTCATCAATATTTTCCAACCATGGTGAGAAAATGTTATCCTTTCCGCGCCATTTCATTTCAACTCTTTCAGTTTGGGCAATGTTTAGGATTTTATATTTTATACCTCTTGACCTGGATAGCTGACTCATACTCAGCTTTCCATCATCTTAATTTGGAAATGTCGAGTAACGTGTGTATTTATTTTGTGGTGACTTTGAAAAATAGTTTAATGTCCGGCTACCATTCCTGCTCTAGTATGTTCCTTTAACTTCCCTGTATATACCAGCAGGTTGACTGACATCTTTTTCTTCGGTAATGTCATGTTATTTACTCCATCAGATATCCACACTTCATTTTTTTCGCTTAACACAGTTTCGTCTATGTAAATCACCATTCACACTCCCTTTCCAGGAAGTTACATATCGACAGTGCTGACTCCACCAACAGTTGAAATCAAAGAAATTTCTGTGTGTTCGATGACTGATCTTAATTCACTTTTATCTGCCGAAGAATAGCAGGTGAATATTTTCATGCATACGGGTAGTTTCGACTTGGACATAACGGCTACTAAAATTTGGTCAATTATTCAATTTAACATTGTGAATACTCGTTCTTCTCGAACATTCTGAACACTGGAAAGTGTATTCATCTATGGATTGTGTCAAAGGTCACACTTTCACGTCAGAGGAGACTATGTGCCACTGATTGACTGAGATGAATACCTGGACACCACCACTCACAACAACCACTAGGGCTTGGTAGCAGAATTGAGGTGGTCTAAACATCAGATGGCTGTTTCACTCATTTGGGGCTGAACTCATTAGCAGTGTACCCGGTTCGACTCAGTTCAGACAACCGAATCCCTTCAAAACTCCAGATTTCTGGTTGGCCGCTTAGGCGAACCAATGACGTCACAAATCAAATTCCTAATTTGCGAATTAGTGGATGATATACAATGCACAAAATTCCGAGGGTGATAATTTCAACCATAAATTTTCGTTTCAAAGAGTACGCAACTGAAGAGTGTCGTACACCATTTTACGATCCTCCTGGGTCCTGGTAACACGCACATCCTCAGAGTTCTTTGTTCATGCAAAACTAACCAGACACGTCATGAAATCGTCTCCCCAAATAATTCTAATATTTTATTATATTTTAATATGTCACTCACTACGACACACGTTTAAATAAATGACACTTTTTGATTTGGGTCTTGTTATCAGTAGTTGTGATTCAGGCAGTGTGTCATATAAGTGTGCACTAAATAAGGCTCATTTTGTGAGGCATATAAACGGCACAACCAGAATCTGACAAGTGTATCGTCCTCATACTTCTGAAGATCAATTTCTGACGATCCTGATATCTGCACTTGGATTTCGATTACTCTGTTTCCAAAGTAAATCATACTGACCAGTTTGCATCACACTACTGGTTTCTGTAGAACATCAGTCATCAAGTATCCAGCTGTCACTGATTATGGAGTTAAAGCTATGAGAATAACAAGAAGCGTCTTACAAAATGGTGTAGTCATACGAGATAATAATGTTTCACATTACAGCTCACATATCACGCATTAATTACTTCGGTTCTTTGAAAACTTGAAATTATCAATGAAGCTTTCACTGTGTGAATTCTAATTTCAGATAAAATTCAGACAAGACAAATCAGCCGACGTTGTATTTTAGTTAAAATAATTTTATTTCAATGTGTTAAGGAATGATGAAATTTCCAGACAGGATGGCCTTAATAATATTTTCAGAAACAATGTAGAAAATCAATGAGACACCATCCGATATTCCACTCTATTGTTAACATCGTAGGTTGTCAACGTGTATGATGATGAAATAATTCGTTTCATTTCTCACTTACTTTGAAGGCGTGAATTCCGACCAGTGCACTCTAAGGTATTTAATATTGTAATTAGAAAAAATACTTATAATCTTTTGTTAACGTGTATATGCGTGGGTTAATGTTTATGAGTGACCTCGGTGATAAATTCCAATAGCCAAGGGGTATCAGCCAGTCAGGTGCTGATAACCAAAATTTGATAGAAAGTAGGCGGCATTGTTGAAATCAACCAATAAAATGAGAAGCTTCTTCTATCTCTAATTATCTACCGATGGCATAGAAATAAAGCAAAGCTTTACTCTTGGAAATTCTAATATAAATATAACCGTTTATGAAGAGATGCAGAATAACCATGGCGTTCGCATCCATATCTACCTGCCTACTTGTAACTGCTTTCCTTCGGTGTACATGCGAATTAGCAAGTAAGTCATTTCTCTGTTCATTATCTCTCTAGACCATTATGTACACTGGTGAAATGTAACGAGGTACCTGCATTTGTCAAACCTTCGATTGATTACCATCATATTCATTGTGATAATTGACTGAATTATATGAAGGTAGAATTGGTAATGCTTGAGGCAATTTCACAATCAATGAAACGTAATATGTACACCTGAGATGCATTCATCAGAATCTGTTCTATGTGTACCTCTTCCTCTTCGAAATTAAAAATTCACATCTCACAGAGATGGAACTTTAGGCCTTTTATGTAATTCCATTATGGGTAAATTTTATTTTGATAAAGTCTCACAGTGTTATACAGTAATATTTACTGACGACGTTTCGAGCACAATTTATTACTGCTCATAATCGTATCAAGGTAATCACACGACTTCCTAAATTCATTTATATAGTTCCATTGTTTTCACTTGATTTTCACTTGATTTGATTGGTAGTAATATTTTCGATATTTCGGGTATGAGTGATGAATCATTCCTATTGCATGTGTTGGGTGTAGATTCGATGAACAAAGATTCAGTAATCAACCTCTCTCTCCACCTACCTAGATTACTTTTTAGAATTTTAACCCTCTCCCACCCTATTGTGTGGTTGTGTGTTAATGCATGCATTGCAATTGCCGAGCTTTTTTCTAAATTACTTATCTTCTCTGGGTCAACCATTCTTACCTTAGCTAAATTCTTATGTTCTGACAATCTGACTACCCCTGACCTACTAGTTTGACCTATGTTGTTGACCTCACAGTCACTGCAGGGTATTTTGTAAATTATATTATTTTGTGTAATTGGGTCCACTGGGTCCTTTAACCTACAGAGCTTGTCCCTGAGTGAGTTTGTAGGTTTGAATACCACCCTAATTCCTGCTTTTTTGAGAATCCTACGTAGGGTCTCAGATGTCCCCACCTTATATAGTACAACAGTAGATGACTTATATTCTCTCTTATTTATGTTATTGTTACTACTTTCACAATTATTTTTATTTTTCTTTTGGCCTTTTTCGATCTTCCTAATGAATTTTAGAGGATAGTTATTTAAAACCGCCGCCTTTTCTATCTGTTTTATTTCATCATTTAGGTATTTTTTGTGCTACTTAGAGCTACTGCTCGGTTTCTTAAACCCTTAACTAAGCCTGCCTTAACAGTTAAAGGATGAGATGAATTAAAGTCTAAATATCTATTAGAATGCGTTGGTTTTCTATAAACACTAGTGTGTAGTTTGCCTTCTTCTATTCGTTTTATTTTACAATCTAACATAGCTAATTCTCCTTGCTCATTTTCGGCTTCAAATGTGAATTTTATTCCCTCCACTAGTGAGTTTATGTGTGTCAAGAAGCTAGAGATATGTTCTGTTTTTAACACTGTGAAAGTGTCATCCACATATCTCCACCATATTTTTGGAGTAGAATTAAACGTATTCAGAGCCATATTTTCCCAGCTATCCATAAATAAGGCCATTTCTGTATTTGTCAATATCAGAATGGCGAAAATGAGAATGTATCCACCTAAATTAAATTTCGTTTATTGTTTACTTCAAGATGTTACATTCCTGAGGAGTCAAATAGGTAAGGTGGAAAAAATAATCAAGAATTATGAAAGTAAGTCTCACG
Source organism: Trichobilharzia szidati (assembly GCA_944472155.2). Taxonomy (NCBI): domain Eukaryota; kingdom Metazoa; phylum Platyhelminthes; class Trematoda; order Strigeidida; family Schistosomatidae; genus Trichobilharzia; species Trichobilharzia szidati. The sequence goes on along the minus strand of OX235272.1, from coordinate 131,810,168 downwards.
ACATTTTATATCAACGCTACTATCTGTAATTTGAATATCTGTTTGTTGGTTTGTCGGTTTTCAGCACTTTTTTACATTATACTCCATAGATAGGACGCATAAAATAGAGTACATCAGCATGTGCTGAAATCCTGTGAGAAGTAGTTCGACACAATACGACCACTTTAGACTTTCTGCATTGTAAGAATTTTAAAAAAACTACTTAGAGAGGACTTCAGGGAACTCGAAGAGAGAGAAAAAGAGATACTGTCTTACTGCAGTTGAATATAATACAGATAAGGTTTGATTATTTTTTTATTTTATTTTATTATAGCTTGATTCTACACAATATTTTGGTACAAGTATGAATTTTCCGCATGTGATATCGGTAGCCGACCATAGATATCAGGTGTGTATCAGCGGGTGATTGAACCTCGGACCATGTGGATGGTCGGCGAGAGTCCTAACCACTGTGCCACCGACGCACAGACAGTGATCAACTGAGGCATTTTAGGTGATCGAATAATGCTGAGACAGTGAAGGATAAACTAATGAACATGATTAGGATCGATGCGTGCTATGCCTGACTTCGATGAATACCCTGCAACAAGTTCATGTCTTCACATCCTTTGATGTACTAAATGCTGTGTGCTATCAAATACCAAGAAGGTTGTGTCGAATAAAAAGTGTGAGCGCAAACGTGATAATGTCTTAATAATAAAACTGAACTTCGAAGCATACAAACCAGAAATAAGCGTGTGTGACTGCCTAAATTGTATATTAACCAATCAAATCTAATGTTCAATGACACGATGGTTAATATCCACCAAGCATATGAGAGACTGTCTTCCATAAAATTATAAAATGAGTACAAGCATACGATTTATAGGAATTTAGTTAGATTACATATAGAGGCAATACACCGCTCAACATGTATAATGGATGGTGGACATGATTAAAAAGATGAGTGCTGATTAATGGTGATAAGAGGAGGGAACAAATAATCAAAAGTGTGATTATAGAAAGAGGAAGTTATCGAAACTATGCAAGGTGGATCCGAAAATTCTGCCTTACACATTAATCATGCTTCAATCATCGGATTGCTGCCGCTTCTGTATATATTACAGCAATCTGTCACCTGCCGTATAGAGAGAGATTTGATGTTTGCTAACGAGACTTCCTACTTACATCACCTGCCAGACTATCGTGTGGAGCTCGACTGACAGGGGAGAGTTTGCATGTCCAAAGATGACATGAAGAAGACCATGTGGAAAGAAAAGGTAGACTTGCTGGCAGAGATGTCGGCAAATATATATATATACATATACTAAAATTATAAATTCATGATTGTAGAAGGTATTACATTAGCGAGGTCTCTTTTCATGAAGTTCTGTATCAACTGCATTACACATCAAACGGATATACGTACCAAAATAGATTGTGAACTACTGTAGATGGATTTCTTTTAACAGAGTCGAAGGTTAGTGCGCACATCAGAAAACATTAACCTAAGAGTTAGCACATATTTTTACTGATCTTAGAATTAATGAGACTTGAAGTGACTTAGAATATCAAAAATCAAAATATTGACTTCTTTCAGCTGTATATCAGGTGAATTGATCGGCATGCTTTTGCCTACAAACTTTAGATAATTTTCCGAAACATCTACACTCCCCTAGATACAATGTCAGCAGAATTCACATAATTTGATGTCTGTCAGTATTGCGAATGCGTGTTGTTATCTAGTATAAAACCTACTCTGTTGGCTATTCAGGTTTCGAAGCGGTATATATTGCTGAGGATGTAGCTCAATACGTTCACACATTCTGTCCACTGATATGCACCGTTCAGTTCTAATTTTAATTCCTGTAAGATGCATTTTAATAGCTTCTCTAAAAGCATGGCTTCCTGTGGTTCTAGATGTGGCACTGTGAAATGCCTCAAAGGACTCATTTTACACTTCCCCATAACAAAACTACACCTCACTTATTTTGAAAAGGACTCATAACGCCAATATGATACTAAACCAAACCCTACTTCTGAGGCATCTGAAAACAAGTGCAGTGGTTTAAAATTTTCGAAAGATGTGGGTAAGTCACCACCTGCAAATTAAGAGTTAGTTATCTGAAATTTTCCGGGATTTTTGTTAGTGCTGATTTCGTTTGCTAGTGGAATGATGACAGGTCCACTGCTACTCTGTAGAGGTTAAGCGAATATAACCAAAATTAAAAAATCCACTTTAACTACTAACACTTTTCCATTATTTCAAATTTGCGATGAAATTTCGTTCCAACGATTTCTCTGGGTCATTTCACCTCTCGGTTGATGATCATCAGTTAGTTTGTGTTGACAGATGAAACAAATTACGAAATAACGATCCTGCGGAGAAACATTGAAACGTCTGAAACATAATCTACTTCTGAAGGTGAAATCTACTTGCCTATTTTCCTTTGTAAGTTACTCCCGAGGATGGTCTGTTTATTAAACGACCACGTTCGTATTTAAAGTCAGGAAAAGCTTTTGAAGGCGAGAATTGTATACTTCTATGGAATTTCAAATACATTACAACATTAAAAGGAAGCATGCAAACACTCATCTGTCACCCAACGCTTGTAAACTCGATAAAACCATCCATGGCAATGTTTTGATATTCCATGAGTGTATTTTGGCTCTCTTCCTTTCTCTCCCTGTCTGTCTTTCCAGCAATTACACGCTAAATCGAACTGATATCCAAAGAATATGCCGTAAGACAAGTCTTATTAAAAAAAGTAAATATAATGAATTTAAGAACTCCCGAATTCATGTTGTCAAGTGCAAACTAGAAATAATGAGTACTACTTGGAATTGCTACTGACTGAACTACCACCTTGTCTTCAGTATCCTCCTCATCAAGCTGTTTACCTGATTTTGTATAAGATATAAAGTATATTTTGACAAGAATAACACTGATATTGGTAGAAATTGTCAACATAGGGTGATTCAGTGTGCTGGAATAAAACAAATCATTTGTGAGTGAGACAGCTGCGATAATGGTACAGTATTCCACCGACGATATCGTCTTACTGTGTGATAGCATGCAAGCTGCCCAAATCGCACTTAATCAGTTGGCGATCAGTGTGTGTAAGTATGGTATGTACATTGCGCCGTCTAAGTGCGAAGTACTGTCACAAGATTGGCAGGAGCCTGTACCTCAACTCACTGTTGCAGGTGAACCGCTTGAAGTTGTTGATAAGTTTGTGTATCTGGGTGGTTTTGTGAGTGTTGGCGAATGGGTGACGGATGAGATTTCCAACCGTATGATGAATGCTAGAGTCGCACACATCAACTTCAGCCACTTCTGGCGCCGTCGCTAGGCTGGCTGTCAAAGGTCGGGCTTACAATGCTTTTGTGTGGTCTGTCTTTCTCTACGCCTGTGAAACCTGGCCTCTCCGAACTGAGGATGTGAGGTGACTCTTCGTGTTCGATCATCGCTGTCTCCGCAGGATTGCTTGCGTTCGATGGGATCATAGCGTGAGTAATTCTGAGGTTCGGCGGCGTGTGTTTGAACACAGTGTAGATCATCTGAAAACACTGGCTCTGGTGGCTTGAACATGTGCTGCGAATGTTATCCCAGAGACTTCCGTACAGGTCTCTGTTCGCTAGAACTGGGACGGGATGCAAAAGACGGACGGGTGGACAGTCAGTGCCGTGGCGTCGTGGGGTGAAGGATGTTCGTGCTACATTAGCATCGGTTGGTGCGTCACGACTCCCTGGTTGGGGTCCGCGAGATCCCTCGAATCGATGGCTCGAAACGCAATCAGATATGGCCAAGAATCGTAATCATTGGCGTAAGTGTTGCAGTTTCCTTCTTTCTCCCCTTTCCGACAATAATTGACGAATGATTTTTGAACTTGCTACAGATGACTCTTTTCCTTCCAGATGAAGTTCTTTACTCGTTCTCTACTTATATTTTTTACTTCTGATTTATGTTGTTTTATTATTATTGTGTGGCGCGTCTTTCTTGGCGCCATATTGAACCAAATTTTTTTCTGCGTTTAAATAAAATAAAATAATAGAGTTAGTTTTGGTGTTAGTTTGCTAGTCAGTTATTTTGTTATTTATTTAGTTAGCTGATTAGTCAGATTGTCTCTTCATTAATGGATCAGTAATTGGGATAGTTAGTTAGGTTGCTGTAGGTTGTCGCTGTCATAAGTCTCAAATGATAAACAGATGAGGTATGTCAGATTGATCCATAGTCAAACTAAAAAGTTAGTGAATATGCAGAGAATCTTGAAATGGTTTGGCAGAAGTAAGTTGCAGAGAAAAGCAGAACACGCAGAGAAATTATTCACCGAAACTGCAATCCAGTCAGATGACGAGAAACAATGCATATCAAATAGGATATTAACATAATCTATGAATGAGGTATAATTTTCCCATAAAAGAACACTTACGAATCTGTTTGCAGCAGCACTTCGAATCAAATCTGAGAACCCATCGTGAAACTACTTCTCAATACTAAGTAGTATACAACTATTACTTAATTAATTCGATATTGGTGTAAATATATGCAACATAATCGGTATTTTCAGGAGTTGTAGTTTCATAACATCAAAATAAACATTAACTCTACTTAAAACGTAATTGAATAGACAGTCAGTGAATGCTATTCAGCATTGGACAGCTCCTTCATCATGATTACTGACTGTTCGGTAGTTTGTATCCAGAGCGGCCCGGGTCTGTGATGGTCATATAATTTAAATTATGGGCTTTTGTATGGAGTAGAGTTACCTCACTGAATATTTCGTCACGACAACAACATTCAGAGTTCATCGGAAACCTCAGGCTGTTAGATAGGTGTTTTCTCCTAGTAGGGATCACTTTTGTAGTGCAAACCAATGACGCTTCTGCGGATGCTCACTGAAGGCTTTGGTTGAGGGTAACACTATATCGAAAGGTTACAGATCCCAGTGTTTAAGGCTCATTGAATTGTGGTCAAAGTAGCTGAACTATCAACGAAAAAGGAATCGTAACTTGAAGATATCAGGTTCGATCCTTGGTCAGCACTGCAGAACAGCCATAGTTTAGTGTGAAACAGTTGTGCAGTTCTCCATGATTTCCAGTCACAGCCGTAACTGATGTCGGCTGGTCATGAAATTTACATTAAGCTCATATTACTATCCGGTTATTCACAATCCAGCAGTATATACCCCGAAAATTCTAGGATGTTTGGTTTTGGATTATTCCCTCATGCACCCATAGTCATTGCATAATTCAAATCATCCATGTTATATATGTCAGACAAGGAAAACTGAGGGTGCAAAATTGACGAATGGTAGTATACACAGTGTACATTAACATGTCGGCTCCCTGTACGTACACCTGAACTATGGCTTGAGGTGAAATCGTAATCACTGAACAAGAGGTAGCCATCGTCGTTCAGCGGCATATAAGTTAAGACATTCATTTTATAAACGATGGTTACTGGGTCCGAGCACTGGACGGAACTCACTGGAATGTAGATACTACAGCTAACGAGTCACAAACAGAAGGAAATGTCAATAAATATTTGAAAAATGTTCCTTGAGTCTCTATTTGAAATGGTTTCCTTCGGATATATAATTAATGAGAATAAAATTGGTGTATGTACCTTATTTTCTCTGTTAATTTCAGAGGATTTAAGTTAGTTCCCTTCAAGCTCACTATGGATTTATTTCTGTTAGAGAACTATTAGAAACTTGCCCATCCTAGATTTGGAAGCTTCACCGGTACGCACCCACCGCCAGGGTTCGAACTCAAGACATTCTCGTTACAGAGAGAACTCGCAGAATATTCAGCAGCTAGTACCGATTTTTGCTAGTATGCTCTGTAATGGTAAGTCTTTCCACTAAATAATAGGAGAGTTCCATCACCTGGAGTGATGTTGTTATTATTACAACCCACATAGGATTCAGATTACTTTATAGCTGTTGTTTTGTACGGACTTATCTGATTTAAAGTTAGATTCACGAACTGTAATGGAATAACACTATGATATTCATTAAGGACACCTCTCTCAGAGAGAAACACCAATAAGTCATTGTGACCAGATCAAAGGGTCTATGAATTGTCACAACTACCGCTTTATGATATATGTTTATATGTTTAGCTCAACCGCCAACCAGTGTCATAGACGAATTATTATTGTTGTTTCCTTTAATTCCTAGGGGAACATAGGGATTCAGCCGTGCGTCTCCATTGCGTTCGGTTCTCTGCTAGAGTCTTCACCTGGCTCTAAGTCTGCCCACACGTTTTCATCTCCTCTTCACATGACCTCCTCCAAGTCCCCCACTCTTGCACTGACGACCAACTCGCCGCTTCCCTTTCGAATTCCACTCGAGCGATGGCTTATATAGTGATGTCAATTGATGGTTCCGTCAGAGAATGGCCAATCCACCTCCATTTCTTCCCGTCTATTTGTTGCACAATCGGTTCCTGGTTGGTTCGCTCCCAGAGATGTCTGTTGTTGATCTTTTCTGGCCATCTGATCTTGAGTATTATTGAGTGAAGACAACTGTTGATGAAGGTCTGTAGTTTGTTTGAGATGCTCTTTATGACGCGCAGTGCAAGTCTCTGATCCGTACGTATGGTAAGTAGCACTGCCTTCACATCGGAGTTGAAAATCCGGATGTTATTTTTGATGCTGAGTGCTGTTGACCTCCACACGGACTTGAGAGTAATGAAAGCTTGTCTTGCTTTTCCGATTCTTGCTTTGATATCCTCGTCAGTTCCGCCTGTAGTTGAAACGATGCTTCCCAGGTAGGTAGGTAAAAGAGGTTGTTTCTTTCAGGTTCCTCCCATTTATGCTGATTGTTGTCTTTTGTTGCTGTTGTGGTTGATGGTGTTGCTCAGGCATCCACATCACCTCTTTCCCCTCTATGTTCACCTGAAGTCCTATCTTTGAAGCTTCTTCTGCCAATTTGTTGCTTTTCGCTTGCATATCTTCCAGTTTGTGTGAAATCAGACATATATCAACGGCGAAGTCCAGATCCTCCAATTTCTTTTTTGTGTGAGTCCATTTAATGCCTGTTTCCTCATTGCCGGCTGTTTGTCGCATTATCCAATCTACTGTAATCTGGAAAATCATTGGTGATAGTAGGCAGCCTTGCCTTACTCCTCTCCTCACTTTGAAGGACTCCGTATGTTTCCCGTTGTGGATTACTTGGCATGCAGCATTGTCGTACAGCTGTTGGATGAGATGTATAATTGTCGAGTAACAGACGAGTAACTAAACATCGAATCCCTGCAAACCAACACTTGATACCCATTTTCTTCAATTAAATCTTTTTTCAGGCTTCACCCCGATATACATCGCTGATTCAAGCGCTTGACCTCTGTTGACATTTCAGTTCCTTATGTCCAGTTGATCAATGTAGAAATCCATTTTGAATTATATAATCACTGGTCTAGTGGATAACACTTTGGCTGTAGAAATCATAGGTGCTTAGTTTGAGCCTCTGTGATACCACACAACACCATCACTGATCGCAGAATGCAGGTACACTCAGTGGACGAGTCCCAAATAGAACGAAATGCACATTCATATAATAGCGAGAAGTTGTTGGGATTTTCGATTAATTTCAACTGTTAGACTGATTTATCAACAACCGAAATTGGTTGGAGCACTTAACAGCTGTTGCGTCTTATTCCATTGTTCTTCTCTAACTAGAGTATTAATTGTGTTTCCAGAGTTATTTCCAATTTCTGAAGTTTCGCATACTGTGGTGAGACTGCTACTGCCCAGTGATACCCAGTATTTCCACTGAACTTTTAGAATTTTTACAGATTTCCACACAAGCGGACGTTAACATAGGAATCATTGAAGATAATGGAGCTTCGGAAGGATGTTTTGTTCTTTTTTAGGATTCGTCAGTACTGTGCGTCCAACAGATGTTTACACAGTGAACTTCAAGTTACTCAGTGAATCAATTAGTGAATTGTGACGAAAAGAACTCTGAGTAAATAGTCTCATTCTGGAGGATATTTTTGCACACAGTACACATTTCTCAGAGTCTTTTATTGGAAATTACCTTTTGCATTTTTGAAAGAATGATCACGAACCGACTTCAATTGGAGCAGCGTTGGAATTGAGGAGTACTGGATAGTTTCACATCTTCTTTGACAGTCTTCAGCAGTACGCACTCATGATTCCACCATGGCTAAACCCCAGGACAATCAGCTTGTGAGGCTTACTCGTTGACCACTCAGTCACTGAGATGGAATTCACTGACACATAGATTCTAATGGAATTTCAATGATATACAGTTGAACAGCAACTCACAGTCTCATAAACAGAGAAATACGAATTCAGAGAAACGTAAGCAAACGCCATGTATCTAGTAGTACCTGAGTTCTGTAGACTATTTGTCCTTGTGATGAAGACAAGATGCAGTGTTCCTGAAACAATCCTCACATCTTCACTTGTCACTTTAATTTCCTCGAAAACACACGAAGAAACAGAGGGCGTTGAGTGGACACATTTCGGATTTCGACTACATCGTGTTACCGGTCAGTTTCCCATTTCACTTCGGATAATGAGGATCCCAGTGAAGTAATACTTGACAGTCTGTTGGACAACATCACACATACACACACTACTCAAATAAGCAGTCTCATCCTCATCCACCTATTGTCTACTTGAATAGATACATGATCTGCATGATCAGTTATTCTTGTGACGACGCAGCATACTTTAGATAATCGTGATTAGAATCTAAGCATGGGAAGATGTAAGGGTTGGAGTAGAGAAGAAAGTCGAGATAAGTGACGCTCTGTCGAGACTAAACTTTGAAAATTTCGGTACACATACAGATGCCTTCCCAATATGTCACCATAATATGATGTGTTCTGCTGTGTGAACAGAGATGAGATGACTTGTTCATGAATCCGATCTCTGAATGTTTTGTGTATGTGACGAGGTCAGCTCACCTCTGAGGATATATGAACATGTTGATATGCATAACTTGAAACACACTGTCAGGATCCATGACTTATGTTGTTTGCAACAGCTTATATGTTACATCTCATACTTTACTTAAGGATTAGAAATAGTCCAGAATTACAACAAATTACACGAAGGAGAACCTCACCGCTGTGATATCTCACAGGATCTGAACTTTAAAATTCCAATATACACTGAATTACTGACACCGAGATTAAGTTAAATAACACCTAAAAAGTCATCCTCATGAAAAACCCACCCGTCGATCAAAAGTTCTATATTGAAATACATATCTAAAAATGAACACAAGAACAATAAATGTTAACATGTCACCTGACTTCCGCAGGTAGTACAACTTCGATTATTCAGCACATCTGAGGTGACTGCTGGCAGAATTTCTCAAGCCAGTCTACGTCTCTAGAAATGTATATCCAGTCATTCATGCCTTCAAAGCCTTCGCACACATCTCTAGCTAAGAAAAAATTTCTCTCTTAAAGACTTCGCATTACTGAAAATATCATTTCTATTTCTACGCTTCAGTTCACTCACATCATTACTCTTATCCTGTATTGTGGAAGCATATTTCAACTCCAGTTTCGTTGATTACAAGATTTCCTGTTATCTAACCACCACGAGACAATCCTTCTATTACTTCCCCAATCGAAATATAATATACACATTCTACTCATACACTCACAGTGACTGGCTGCCTAGAATATTAAAGTACTCGCATGAATTTACCGTTGTTATTATAATAGTGAATAACTTTGCTATTTACCACTAATTGACATAATTGAATTTCAAATATCCTGTCCCCTTGATTGATTTGAATGAAGAAGGAAGGATCACATTCGCACGACGATAGGAGCTCGTTTAATTTCATGGATTCATCACCCTCTCTTTCTGAATACAGCGTTTGTGTCGAATATTTTCACAGCAATGACTTCTTCAAAGCGAAATTACTAGGGCTTTCTTTGGCTGTTAATCGAATTCGGAGGCCATTTTGATTTTCATTATACGTCTCATGTCAGTCTGGTGTATGTCAATCGCACTAGAGAATACTTAGCTGCCGTTCATACGGACACTTCTAGAGACATGTTGAGAATTTGTGATACACTATCATGTGTCAGTCCTCTGAATATACATCCTGTGACCATTGTGGGTGAATTAGTGAATGCAGTTGCAGTTGACATGAGCAAAGTTACTTGTTTACTTTTGACTGATTTGGCGAGCAGACCATGTTGTAAATCGGAAACGGTTCTCGATGAACTCGTGATTCTTTTCTTGATTCTTACTCTTTGTACGCTAGACAGATTTGATATCAAGACATGCCGGTTAAACAAGCTACTCATGAAGTCGATATTAGTGTGATTCACTGTGAGAAAGAAAAGTTCCGTGGTAGCGAACATTTATACGTTGAATAACTACAATGAACGAACCGCAGATAACTGATCACGATAGAGCTGACTACTCTGTCAAGTTTCACTACCAATACAAACCACTGCCATGCACATCTTGTCAACTTTGCAACCATGCAGATGAATCAGTAGTATAGAAAGGGAATACTAACAGAGCTTAATACAACGAATGGCTTGATATACGGATGACTGAACATGGAAATTTCATGCCAACTCTGGCTGACATCATCTACAATAGTCCAAAAGCTAAACTCAAGCTTATTTACAAACTAGTCACGTGATTACAGACAATCGAGAAGCGACATTGCGTGGATTGTTTGCGTGTGAATAAATGTCTTCCATCTGGAATTCAACTAAATGACACAAGAATCCTCTATCACAAGATTCACTGTTTATCGAGTCAGTAGGATATTTCACTACTGAAATGGATGCGGGTATTCTAGAAATTCGTCACACAAATCGTAAAACTTTAGGCTTTTAGGGTATTTACTCCGCATTTTCATCATTATGTGGACACAAAACTGAAGGAGATAATTGAAAGCATTTTAGGCTAAACAGGACGAATTAACCCTAAGTTTCTGGAGCAGTGGTTGCAAGGCTCATGCCCAACCTTTCCAATTTACAAGTCTTATTACTGGCTTACCAAGTTTAGGGAGTGCGTCCGCAAAGGATCAAATCCCGGCCGATTTGCGCAGTAGCCGATAACTTTATTGCTGTGCCACTGAGGGAAAGGTTGGGCATAGTATTTGTATCCATTTGTGTTAAGACGAAAATGGGCTGCTGAACATGCGTTTGTGATGGATTAACGAAATATAACTTAGCAAACGCAAGTTCTGTACGTACACGACTTGTATTGGTAGCCTGGTCACTTCAGGCACACTATGAAACGTACATTCTATTCATCACAAGTAGTCTCTAATTCTTATATTGCGTATAACAGCACCGTATTAGAGGAAATCTTTGGGTAATAAAAAGACGACTACATCCTTCTTCTTGTGTTGTAATTTAGTGTCAACAGGCTCGTTCATGATCATATTGCCAGTTAGACTCATGTATCCGTGGACCACGTCGCTCAACTTCATTGATTATTTTGTTATCGTAAAATACTGTAACTTATTACACAGGCTTCTGGTGTGCATATCACCGGTTCACAGTCTACCAGTGGAAGTAATCACTGAAATGCAATAAAAAGTACCTCATTACACCCACTTCAATTACATGTGATTGTGAATCTTCACTCACATTACGGCTTCTAAGTTGGCATCACTTCTCACTTCGACAAACAATAAGTATTAACAATGTATAAATATCTTGGAAATATTTAAGAAATATTTATTTCGACAAATACATTCACAATGTCACAAATGTTTCATCATCCACACGTATATCCTCTGTTCATGCTTCATGAAAGCCTACAAATAAGTTGAAAGATTGCGGAAGTAACGATCGTAACCTGGAAAATAAAAACAGTAAAACAGATGTGTTACAGAACGATTACTTTCAAGTAAGTACTAAGAAACAAAGTGCCTCTTAGCTTAAAGGTTGTTTCTCCACTGTTATCGTATCAAGCAGTCAACTAACATTCCTTTACAGCTGTACAATCTTGTGAGTATTATGAAATTTTCATCACACTCATATTCAAAACACTTCTTCAACTTTAAGGAAAATATGTTCCATTTCCCTGAATTATTTAACATTTCTTACGGTAATCAACACTTCACAAGAACTTTTAACATCCCTGACGCACAGTAACAACTCAGTTCGATGACAAGTAGACATCCGGTCAAAATGCTGAAGACAACGACGACGACTTCCCTCCACTTTTCCAACTCTTTTTGTTGAAATTTTACATTTACAATGCATTTCGGCCGAAAAAGAGGCCTGAAAACAACGAAAAACAACACGAACACAACATCACGATAGCAGCTGATTTCTGTCGCTATCCATTGGCGAATTTATCACGTCCATTGAATAAAGTCGATACAGTTTGAAGTGTGATGCTGATTGGAAACACCGGATTGAGCAATTTGTAATTACACTTAAAAATGTTGATTTTCCAGTATTCATCAATTCTCAGACACCTTCCTGATTATTTAGTCTTTGCCAGGTTTAGCTTAACTGATTAATATCTGTCTGTCTGAAATGCATCACAACGATAATTGTGTATTTCTATCAAACAAGAAGGTAGTGGTCCATGAAACTCATGAATTCCACCTAGGAAAAATGATGATGTGTGACTTCCTTATCCCAAAGAACAGTAGAAAAATATTTCCACTGAACAACATACACACTATTCTAACTGAAAATTCCAATAAGGAATGAATTACATGCAGTGTAGAATGAATACTATCCCGTTGGGTTCCGAGTGAGAACAACCTTCAACAACACATCACAATATCATAACGGTTACGTGAAGTCATAGTTAAGGGCCTCCTGCAGGTAGTCTGATCCCTCCCTTACACAACCCAGTAGATTATCTATTATTCCACACCTAACAACTCCATTATAATTTCAGTAAAACTCGATGGTGTGCATGCAGCATGAAATCATTCAATGGTGTAAAAATGATGCATAGAAACGGACAAACAAACAAACAATATTCGATATACAGATAGAAGCGTTGATATAAAATGTGGTGAGACTTGCCTTCATAATCCGGGAGCAACCTCTCCACCTCAATTGTTTCATTCCCCAGGAATTCGACATCTTGAAGTAAACAATGAAGTAAATGAAATCGATGTGGATGCTAACGCCATCGTTGTTCTGCACCTCTTCATAAACGCTTGTATTTATTTATATTGAAATTAACACGAGAGAAGCTATGCTGTGTTCATATGCCACTGGTAGATTAGGAGAGATGGAATAAATATCTGATGTTATCGGGTTTTTTCGATAGTACCACCTACTTTCTATCAAATTTAATTCATTGGCAACCGACAGATTGATAGTCACGAAGAGTAGTATTGTTTCCCACTCGAGTCTCTGTGTCGTGTGTGATGACATTCAGTTGTCTTCTCACAGTACGATCGACCCATCTCCATTTCCTTTAGCAGTTCTTAGAATCCCTAACACGCACAAAGTCTTCAGAAATCTTACTGTGTTGAACTACTTCTCACGGAGTTTCAGTACATGCTTATGTCAGAGTGAACTCAATAAAATGTACTATCATTAATGCATCTTATCTATGGACTGTAGTGGAAAAAATGATGAAAACGGACAAACAAACAAATAAAATTCCATTTACAGATAGAAGCGTTGATATAAAATGTGGTGAGACTTGCCTTCATAATCCGGGAGCAACCTCTCCACCTCAACTGTTTCATTCCTCAGGAATTCGACATCTTGAAGTAAACAATAAAGTAAATTTGATCAAAGCGGATACACACTTATTTCCACTGTTGTGATATTGGCAAATACATAAAAGTGCTGTCCACCCATCTCTGTGTGAGACTTGAATACGCAATTTAGAAGAAGAGAAGAAGCGTACATAGTAAATATTCTGATGAATGCATCTAAGATGTGCATATTGCGTTTGATGGATTGTGAAATTGCTTCAACCATTACCAATTCTATCTTCATATGATTCAGTCAGTTCACACAATGAAGATGATGGTAATAAATGGAAGGTTTGACAAATGCAGATGTCTAGTTACATTTCACCAGTGTATATAATGGTCAAGGCAGATAATGGATAGAGAAATGACTTACCTGCTGATCCACAAATACACAGAAAGAAAGCAGTTACAAGTAGGCAAGTAGATGTGGACGCCAACGCCATGGTTATTCTGCATCTCTTCATATACGGTTGTATTTATATCAGAATTAACAAGAGAGAAAAGCTATGCTGTGTACATAAGCCATTGGCAGATTAAGAGAGATGGAATCAATATCTGATGTTATCGGATGTTTTCAATGGCACCACCTACTTTCTATTTAATAGCGGTTATCCGCCTCTGACTGTGTGACACGTTTCTAGTATTGGAATTTATCAACGAGGTAACTGATAACCATTGTCGCAGGCTTATGTATTGAATCTTAAGTTGAGACGCATTTTATTGACTATAATGTGGCATACGGAACAGCTCAATTTTCAAGTCAACGGCTTCATTATTTGTTAAGATCAAAGTGAAAGTTATTCAATGTAACTGTGTAATGAAAGAAATTGTTTCATTTTCATTCACCTTTATGACATACGATGTAAACAATAGAGCCAGCCAAATACCACGTGGTCTCTTGTCAGTTCTCTACATTGTTTCTGAAAATACTATTAAGGTCACCCTGCCTACAAAACTCACCATTCTTATACACATAGAAATAAAATTATTTCAACTAAAATACAACACCAGGAGTTATCACAAGAGAGTTAAGTTTCTGGTGGCTTCGAAATCGGCAGAAATATTTTTTGACTGCCTTCTCTCATCTAAAGTTCACATGAAATTAGAATTTCCAAAGTGAACGCTGCACGGATAATTGCGAATCACATAGCAGGTTCACGAATTATCCAAGTTATGAATGGGTGGTATGTGAGCTGTAATTTGAAACACTATTATCTCGCATTACTACACCATTTTTTGGAACGCTTCTTGTTATTCTCACAGTTCGTGCTCCAAACCAGTGAGAACTGGAAACCTGATGACTGATGGTCTGCAGATACCACTACTGTGATGCGAAAATGATCAGTGTTATTGATTATGCACTTAGAATAATCGAAATCAAAGTGCAGTTATCAAAGTGTCAGAGCCTGGTACACATTTTTCCTCTTGCGCATAAATTTGTTTAAAAAGTATTGACTACTGTGGCTTCCATAAACTGCACCATGTTCAAATTCCTTGGGCTGAACAGGGAGCTCTGAGGATGTGCTTATTAACAGGAAACAGCATGAGCGTAAAAGCTTGTATGAGGCTGGTTAGCTTCGTACTGGTTGCAACGAAACTTGCAGCACCTAAAATATCCACAGCTGGGCTAGAAATTTATTGAGTTCATACTAGGTCGATTCAGTTTCATCTGTTGGTTTTTGTCCTGGGTTCACTTTGATGCACTGGGAGGTACGTTAGGGAATATCTGACGCTCAGGAGGTTGGTGTGGTGTCGGTGACATTTGACGCTGGGAGACGACCATGGATCGGACACGAAACACTTCCATGTTGGAGATGACTTACTTGACGTGCTGACTTAGAATTAGTGCAACTAAACCATTCTATGAAGAAATGAGAGTTTGCGTTTAGATACCATGTTTCTACGTTCACTGCCACCTAATCAAATTAATTACGTTCGAGGAATGTACAAGAACGAAATAATTACAGATGGATTCCACTATGAATAAAATTTTATTTTGAAGAAATCAAACAGTGCTATGCAGAAATCTTCAATGATGATGACGTTTCGAGCTAAATTTGTCACTCATAAGAACATTTAAGTACTCACATAACTTCCTAATTTCCTTTATATTGATTTTATTCAAATTTCTACACAACGTTTATTCATGTATTTTAACGAAGCAGGAAAGTTGTGTGAGTACCTTTATATAATTATGAGAAATAAATTGTGCTTGAAATGTGGTCATCAGAAAATATTACCTTATAACACAGTGTGATTTTATCAAGTATTACTTCGGTGGGATCCTCATTTTCCGAAGTGAAATGGGAAACTGACCGGTAACACGATGTAGTCGAAATCCGAAATGTTCCCAATCAACGCCCTCTGTTTCTTCGTGTGTTTTCGAGGAAATTAAAGTGACAAGTGAAGACGTGAGGATTGTTTCAGGAACACTGCATCTTGTCTTCATCACAAGGACAAATAGTCTATAGAACTCAGGTACTACTAGATACATGGCGTTTGCTTACGTTTCTCTGAATTCGTATTTCTCTGTTTATGAGACTGTGAGTTGCTGTTCAACTGTATATCATTGAAATTCCATTAGAATCTATGTGTCAGTGAATTCCATCTCAGTGACTGAGTGGTCAACGAGTAAGCCTCACAAGCTGATTGTCCTGGGGTTTAGCCATGGTGGAATCATGAGTGCGTACAGCTGAAGACTGCAAAGAAGATGTGAAACTGTCCAGTACTCCTCAATTCCACCGCTGTTCCAATTGAAGTCAGTTCGTGATCATTCTTTCAAAAATGCAAAAGATAATTTGCAATGAAAGACTCTGAGAAATGTGTACTGTGTGCAGAAATATCCTCCAGAATGAGGCTATTTACTCAGAGTTCTTTTCGTCACAATTCACTAATTGACCCACTGAGTAACTTGAAGTTCACGGTTTAAACATCTGGTGGATGCACAGTACTGATGAATCCCAAAATAGAACAAAACAGCCTTCCGATGCTCCATTGTCTTCAATGATTCTCTTGTTAATGTCCGCTTGTGTGGAAATCTGTAATAAAATTTAGAAAATCATTGAAAATACTAGGTATCACTGGGCAGTAGCAGTCTCGCCCCAGTATACGAAACCTGAGGATTTGGAAATAACACTGGAAACACAACTAATACTTTAGTTAGAGAAGAGCAACGGAATAAGACGAAACAGCTTCTCAGTGCTTCAACCAATTTTGGTTGTTGATAAATCAGTCTAACAGTTGAAATTAATCGAAAGTCCCAACAAATTCCAGCTATTATATGAATAACAGTTAAAAATGTCAGTTGTTAAATAGTAGATGAGGTTATTTGCTTAACTATGTTTAGCAGGGTAATCCAGGAGGTGCACTTCATTCTATTCAAAACTCGTCCGCTGAGTGTACCTGCATTCAGTCAGCTGTCATTGATGGTGCTTTGTGGTATCACCGAGGCTCAAATCAAGCACCTATGATTTCTACAGCCAAAGTGTTATCCACTAGACCAGTGATTATATAATTCAATTTGGATTTCTCCATTGATCAACTGGACATAAGGAGCTGATGTGTCAACAGAGGCCGAGCACTTCAGTTAGCGATGTATATCAGAGTGAAGCCTGAAGAAGATTTAATTGAAAAAAGGGGTATCGCGTGTTTGTTTGCAGTGATTTGGTTGGTTGGTTACTCGTCTGTTACTCGTCAATTATACATCTCATCCAACAGCTGTACGATAATACTGCATGCCAAGTAATCCACAACGGGAATCTTTTGGAATCCTTCGAAGTGAGGACAGGAGTAAGACAAGGCTGCCTACTATCGCGAATGATTTACCTGATTGCAGTGGATTGGATAATGCGACAAACAGTGGGCAATGAGGAAACAGGCATAAATTTGACTCACACAAAAAAGAACTTGGAGGATCTGGACTTCGCTGATGATATGTGTCTGATTTCCCACAAACTGGAAGATATGCAAGCGAAAAGCGACAAGTTGGCAGAAGAAGCATCAAAGATAGGATTTATCGTGAACATAGATAAAACAGAGGTGATGAAGATTCCTGGGCAAGAACAACAACAACAGACAACGATCAGCATAAATGGGAGGAAACTGAAAGAAACAACCTCTTTCACCTACCTGGGAAGCATCGTTTCAACTACAGGCGGAACTGACGAGGATATCAAAGCAAGAATCGGAAAAGCAAGACAAGCTTTCATTACTCTCAAGTCTGTGTGGAGGTCAACAGCACTCAGCATCAAAAATAAGATCCGGATTTTCAACTCCAATGTGAAGTCAGTGCTACTATACGGATCAGAGACTTGCACTGCGCGTCATAAAGAGCATCTCAAACAAACTACAGACCTTCATCAACAGTTGTCTTCACTCAATAATACTCAAGATCAGATGGCCAGAAAAGATCAGCAACAGAGATCTCTGCCAATGAGCGAACCAACCAAGAACCGATTGTGAAACAAATAGGCAGGAAGAAATGGAGATGGATTGGCCATACCTTTAGGAAACCATCAAGTGACATCACTAGACAAGCCCTTGAGTGGAACCCGAGAGGGAAGCGGTGAGTTGGTTTTCCAAGGGTGATTCGGAGGAGGTCATATGAAGAGGAGATGAAAACGTGTGGGCAGACTCGGAGCCAGGTGAAGACTCTAGCAGAGAACCGAACGAAAATGGAGACGCACGGCTGAAGCCCTATGCTCCTCTAGGGAATAAAGTAAACAACAATAATAAGAAGAATAACTCGTCTGTGACACTGGCTGGCGGTTGAGCTAAACATATACATATATATCATAAAGCGGTAGTTGTTGTATTAAGAGATCCTTCGATCTGGTCACAATGACTAAATGGTGTTTCTCTCTGAGACTGGTGTCCTTAATGAATATCATTGTGTTATTCCATTAGAATTCGTGAATCTAACTTTAAATCAGATAAGTCCATACAAAACAACAGCTATAAAGTAATCTGAATCCTATGTGGGTTGTGATAATAACAACATCACTCTAGGTGATGGAACTCTCCTATTATTTAGTGGGAAGACCAACCATCACAGAGCATACTAGCAAAAATCGGTACTAGCGGCTGAATATTCTGCGAGTTCTCTCTGTAACGAGAATGTCTTGAGTTCGAACCCTGGTGGTGGGTGCGTACCTGTGAAGCTTTCAAATCTAGGATGAAACATGTTTCCAATAGTTGTCTAACTGACATCAATCCGCAGCGAGGTTGAATGAAACTAACTGAATTCCTCTGAAATTAATCGGGAAAATAAGTGACATACACCACTTTTATCTGCATTAATTAATTATTCGGAGAGAAATCATTTTAACTTGAGTCTCGGTGAACATTTTTCAAATATTTAATGACATTTCCATCTGTTTGTGACTCGCTAGTCGGGAATATCAACGTTCCAGTGAGTTTCGTTTGGGGCTCGAACCTAGTAACTGTCGTCTATAAAATGAATGTCTTATCTTATATGCCGCTGGACGAGGATGGCTACCTCTTGTTCAGTGATTACCATTTCACCTCAAGGCGTCGCTAAGGTGTACGTACTGGTAGCCAACATGTTAATAGAGACTCTGCATACTACCATTCGTCAATTTTTCACCCTCAGTTTTCCTTGTCTAGTATATGTAACTTGGATGATTTGAATTACGCACTCATTATGGATGTATGAGAGAATAATCCAAAAACAAACATCCTAGAATTTTTGAGTTATGTACTGATGGATTGTGAATAACCGAATAATAATATGAGCTGAATGTAAATGTCATGACAAGCCAACATCAGTTACGGCTGTAAATGGAAATCATGGAGAACTGCACAACTGTTTCACAACA
The DNA here is from genome assembly GCA_944472155.2 of Trichobilharzia szidati. Taxonomy (NCBI): domain Eukaryota; kingdom Metazoa; phylum Platyhelminthes; class Trematoda; order Strigeidida; family Schistosomatidae; genus Trichobilharzia; species Trichobilharzia szidati. Next base: position 131,790,640 of record OX235272.1, on the reverse strand, counting down.
AACTATGGCTGTTCTGCAGTGCTCATCAAGGGTGGATTTTGAGATCTTCAAGTTACGATTCCTGATTCGTTGATAGTTCAGCTGCTTACACCATAATTCAATGAGACCTGAATACTGGGATCTGTAACCTTTCGATATAGTGTTAACCTCAACCAATGCCTTCAGTAGGCATCCATGGAAGCGTCATTGGTTTTCACTACAGAAGTGATCCCTACTAGGCGAAAACAGCTATCCAATTGCATCAGGTTTTCGATGAACTCTAAGTGTTGTTTGTTCGTGACGAAATATTCAATGAAGTTTATCTAAACCCTACAGAAGCCCATCTTATTTAAATTATAATGACCACCACAGACCTGGGCCGCTCTGGATACAAACTACCGAACAGTCAGTAATCATGATGAAGGAGCTGTCCAATGCTGAAAAGCATTAACTGACTGTCTATTCAATTACGTTTCAAGTAGAGTTAATGTTTATTTTGATGTTATAAAACTACAACTCCTGAAAATACCGATTATGTAGGATATATATACACAGCTATTGAAGTAATAAGGTAATAGTTGTATACTACTTAGTATTGAGAAGTAGTTTCACGATGGGTTCTCAGATTTGATCTGAAGTGCTGCTGCAAACAGATTCGTAAGTGTTCTTTTATGGAAAAATTATACCTCATTCATAGATTATGTTAATATCCTATTTTATATGCATTGTTTCTCGTCATCTGACTGGATTGCAATTCCGGTAAATAATTTTCCGGGTGTTCTGCTTTTCTCTGCAGCTTACTTCTGCCAAACCATTTCAAGATTCTATGCATATTCACTAACTATTTAGTTTGACTATGGATTATTCTGACATACCTCATCTGTTTATCATTTGAGACTTATGACAGCGACAACCTACTGAAAAACTAACTAACTAACCCAATTACTGATCCATTAATGAAGAAACAAACTAACTCAGCGGCTAACTAAATAACTAACAGAATAACTGACTAGCAAAGTAACACCACAACTAACCAGCTAACTCACCAACTAACTAAGTAGCTAATTAACCAAAAGACGGACTAGCTATATAATTAAATAATTAACTTCTTAATTAACAAAGTAACTCACCCACTAACCAAAAAACGAAACAAATTATCAACTCTTTCACTCACTCACTACTAATAATTACCTAATTTATTAGCCAGCTATCAACCTAACTAACTTAGTGACTATGTAAATAACTTGATAAATGACACACCAATTGGCTCACTAACTGACTAACAAACTATCTAACTAACGCACTCATTAACTACTCACCTATCTACCGTCCTAGCTAACTAACTAACCACCTCACTCTGTCACGAATCATTTAAATAACTCGGTAATTATATCACTGACCAAGTAACTAACCAGCCAACTTACTGAACAACCAAATAAATAAGTAACTGACTACAGAACTAATTGAATGACTTGCTAACTGGTTAACTAACTAGCTAACTAACTGACCAATCAACTACTTAACTAACTCTCTGACTGACTGACTGACTGACTGAATAAGTATTTAAATTTATAACTAGCCAGCTAACTAACCAACTGACTACCTAATTCATTAAGTCACTAGCGGAAACACACACTGTGTTATACTTTTATGAAAAGTCTAGTGAACAGCAGTTGGAAATTAACGAATATTAATTAGTATTACCTGTCAATCTAAATGAGAGAATCATCACGCTGGCTTCCAGATTCCACCTGATGACGAGTACGAAACACGAAGAGATGTACTTCCTAAATCCCCCCCTGCTTACTATCCTCAAATAAATAATTTATGGCAAATTGAAGCAGACAATTATTGTGTGCGCAATTATCGCAGTATGTGACTTTGATTTTAAACACTTGATTGATTATGAAACGTCCCTCTTTGAGATTGCAACAAGATAAGAGTTTTCGCATAGAAATGGAATAAATAACTGGATTCATATTGACTTTGCAATAGTGGAGACAGCTGATTGAGAGAATTCTGCGGTATTTTGGTCAGAATACGGCTGAACACCAAAAGGTAAATAGACACAATCAATTTTAGTCTTTTAAAGCATGAAAAAGAAATCATGCGGGGATGCAGATATCCAGTAACGAACGATTTTGTCATATGGTGAGTATAAAGGAATAGTGAGACATCGACTAATTAAACCTGTTATCATTCGAATAATTTTTCCTCATCATGTTTTTCGTTAGCCGTCACTCAAACCTTAAGTTTAGATAGCCAGTGTAATTATTACGATGTCCAGGGTGAAAATTAAGTGAACCCAGGTTTCAAGTTAATACCAGACTTCGGGCAGTTTGGGCTGATTCAAATCAGGGATATCGAAGATGAGTTCAGTTCTAAATCGAGCAAAACGGCAGTCTGATTTTTGAATCCCTTTGACTGGGCTAACAAAATGAACACTGTTTGACACGAGCTGTTTCCAGCTACTTGCATTATTCAGTAGTATATATAATATCATGCATTGCTGAATGAACAGTAAATGAATGGCTATGGGAATGTACAACTTAAGGGATGAACCTAAATAAACAACATTGTCTGTGAGAAAATGGCTTTTCAACATTCATTTGCTTTCCAAGACTTGTTAGTCAATGATAATTACCATGTCGAGTCCATTCATTTTATTGACACACAGGTCAATTCTTTCAATGACCCACCAAATCTCTCACCAGCCTTCTATAATAGCCAACAAATCAGAAGAATTTAGGCTTATTTAAGTTCAGTGGTATCAATATATCAAAGACAGAACTAACTTTGGTGCAGAGAAACATGCATCTATTGTATTTCATAGGTTCTTTTCAGCCCTGTAGAAACTGTAATATATAATAAGGCAAGTTAGAATATGATTCAAAGATACTTTTGTTTACGGACAAGAATCAGTCCTCCGGTCAGGATTGATGTAATGAGGCCACATAGGAATGAAAATATTATGATTACATCAGCTGACATCAGTCGGGGAGCCTCTACAAAATCAAGAAGTACTGGACAGCTGTTGCTTACTAGTTTGCGACCCATAAGGAGCACGCACCCATTGGGACTTTGCCTTGCGTTGACAAGTCAAGCTATTGGGACCTTACCGAATGACCCTACTCCTACTAAATTCAAGATAAGCTGTTAGCGGCGTAAACATTGAAGATAAGCTTTATAAATCACTGATAATTAAGTAACAATACATTACAAAATACACTAAGTACAACTCATAAGATCGAAAAATCAGTATTTGGTACATGAAAAGTCTAATGAAAATATGGTGGTGCTGTATACTGGGTAGAACCTGAAGGATGGTGAATTAAGTCGAGTATGACAGTGAGACGATAAATGAGGGAAAACATGGAGTGATTAGGAAAGGAGTAACTGTAATCTCAGATCGGGTTACTTCTGAACATGCAAGTTGGGGGCTATGCAGGAGAGGAGAGCTTATGGACGATCGTGGAGCCAGTTAGAGGGTATTCCTCAGAAAATCAAAGAAGATTTATGCTGCTTATTTCTCTTGATTATTTTGAATGCACTCGGCTAGTCTTCTAGGTGTCTGGCGTCTATCAGGTGTATGGTGATTAATGAGTTCAGATTGTTCCACTGATTTTATCGAAGGCTGTTTCGTACATATTCTGCCGATGTGACGAATTGATATACGCATTGGAGGTAGCACATAAGGAGAGGCTGTCGATTTTCGATCCTGCGGTCAAGTAGGAGGTTCGCAGCAAAGAAATCAGGATACGTCCTGGTCAGTGCTACGAATAAATATTCATTTTTTGTCGATCACATAATATCATCATATTTAAAGTCAAGCTGAACACAAGCTGGTCATTTCCTGGATGTAATTCTACCTTGATTTTACATTCTTCCCTGCTATATTTCTTTATGAAATATTGTGAGAAGCCATTCCCTTTCGGGCATTTTCACTGCCTACTTTACCTGATCTAGAGTTCATCGTCTTCACCAGAATTCTTTAATTGTTGATTAAGCTGCAGTTGTTGAAATTTATGTAGAGATGACTCTTGTGACAAACCAGTCTGTCGAGTGTCCCAAAAATTCTTATCCTCAAACATATATCCTGGAAGTTGAAAGAAGTGCTCTTATGTACATTGTTGAATAACTAAGCCGATACAAAACACGGTTCCTTGATGAATCGTTTATTAACCATGTGTTGCAGAATACTCTGAAAAGTCACTCCTTTAATGTCGATGATGCTTAACTTCTCTGTGACGTTCCTACAGTGATTCTTACTGGAGGAATGATTCCTGTTGTTAAACAAAAGTATGTTAAAATAGTATTATAAGCTATTAAGTTATATATTTCTGGCTGTACACATCTGGAGAGAACGGACAAGACACAATGGATGCATGTGATTCGACAACAATGTTAGTCTTTTGTCGGTTCAAATTTTAAGTGGGATTTGTACATGAAGTTGTACTATTTCTCCAGACTACGCAAAATAAATATATATCCTTTAAAGGGTAACGGGATTCGCAAAGTATTTTTGCAAAGTCACTGGATTAATCTGCTTTATTGGAGTTGTGGTATTTGGCACAAACCTCAGCCGGTCCTGCAGGGTGGTTCTAATCTTGAAAATGCGTGAATGTCAGTCGTAGGATTGCTAAATCACCAGCATCGCAGAATACGGAGAAAATCAGCTGATTATCCTAATGGAATCGGGAAGACTTCGCAGTTAGACGATGATAGACGTCGAGGGATGGAAGCCTTCTGGAATTGAACCAAGCGATGCCTATTCTTACAATGAAATTCAAAGTGATCATGGTGACAAGGAATGTGCAGAACATGCTTCAGGCCGACAGGGCAGCTGAAATTACATAAAAATGATACGAAATGCAAGAATCTGTGAGAGTGACAAGAATGCAACTCGACAATTCAAATTATTGATTGGGTGATCAGTAATCCACATTGCTAACCAAGATAACACCCATCGGCATACGGAGGGAATGACTGTGGTGATGTCGCTGAGAGCAACTGAGGCCTAATTCAGTGGGAACGAATGGCAGTTATTCCTTGTAATTTCAGTGTGAATCGTTAATTTCACCAGTTATAGTGACAAGCAAAGAGCAGAAACCTGTCGTTTAACATATACAGAATGAAATGGAGAGATAAATAACACGACTGAATGAATCGACCTATTAAAGTTGTAAATAACTTGTGAAATCCAAGGCAATTGCAGTAAGGCGATGAGTCGCTTATACCAGTAGGTTCAGCACAGGAGGAAGTTCATCATCTTTCTTTCAGTAGATCAGACAAATAGAAAGTAGAAGCAACAAGGAACTCCGTCAACAAACAAACCAACCAAGAACCCAACGCTAGAGGAATGTGCCAAAGGAAATGGAGATGGATCGGTCATCCTCTAAGGAGACTGATTTCAGTCGTCTCTTTCCATTCACCAATGTTGCTCGTAGATCTACTCTCATGATGGTGGATTGTTCACTCAATTGGTCACTAGCCTCGTTGGAACCTAGCCAGTAGCAATGGTGATCACTTCGCCTCAAGTCAGTCACCAGTGACGCGAAATTCTTGTAAGCAAATATGATGTACAGTTGAAAGTAATTAGACGAAGTGGAATAGTATGAATCGACTTTGTAATTCACTTCGACCAACACGTACTTGGTGTCACGTAATAATCTCTGATGTTACTCCTTCTCTGTTCTCAGTTTCCGGTCATTTAAACATCAGGCGGAATGTTTAGTACAATTTTTAGCACATGACGGTCTGATAAAATGTTACTCCAGACGACTAAAACGGCATCAGTTGAGATAGAGGGAGGGAGAGACGTGAAATAGAGCCAGACAACAACCTATGGTCCCACTAACCAATATTCACTAAGAAATGATGGTTGACTGGATATACACAGTGAAGATCACCGAGTGACACCACACACTCTTCCACTCCACTCCACTCCTCGAACTTGTTACTAGTCACTTATTGACAGATAAAGTATGTGAGAAGGAATTGATTTCAGGAGAAATCTTTATTTCATTGGAGAGACATTCACTCAGTGATACAAACCAATGAAATCATGAGTGAGATCAGACACACTGAAGTCTGATCAATTTGGCTACACTTCACCTTGAGGGAAGTTACTGATATTTTTATGTATGGAGTGGTTACTACATGTCTCATCATCTCTTCAGGTGATCAGAAAGCAGAGGCTCAAGGTTATTTATTGTCACAATATTGTGGCTATTTGACTCCTTGTTCACAGCATGTCGTCTATACATGGAGATTGGTTTTTGTGCAAAGTGAGACTGTCTATCACATCGTAGGCACGTGGAAACCCACCGAATAATCTTTTTTGTTATTTTGAGCCACCATGAACATTACTGCATGGCGACTTGCAAAAATTAATGAAAACAAGAAGTGAACACGCATTATCGAGCTAAACAGTCATCACCTGTAATAAAACCAACTACCACACCACAAATAACCATTTTGCATAAGTGATAAATGATCAAGAGAAAATACGATTTCAATGTGCACGTTCTCATTCCTAGAAGAAAACTGTCAACATTTTTAGAAGAATGCAGTCACAAAATCTTGTATTTCACCTTCTTGGCTACGATATATACCGATGTGACTGTTTCGCATGTGCACACGCACTATACTACTTATATAAGTGAATTAAGCGACCATGCATGTTATTCAAATATCATCATTTATAAATCTCGTTATACACTACACTACACTTTTGTTACAATGGCCTCACTCGCCAATTACAACAGTTCATGCATTTTTATTCTCATTGCATGGTGTGATCATGCACCAGAAGGTTGCTAAGACAATTTCACATTAGTGCATTCATTAGACGTATAACCGGGTGATACATCTTAAAACCAAACTAATATGGAATTACTTACTACCACAGTGCCCAAGTTTTACACATACATGAATACGATTTAGAGAAGAAATGCACTTTCAATAATTTTTAGGAGTCACTCACTTGAGAAATACATTCACTCCATTGTGAATTACATGACATGTATTGAGTTTGGTTTCTCTGAGAATAATTTCGATTGATTGACTGACTTCAGCCAACTCAATGAACACAGGGTTCAAAGTAGATGATGATCAACGACGGTCGATGTGACTGAAGTTCAAATCATCTAGCGTATTCTCATTCGTCCAATATGTGCCTGTCTTCTTGGTCTCATTCACAATTTCCCACATAATCCAGTCCACTAAAATCAGGAATATCATTCTTGATACTAGGCAGCCTTTTCAGTACATGATCAAATACAACGAGCCTCGTCTTTCTATCATAATTCTTGAACGAAGTCGCAGCCTTAAATCCGACAACAATTTCTCGTGGATTCAAAGGGTGTACTGCTGAAAAGCCTTGAAGCAGGATAAAATAATATCTGATCATCCTTGCTTCTCAATGGTTCTGTTACTAATGGTGGTTCGTGGCGAAATCCAACTTGAAGTTCTCTCAATCAAATCTCTCCTTCTTGAATTGATAATTCAGAAATGAGAACAATTTCGGAGATTTCATCAGTCTTCGACTTTCTGTTGCCTCTCAGTTACGGTGTAGAATCTATTGTTATATTTTGATTCCACAATACTAAATTACGGCACTTTAAGGTATCTTACTCCATACACTACTTCTACGTCCAGTGACAACTATCACCAAAGGTCACATACTATTCTGCATTGTTTGCGTTCTCAGTGAAACAGAGGGCTCAGTTACAGCAGTGACATAAAATTCTGTTTCCTGATGACTTTATTGCTAACTCCATATCTGTATGCAATCTTCCATTATTGCTCACATTATTTCTCTCGAGCTACCATGAGGTCCATTCACAGAATTTCGACAACAAGAGTAAATCATATTCTCGCATGGAATACAAATCGTGATTGTCTGATTTTTTGACTGGCTGTTGGAAACCGGTGAGAGAGAAGAATAGCACGGGTCGACATATGATTAAAACACAAATGAGAAACACCCACCCATGACGGCAACAAGAACAAGTGGGATGAGAAGAAATGCTTCTTTGTATGAAACCGTAACATCAAACTGTGATCAAAATATTCCGATGGTATTTATGCTTAATCAAGCAGAAATTTTCCTCATTTCACCTTTCTTGCTTAACAAGTTTGTCACTTTTATCTCGGTATTGCCATCACCCTCCCCGATATGTTGCGTGTTCGTATTCATCAAATTTTGAACTGAGATCAAACTAACTAGACTGTCTACAAATAGTAAAGCGACATTTCACTTGTTACACTTTCGTCAGGAATCCACATCATTTAGATAGAGAGAAAGATCACTGAAAAAACCAGGCAGCACTGGACAGCTGTTTCCGCAGCAATGTATGTTTACTCATGAGCCTGCCAGGAATCAAGACCGACACCTTCAGTCTACCAGGATAATTTCTTTGAAGATTCAGTCACCTGTGCTGAAGTTCACTGACTGCTGAATTTTAATCTTGTCAACTCATGATATAACATGCTGTCCCCACCAATACCTTTGATGAGCGTCCACTTCACCTTGACATGATGAATCCAACTGGTCAAGACTTCCCAGTGCAATGTCAGAAAACCCATGCAGTGACCATCAGTAAGCTGGCGACTTTCATTATCCCAACTACTTCTATATCATTATGTGTAAGTAAGAATTTTTAGAAGAAAATCTCAAGGAAAACACGGATGAAGAAAACGAGAAAAACTGAGGAGAACAAAACAGATGATGATTGTAAGCAGACTGTACTTCTATCATACTACATGTGTACAATTTTGTTAGCTGACAGCAGAGATCACAGTTAATTGCCATTTAATAACAAAATAGATCAGTGTATGAGTTATAAACTCACCTTCTCCACACATGCTCTTCTTCGCCAAAACGTTAAAGGCAACATCTATAACGCTCTTGGCAACTTCAGTGTGTATTTACTAATTCACTTTCTACTGTTCAGCTAAGAATGTATACCGTGACAGGAGGATATTGTTTAGACTCAACCATGAATATGTACCAGCGTGGTTATCAAAAAGAGAATGCACAATAGTCTGCAGTTCAATTCCGGAGTCATACACAAATTACGATCAAGTGGTTCAAAATGATCTTGCTCAAATATTCTTCATGTAACTGAAGCTGTCAGATTTCATAAAGAAAGACTTTAACTTTATGGCATTCAAGTGTTGGTTTGCAGGGAATTGATTGGTCACAGGATTTCATCGTGAACAGACATCGGGAAGAGAACCATTGGAACACCTGGGAGTACTGGACAGCTGTTTCGTTCTAGTTGGGGACTGTTCATTAGCATCCACCCACCGGGATTTTTAACCTAGGACATGTCGGCTACAAGGTGAGCAAGTAGACCATTACGCCACTGAAACCTGACCCATTGACCACCATATAAATAGCAATTTGTGCCGATTCACGATGTGATGATAACACTAGTCAATGCCGTCGCTGAACAATATGTGTCATCACACCCAACAAGCTATAACCCTTGTTGTGAATTTATGTTCTAGAACCTTTCATCCAGACTCTTTTACGACCATGGCCTTAGTGTTGATTATTTGTCTTCCTAAATAGCTTCGTGACAAACTCTGAGTGTAGTGCTTTATATTTTTATGACTCCTTTTGGGTCCTTTGTTCTCTTGTCTCCAATCTGTCATTTCGAAATGACTGTTCATCATTCAAATAATTAGTTGTCAACCCTGTCGATTACATGAGAATACTCAGTTTCTCATGTGACACTGTTAGTTGCTCATATACATTTTGATTAATTTTGTTACTAACTGACAATAACCTCTGGTCTCTGTTGCCAATTTACAACGCTGTATTTGATATATGAATGAGTAACTAAACTACATAGATAGAGGTCAAGCTAAAGTTCAATAGACAAGTGTGAAATAGATGATCGGAAAATAAAGGACATTCGGTAATGTGAATATGTGAATATTATACATAATATGATATATGTATATAAATAGATAATATGATGGAAACATGGATGGATGAGTGAAATGTTGTTAAAGTAGTAGACTAGATGAAGCGTGTTCAGTGTTCCATTCTTGTTTCATTTCACTTTACTTTATGTTATGCTATCTATCATATTCTAACATTTTATCTAGTCTACTACTTTAACAACATTTCACTCATCCATCCATGTTTCCAGCATATCATATTCACATATTCACATTTCCGAACATCGTAGTTATAAATCCCTTTACTCAACCATACAACTTTGAAGTAAATTTGCGGAAAGAGATCTCTCTTTGCTAACTTATGTCTTTCCTATTGCATACTTCACAGAGTTGCCAAAAATATCTTCGAAGAAAATCAATCACTTGAAATCGCTATTTAGGTCCTGTCTAATTTCAGTTTGATACAAAGAAATCCATATTGATCACCGATTAACTCTAAATTGAAAGCACTCCTTACTGATGCAGTTTAAGTACATTACTGGCAATCATCCACTTCTCTTGTAGAATGAGTGTATGTGTGCATACGTGAATTAGTTATCTAACCACCAGTACAAGTGGTTTACGCATAGTTAATAATGAAGACTGGTAATATGACTAAATTAGAAATTAACACTACACTGTGCATTGATCCGGCCTTCTCACCGTGAAATACTTCGAAATAAGCATATTGAAGATAAACGTGACTATGTAATACCGCCATATAGGACAAGTATGTATCAAACAAATATAAGTTAGTGTTGATTAATGAAGATGCTCGGAATTTCGGTGGTTAGAGAGGGAATTCATCTCTACGAATGTGAAAATGTTTTCTGACGTCAAAAGCTAGTGATCATAAGCAACCTGAGGATTCCAATCACGTATTGTGTCTGACTCAAACCGCCGACCAAATGGTTTTGTGGACTGATGTCATGCTTTTATGCGACTACTCTCAACTTTTTAACCTAATCCCATTTTGCTCAGAGTGCATTTCTGTGAAGAGCTGTGATGGAGCTTATGTACCAGATAGTTCCATTATTGACGACTAATAGTAAAATCGACTGATGTCTCCTCACTACCTACTGAACTTGTTTTTGAATCTGAAGTGTGCAATTGAATCAATGCATATGCAGCAAGAATCTCGCAATATTTTTCATACCTCCTACTTTCAGAAGCCACATCTCACAAACATAAAAGTGAACAGAGAGTTGTCGGCGTTCATTGTCAGATGGACGTCGAGGAAGTGGGACATTCCGTCGGATTCAGCTTCACGAGTAAAGTTGGTATTGTGGTGGGAGTAGCTGAAGGTTTGAAGTAAGTGTTCTAGGTGCAGGTTCTCATCACAAATGATGAAAGTATCATCAATGTATATCTTGTAAAGATGGAGGCAAATCATATTCCATGACAATAATTTGTGTTCGAGGCTGGCCATAAAACAGTTGGTCAAGAGAGGTCCAGTGGAAAGGCCATTGCTACGCCATCTATTTGCTCGTAGAATTCATCGTTGAATCTGAAATGGACATTGAAGGTACCATGTGGTAGCAGCTCCTTTAGATGATGGATCTGTATGCCGACATCTATGCTGTTGCATTGGATAAAGCCACACAGAAAACATATAGTTTCTATCACTGGAACATTGGTATGGAGACAGACAACAATTAGGAAGAAATGATCCCCAGACTCATATGCTTCAGCGAAAGAGTGCTGTCCCTTAGATAAGAGTGTGTATTATGTGTTCCCACCATAATATCCACTGCACTGGATTTTAAATAACTATTTCTCTCATTGATTGTGAGGAAAGGATGCCTTATATCACAAGAAAGACCGCGTTGTGACAAGAAGTGGAGGTTTATGTGGTTAATAGAAAGAAACAGTGATGTTATGCACGAACGTTATTATGAAGAGAAATTGAAGACTTCAGCATTATCTACGGTACGGCTGACTTTCTCCTTCTACGTTAGTTGGCGTGTAGTGAAATTAATCACTGAAGAAGAATAACACGATTTCGTTTCATTTCGAAACTATCCGCCAGTTGTTTACAACCTATAGAATTCTAAAATCTCACATAACGACGTCCGTATTTCCTTTGGAGTATGTTTACACACAGTTTGAAATCCATCGCTTACTTAATTGAAGAAAACCGAATATTCTTCATACAACATACAAATGAAATGATGATCTGCGGTATACCTAATTGTATTGGAATGGATTATGCGGGAAATTGTGAATGAGACCAAGAAGACAGGCATACATTGGACCAATGAGAATACGCTAGATGATTTCAACTTCAGTCATATCGACCTTCGTTGATCATCATCAACTTTGAACCCTGTGTTTATTAAGTTGGCCGAAATTGGTCAATCAATCGAAATGATTCTCAGAGAAATCAAACTCAATACATGTCATGTCATTCACAAAGGAGTGAGTGTTTATCTCAAGTGAGTCACTCCTGAGAATTAATGAAAGTGCTTTTCTTCCGTAAGTCATATTCATGTATGTGTAAAACTTGGTCACTGTGGTAGTAAGTATTTTCATATGAGCTGGTTTATTAAATGTATCACACGGTGATACGTCTAATAAAGGCACTTATATGGAATTGACAACATGACAACATTGACAACGTGTATAACATGATTTATGAATGATGATATTTGAATAACATGCATGGTCGCTTAATTCACTTATATAAGCAGTATAAGGCGTGTGCACATGCGAAACAGTCACATCGGTATATATCGTAGCCAAGAAGGTGAAATACAAGATTTCGTGACTGCATTCTTCTAAAAATTTGGTCAGTTTTCTTCCAGGAATGAGAAATTTCACATTGAAATCGTATTTTCTCGTGATCTTTTATCACTTACGCAAAATGGATATTTGTGGTGTGGTAGTCGGTTTTATTACAGGTAATGACTGCTTTCCCAGCTCAGGCGTTGTTTTATGCTCTCCTCGATAAATGCAAGTCGCCATGCAATTATGTTCATGGTGGCTCAAAAATAACAAAAAAGATTATTCGGTGGTTTTCCACTTGCCTAAAATGAGATAGACAATCTCACTTTGCACAAAACCAATCACCACGTCCATGTATAGACGACTCGCTGTAAACAAGGCGTCAACTAGCCACACTTCTGTGACATTAAATAAACTTGAGCTTTTGGTATCTGCCCTTGTGAAGAGATGATTAGACATGTAGTAACCACTCCATACATAAATATATCAGTAACTTCCCTCAAGGTGAAGTGTATCCAAATTGATCAGACTTCAGTGTGTCTGATCTCACTCATGATTTCATTGGTTTGTATCACTGAGTGATTGTCTCTCCAATGAAATAGAGATTTCTCCTGAAATCAATTGCTTCTCACATACTTTATCTGTCAATCAGTGACTAGTAACAAGTTCGAGGAGTGGAGTGGAGTGGAGTGGAGTGGAAGAGTGTGTGGTGTCACTCGGTGATCTTCACTGTGTATATCCAGTCAACCATCATTTCTTAGTGAATATTGGTGAGTGGGACCATAGGTTGTTGTCTGGCTCTCCCTCCCTCTATCTCAACTGATGCCGTTTTAGTCGTCTGGAGTAACATTTATCAGCCTGTCATGTGCTAAAAAATTGTACTAAACATTCCGCCTGACGTTTAAATGACCGGAAACTGAGAACAGAGAAGGAGTAACATCAGAGAATATTACGTGACACCAAATACGTGTTGGTCGAAGTGAATTACAAAGTCGATTCATACTATTCCACTTCGTCTAATTACTTTCAGCTGTACATCATATTTGTTTACATGAATTTCGCGTCACGGTTGAAACACTGGTGAGTGATTTTAGGCAAAGTGATCATCACTGCTACTGGCTAGGTTCCAACGAGGCTAGTGACCAATTGAGTGAACAATCTACCATCATGAGAGTAGATCTACGAGCAACATTGGTGAATGCACAGAGACGACGCAGTCTTTTCACAAAATAAATTTTATAAGCGTCATTGATGACCTGATTAGCTTGATGGATAAATGGAACGCCGTCCTTATTTAATCCCCTGAGAAGTTAAACATACTGCATTATTGATTCTACACTGGAACCCACATTCCTGTTTAAGTCGTTCACTGACTATGCACTCAAGGCAATAACAGAATTAACATGCAGCCTAATAAAATTATTGACATCAGTTGGTTGTCACTGGGAACTGAATTCATCAGAAGGATATTTCATCGTTAATGAGCGCCTCCTGAGAAGTGTGGAAACTCCATCGTGATGCAGAATTCATTTCAACACCGTGTGCTCTTGCAATGAGAGCAGTTCACACGATAGGCTGAATATCACTTGTTCTCCTCTTATGATTTCTAGATGGAATTTATCGTGAAACAACAGCAGTGAGAGAATTCTTCAAAACCAGTGACCATTGAAGAGTTAATTCATCGTTCTTCTTCAGAGATCTCTCCGCATTCCGTTCCCTTCATAGAAAAAGAATTCGAGGCGAGATTTCCAGTCACAAACTAGAATGAAACAGCTCTCCAGTACTCACTTGTATTCGATGATCCACTCACCAGCCATGTTTCGTGATGAAATCGAAGTTGAAATTAAATCACGTGCGTTGAAGTCAACATTTGAAAGAGATAACCAATATTATTGGTATTCATTCCTTTTGTTCCCAGTGGTGTATACACATTCCAGACGAGATGGAATATGATAGGATAGATCCCATCATAGTGACCTGCGTCCACGATTACTGACAAACAGTTTTTCTCTTCACATGACCTCCTTCATTTCTCCATCAGACACACCTGACATGTGGATTCACATTCATTCTTCGCGACGCTGTTCACTTCTTATTTGACTATATCACGTACCATTTCTATCCACCTATCTCTTTATCTATCCTAAATCGAACTTCATTTCCCTCCACAGTTTCGTTGGATGGTGGGTTCTACGCCTGTTCTTTGTTATGCCAGGTCTCCTAGTTTTTTCTTCACTGTCCACATGTCTGTTATTCAGTGTCGAACCGTAGCACGTTTTTCTGTGTGTATTTATTCTTTAACGAATTCGATATGTCTCTGCATCGTATAGAGCGCCATTGTTGAGTATCTCTTCGAATCCTTTCAATGAGTTGACTGCTGAATACTTTCACATCGATTTCATAGCAATGATCTGTGTCCTGATTTCAGGATCCTCTCTGTGTTATCATCATCATCGTAGCCTACTGTGTTTGAAACGATGATTTCCTGTCTATGTGGATGAATTTAAGAGGGTTCTGAGAGGTTATTTCCCATTAATCTGAACTTGTTTGTCTCATTGTCTCGACTGCTGCCATGAATATCACCATCATCATATCAACTCCTACCCTCACTTCAAATACACCAGTGAGCAGTAGGTTACGATGTTCTCGGTATTTGTCCTCATCACACCACTAGTGGATGAGACTTGTGAATATTTGTGGCGACGCACTCCACAATGTTGAAGTTGCTCTCAAATTCTTTCTCCATCGACGTTGCAGGAAGTCTTTAGGAAATCGAAGACGCTGAGATGAATTGTTGGAGAGTTCGATGATGCTACACGTTGACCTGAACAATCTTTCTATATTCTATTGAAAAGCCGTATGCACCGTGATTGCAACTTAGTTTGTGCATGTGTGTGAATCACAATCCCGTGTTTCACTCTATTCTCTCTAAATCGGTAGACATTCCAGTTACCAACAAGTCTGAAATTTCATTCTCTCATTCATCTCCCTCATGATAATCGTCAACTTAGTATTCTTATGTGTCATCTCATGTCACATTAAGATATTTCGAAAATCTATATGAAATGTATTCACTCACTCACTATGTCAATCATGTATGATGCTGATGCCATTTGAAGTGAATATTTTTTGATTTATTCATTGAATATAGTGGGGCGATGATGAGGATTTGATCGAGGTGTGAATTTACTACCTGTCATTTGCTCAATATTGTGTACAAGCAAACGAAAAACTCCTGGTCTGAATGAATCATTGGTTCAATTTTGGAATTGATAGTTTTCGTCGAACTACTGGACCAGATGATTTTTACCTCTTTTAAAAGTACTTGTGTAACGACAGAAGACTAGGGCCAGGCAACAGACCGTCTCTTACGAAAATCAACAGATATTAATCGATTTTTATGAACATCATTATACGTAATTGTTAGCAGAGAGGTAACGTCTTCTGATTGGTTGTTCTCCTACTAAAGGTTATTCTGTTATCTCTTTCTGCCATTTCTCAGACAGTCCGTCGATATATCTGATAATCGTATCCGTCCATGCTAAGTCAGCTGTGATTGATTGTTGAGTTAGTCTTTGTTCTTGGTTTTTTCTGTTGAACGAGATTTTGGATGCAAACATTGACATAAATTTCTGTCTAACAATTTCTGCTGGCAGACAGCTCTCTCCACATTTGATTTTCTGACTCCAGGTGCAACGTTTATCATTGATGTCTGCATAGATAGCTGGCTAGAGCGCATGCTTGAACAACCAGCAAACTCGACACGATAGCGTGCTAAATAGCATGAATATATGACTAGCTACCTTCAGCTTAATCAGTCGGCATAAAGCGTAGAAATCAGCACTCAGTGTTAGACGATGAAACCTGCAGGCTAATAAATTTGAGAAACTATTTACCTCTAAAAAAGATTTGGCTATTGAAGTGGTCGATTTCCGGTGATTCATCAGAATGTGACTCACTGATTTTCTTGCTTTCTGATTGCTTCAAACGCCTTCAGATTGTCACCAATATGATCAGTGTGGAACAAATGACGTGCAATCGCACAGTTGATAACCTGTTAGCTAATAATGCTCAAGTGGTTTTCGAGATCTCTATATGCAAACAATAACTCTTCTGGCTTCTTTCAGTGTTTGTGATTTAATATGTGCGGATACACCGGAGTATACGACTGGAGGTGACATAAGATATCCTATTTCGATTATCTTCGGCAATATTTATCTCTGTGCAATCATGTGGGCTTGTCAACTGTGCATTCAACAATGTTTCTTTTAGATGACTTGTATGCATCAAGATAAGTGATAATCATCTTAGTCGGTGATTGATCTGCTCATACATTTTACTGACATTATTTCTACTGACAGTCTTCCCATTAAAAACACAATATTCCCATTTAGAGTCTGGCCAACAAACTCACAATTTTATATCAAGCTAATTCTCGATCTATGTAACATCGAATTTTCAATCTCAGATGCCTAAGAAATGCAATTATTATTCCCATGTACATCAGCTTGAAATCACCTATATCTACTGATAGAGGCAATGCAGATCTCACACATGCCTCAACGTGCCTCAGAGAAAAACTACGCTGTATCATACGAAATTTATTTACAATAAGGAAAGATATTAATGAAGCAAAAGGAAAAGTATGAGAGCATACTAGAAGTTGCACTAAAACGAAAAGAAACTACTTTTGAAGAAACAAGGAAGAAACAAATCAATATTTTAATAAACTGATGATCGTAAAATGCACGAATGATATACAAGTAACTAAATCAAATTGGATTGTAAACATGTCAGACACAGCGGTAAGAGAAGCAGAGGAAGGCGTACTGATGAAAGGGCAGAACTTGACTATGAGTAACAAAAGATTAAAACCTGAGGATATCATGCTGGTAGTTGAAACAGCACTAGAAGGATATGACAAGCAAAAAACAGAATTGGTACGGACATTATTTGAATTTACTTTAAAAACACAAATTCCGAAATACTAAATATGACGAATGAGGAACTAACTTCCTGATTCACATCAGGTTTCAATCCACTTGCTGTCAGATTAACTTATATAGCTGCATCAATGAAGGCAGTCTTATGGGCAAACCCTGTAACTCTCCTGGCTTCTTTCAGTGTTTGTGATTTAATATGTGCGGATACACTGGAGTATACGACTGGAGGTGACATAAGATATCCTATTTCGATTATCTTCGGCAATATTTATCTCTGTGCAATCATGTGGGCTTGTCAACTGTGCATTCAACAATGTTTCTTTTAGATTTACTCTCATGATGGCGGATTGTTCACTCAACTGGTCACTAGGCTTGGTAGCACTTAGCCAGTAGCAATGGTGATCACCCTGCCTAAAATCACTCACCAGTGTTTCAACCGTGACGCGAAATTCTTCTAGGCAAATATGATGTACAGCTGAAAGTAATTAGACGAAGTGGAACAGTATGAATCGACTTTGTAATTCACTTCGACCAACACGTACTTGGTGTCACGTAATAATCTCTGATGTTACTCCTTCTCTATTCTCAGTTTCCGGTCATTTAAACATCAGGCGGAATGTTTAGTACAATTTTTAGCACCTGACGGTCTGATAAAATGTTACTCCAGACGACTAAAACGGCATCAGTTGAGATAGAGGGAGGGAGAGCCGGACAACAACCTATGGTCCCACTCACCAATATTCACTAAGAAATGATGGTTGACTGGATATACACAGTGAAGATCACCGAGTGACACCACACACTCTTCCACTCCACTCCACTCCACTCCACTCCACTCCTCGAACTTGTTACTAGTCACTTATTGACAGATAAAGTATGTGAGAAGCAATTGATTTCAGGAGAAATCTTTATTTCATTGGAGAGACATTCACTCAGTGATACAAACAAATGAAATCATGAGTGAGATCAGACACACTGAAGTCTGATCAATTTGGCTACACTTCACCTTGAGGGAAGTTACTGATATTTTTATGTATGGAGTGGTTACTACATGTCTCATCATCTCTTCAGGTGATCAGAAAGCAGAGGCTCAAGTTTATTTATTGTCACAATAGTGTGGCTCGTTGACGCCTTGTTTACAGCGAGTCGTCTAAACATGGACATGGTGATTGGTTTTCTGTAAAGTGAGACTGTTTATCTCATTGTAGGCAAGTGGAAACCCACCGAATAATCTCTTTTGTTATTATTGAGCCACCATGAACGTAATTGCATGGAGGCTTGCAAATATTGCTTCAGTCGAGTAGATCGCCCTAAGCTTTAAAGCAGTCATGACCTGTAATAAAACTGACTACCACACCACAAATAACCATTTTGCACAAGTGATGGAAAATTACGAGAGAATACGATTTCAATATGCAATTTCTCATTCCTAGAAGAAAACTGTCACAATTTTCAGAAGATTGCAGTCACAAAATCTTGTATTTCACCTTCTTGGCTACGATATATACCGATGTGACTGTATCGCATGTGCACACGCACTATACTACTTATATTAGTGAATTAAGCGACCATGCATGTTATTCAAATATCATCATTCATAAATCACGTTATGCATCATAGTTTCGTTACAATGGTCTCACTCACCAATTAAAACAATTCATGCATTGTTATGCTCATTGCATGGTGTGATCATGCACGAGAATGGAAGATAGGCACTTTCAAAAATATGCCAAAGACAGTGTGCTTCCGACTTCTTTGTAGGGCGGAAGCTCTCGCCATATGCATCGAAAAGCCGGAGCTATGTGTTCGAAAGAAACTAGTCCAGCCTGTACAACTACCTTGGACCTGGTTCGGTATGTTCCCTTATCCTTCAGTTTCTTGTTTTGTTATCTGTGGGTGTATGTGTAATTTTCTCTCTTTACCTTCATTCAATTCATCCCACTTTCTTCAATTATAAAATCAGTTATTTCAAGTTTGTTCCCATGCTCCTCCTGATCACACTTGTAATCCGTTTAGAATAACCATTTTACAATTATATTCTAATCCTGTGTAATTTTTTGTTTCTATGCCTCTTTTAATCTATATTCTCACACACCTCCTAACTTACATTTCAAGTTGAAAATTTTCATCTCAATTTGTTTCCATGCTCATTTTGTTGACACCTGTAATTCCTTCTAAGCCTCTTGTAATTCATATCAAGTTGAAAACAATTATCACCTTTTATTCGCCTTGAAAACTTTTTCTCCAGTTATCAAATATTAATTTTGCATACGTTGTAACTGTTATCTAATCCTAGGAAATCAATCTTGTCTCTAACCCCTTTGTAATTTATATTCGTAGCTTCAAACTTTCGTATCAAGTTGAAAATTATTATCACCTTCGTTACTATGTGGAATTAAACAAATAAGAATTGTATCCATGTAAACTTATCTATATATATATATATATATGCGATTGTACAGCTCTTGAGAATGAAATCGCCGAAAAGATCGCCATCTTTGCTGAACTTCATGTTCTTCTCAATCTAACCCGTTGTGATTTTATACTAAGCCTACCAATTCTGTAACATCTTATTATAATTTGCAATTTAGCCTCTTTATTTAGACATTAGACATTATCGGTCGATCCTCACATTCAGTGCCAGCTTTGTTAATGTGTCTTTGTACGTATTTTATGGTTATCGCAATTCTCTCAACCCGATGACACTTGTATCCTGTTGACAATAAAACAGCACCATATCACTCAATTCATTATAATAAAGGTTTTTGTATTTCCCAATGAATGAAAAACAAAACGATATTGTTTTTACTGACGTTTCGCTATTTAATGCTAATAGCTTTATCAAAGTATTATTAAACCGGAATTTACAAAATCTCAGCATATATATAACAAACAGTTAGGGGGTGAGAAAATAGACATAGGTCAAGTTAAAGGGACATATTGAAAGTAAAAATAGCGATGAAGATAACTATACCAAATAACAAAGGTAATAGTATGTCTGTTATGATATCGAAAAAAAAAATTTACTAACTTGATCATCGTTCGTCTGTCTGGGGCATTTTTAGTTGTTCAGTTGGTGAATTGGTAAAGGTAACAAAATCATCATGTGTAGATTGTTGGATTTGATAAGTGTATAAGATTATAAAAGCAGCGTGTGTTTACATAATGAAAGTGCTTATCACATTCGTGTTGGTTTTGTCACTTGATGGGGGGGAGGGAGGTGTTGTAACCAGGTCAGATTCTGTTTTAGTCCATCATTCCTATTCAGGCAATTTTGATTCCACTTGATATGAAGTGCTTCTGATATTAAACGTTCTTTGTGATTTCTGAAGTTTTTCTGGATTATTTCAACATTGTCAAAATCAATTTTGTGGCCTGATTCTATAGCATGTAGACCTATGGCTGATGATTTTTCAAGTCTTTGTAGTTCAACAGGATTCTTCGGTGGTCGAAGAGATGCTCTACGGTGTTCATTTCTTCTGATTTTGATTTCTCGAGAAGTTTGTCCGATGTATATCGCATCACATTCCAAGCATTTTATCTTATAGACACAATTAGATAGCGAATCTTTAGGGATTTGGTCTTTTACATGGACAAGGTTGCTTTGAAGTGTGTCTGATGTTTTGAAGAAAACTCTAATATCGAGCTGATTGAGTACTCTTCTGATATCGTCTGACGTCTCTTCTCTATATGGAATGACGACTGTTGATGTCCATGTTTTCGGGATGCGTTTTCGGCCATACTTAATGTCTGTGTTGATTTTGTTGATGAAGTTCCATGGGTAGTTGTTTTGCTTGAGAGTTTCAGTAATGTTTGATATTTCTTCTTCTTTTTCTTTCTCGTCGGTTATCAGAGAGTGTGCTCGTCTAAGAAGACTTGAAACAACTGAAATCTTTGCGCTGATGGGGTGTGATGACTTGAAGTCTAAATATTTATTTGAGTGGGTTTTCTTCCTGAATATGGATATACTAAAATGTCCGTTTTCCTTTCTCTCAACTAGGCAGTCTAGAAATGGTAGTTCACCGATGTCTGATTCTGCTTCCGAAGTGAATTGGATTCTGGGACATACACAGTTTATTTTCTCCAGGAATGAATTGTGTAGATCTCGTTTTAGTACAACAAAAGTATCATCCACATATCTTAACCATATTTTAGGAGTGAGTATGCTTGAAAAGATGTTATTTTCGAATTTATTCATGAAAAGATCGGCGACTATTGGTGAGACTGGTGAACCCATAGCAACACCATTTGTCTGTCTATATAAACTCCCTTTAAATGTGAAATAATTATTTTCTAGACAGAATTTTAAGCTCTTAATTATTTGACTGGTGTCCAGTGGACATCTTTGTGATAGCGTTGTATCTGATTCTAGAAGACTGGAGATGATATCAAGACTTTCGGTAATGGGGATACTAGTATATAATGAGTTAATATCATAGCTTACCATAATGTCTTCTTTATCAATTTCTCGGTGTTCTATTTGGGATTTGAAATCATATGAATTCCTGACAATATTTTGAGTGTCCTTTTGTAGTGGTTGTAGTATCGAGAGTAAGTATTTAGATAGGTTGTATGTCGGTGAGTTGGTGAAATCTATTACTGGTCTCAATGGAACTGTGGGTTTATGTATCTTTGGTTGACCGTAGAATCTTGAAGGTACATAAGACTTTGGTTTTAGTTTAAACCAGAGAGGATTTCCAATTTTGGGTTTCATTTCTTGAAGGACTCTGTTTGTATTTATTTTCATTTTGTTGAATTCGGCGGATTTTTTCTTCTCTTCGATGAGTAAGTATGGTCCTTCAGATAGGTGTTCGATCGCCTTCTTTTCGTAATCCGTTCTGTTCATAATCACGGTGACATTTCCCTTGTCGGCTTTCGTTATAACGATGCTTTTGTCTATTTTTACTTTCAATATGTCCCTTTAACTTGACCTATGTCTATTTTCTCACCCCCTAACTGTTTGTTATATATATGCTGAGATTTTGTAAATTCCGGTTTAATAATACTTTGATAAAGCTATTAGCATTAAATAGCGAAACGTCAGTAAAAACAATATCGTTTTGTTCTTCATTCATTGGGAAATACAAAAACATTTATTATAATGAATATCATATACCCAATGCCCAAATTTTTTCAAACCGTTAAAAGTGAACTTGGTTTGGACATATATATCACTCAATTGTTCATTCACACTTCATCACATTTTTTCTGACAACCCCAGTCAATATGAAAATGACTAATACACATTCATGAACCGATCAGATAGACAGTTGTAGTTTTCCTTACCTTCATTGGATTCTGATTGGTTGTAATGTCATGTGACAAAAAGGTCATCGATTGTTTATTATTTAGTTGATGGACAGACAAAGCATAATGGAAGTCTGAATTGAGACACTGGGGCTCTATTTTCGTCCCCAGCTGACGGTTGAAGGCACGTCATTCAGTCATTCAAATGACATAAGATTATGAGTGGGCTAATATTTTAACACATTTATTCCTATCCAATTGGATAGGCCAGCAACATGTTTTATACCGCTAACACACGCTCTCTCCACACCCTTCTGTTCCAGCGGTCTACTTTCAGTAGTCTCACTGCATTGTGCCGGTTTTAGTCAGGGTAAAGACATCAAGGATCGTCTGTTTCTCCACTTCTAAACAACCATCCATTTTCAGCCACCATCACAGTGTCTGTTATTACACATATGTGAATACATTGTGTGGAAATTCTTTGAAAGACAGTTCTCGTATAGTTGGGATATGTATCCGATTAGAAGATGTTTCTCAAATCCACGTCAGCCTCCTCAGCCAACTTTGTGGTGCATACTATCTCAACTAATGAGGGAGGTGACAACTTCTCATTTTCAGACATTTCGATCAACAGAAATGCACATTTTTGATATTGGTAATTTAGAATTTTCATTATAGCATATATACATACTGAACTTAGATGAAATATTTGAGAAAGCTTAAGAAAGAAAAAGGGTTTGCCCATAAGAATGCCT
This sequence comes from Trichobilharzia szidati, assembly GCA_944472155.2. NCBI lineage: Eukaryota > Metazoa > Platyhelminthes > Trematoda > Strigeidida > Schistosomatidae > Trichobilharzia > Trichobilharzia szidati. The sequence goes on along the minus strand of OX235272.1, from coordinate 131,767,038 downwards.
TCATTGATGCAGCTATATAAGTTTATCTGACAGCAAATGGATTGAAAGCTGGTGTGAATCAGGAAGTTAGTTCCTCATTCGTCATATTTAGTATTTCGGAATTTGTGTTTTTAAAGTAAATGCAAATAGTGCCCATACCAATTCTGCTTTTTGTTTGTCAAGTCTCTCTAGTGCTGTTTCAACCACTGGTATATCATCGTCAGGTTTTCATCTTTTGTTACTCATAGTCAAGTTCTGCCCTTTCATCAGTACGCCTTCCTCTGCTTCTCTTACCGCTGTGTCTGACATGTTTACAATCCAATTTGATTTAGTTACTTGTATATCATTCGTGCATTTTACGATCATCAGTTTATTAAAATATTGATTTGTTTCTTCCTTGTTTCTTCAAAAGTAGTTTCTTTTCGTTTTAGTGCAACTTCTAGTATGCTCTCATACTTTTCCTTTTGCTTCATTAATATCTTTCCTTATTGTAAATAAATTTCGTATGATACAGCGTAGTTTTTCTCTGAGGCATGTTGAGGCATGTGTGAGATCTGCATTGCCTCTATCAGTAGATATAGGTGATTTCAAGCTGATGTACATGCGAAGAATAATTGCATTCCCTGGGCATCTGGGAATGAAAATTCGATGCTAAATAAATCGAGAATCAGCTTGATACAAAAGTGTGAGTTTGTTGGCCAGGCTTTAAATGGGAATATTGTGTTTTTAATGGGAAGACCGTCAGTAGAAATAATGTCAGTAAAATGTATGAGCAGATCAATCACCGACTAAGATGATTATCCCTTATCTTGATGCATACAAGTCATATGTGATTACGTGTAATTTACAATTTTGATGATATTGGGTTAATGGAATACGACCGCGTGGCGAATTTATTATTTTCAAACGCTGATGGAATAAGACAAGAAGTAGAGTGAGATTGCGGTAGGCGAAAAATTCGTGGACTGCCTTTCTTTTCCTAATATTGAGCCACCATGAAATTAGAATCATGGTAGCTTCCAAAATTATTCCGAGTTTGAAAGATTTCAACTTCTGGAGGAAATTTTTTACTACCTGTATTAAAACTGACTACCTTCCCACAAATATCCATTTTGCAAATTTATTTGAGGATTTGTTTTCAACATGAAATTCGGGAATCTCAACATTTACTCGACTCAAAATACTGTATTTCACCTCTCCAAATTCAATATTTCTCAATCGCCAATTTACGAACACACGTTCACGCCTAATACTACTTATGTAATCGATATGAGCGACTATGTGTTTCATAGAAAAATCATCATTCATCAATCACGAAATCGCTTACACTTCACTCGCACCACCTTCACCCACCACCTATATGACTTCAGATATATCCTACTGATAACTTAGTGTATCCGTGCAGGGGATGGAAACGCGTTGTTATGATACGATTGCAGTGACTACAGAAATTAATAACACTACTACACTTATCCACCATATTTAATGGATCATTCAGACGATTTATCCATATTTTAATTAGATTCGTTAGTTTGAACGTGGTCCAAATTCCAATATTGTTGAGGTTTCTTTGAATTGACCCTGATGCAGCATTTTTGTGTGGAGTAGTGATTATTATTTCGCCTTCCTCCTTCTTGTCATCCTCTGGTTTTACCCTTTTATCTCTTTTTATATAATCCCTGAAAAACTCTTTTGGGTAGTTGTTGCCAAATAACATTTTGAATAGGACGTTTATTTCTTTAGGGTGGTCATCTGGTGTTATTGTGAGTCTAAGTATTCTATCTGTAAGTCCTTTTATTATTTGTCGTTTCACTCTGAGTGGACGAGCTGAGTGATGATGATCAAGGAATCTTCCAGAATTTGGAGTTATTCTATATATAGAAACGTTTATTTGCTGTCATCTGTTACTCCATGTATTTTACAGTCAAACATAGGCGATAGCGAATCTGATTAGGTTGACATGACTGTTTATGCGTGAGAAGAATTTCTCAACACTAGATGATTTGAAATTCAGTCACATCAACCGTCGTTGATCATCATCAACTTTGAACCCCGTGTTCATTGAGTTGACCGAAATCAGTCAATCAATCGAAATGATTCTCAGAGAAATCAAACTCAATACATGTCATGTCGTTCACATTGGAGTTCGAGTAATCCTCAAGTGAGACACGGCTCAGAATTATTGAACGTGCCCATCTTCCATTCTCGTGCATGATCACACCATGCAATGAGAATAAAAATGCATGAATTGTTGTAAATGGTGAATGAGGCCATTGTAACAAAAGTATAGTGTATAACGTGATTTGTGAATGATGGTATTTGAATAACATGCATGGTCGCTTAATTCACTTATATGAGTAGTATAGTGCGTGTGCACATGCGATACAGTCACATCGGTATATATTGCAGTTAGGAAGGTGAAATAGAAGATTTTTTGACAACATTCTTCTATAAATCACAAATTTTATGTTGAAGTAGTATTTTCTAGTTACTTTTTACAACCTATGCAAAATGGTTATTTGTGGTGTGGTAGTTGGTTATGGCTAATTCTTTCGATCAAGCGTATTCCTTCGCCTTTGTTAATTTTTGCAGGCCTCCATGCAATTATGTTCATGGCGGCTCAAAAATAACAAAGAAGATTATTCGGTGGGTTTCCACTTGCCTACAATGAGATAGACAGTCTCACTTTGCACAAAACCAATCATCCATGTATAGACGACTTGCTGTAAACAAGGAGTCAAATAGACACACTACTGTGATAATAAATAAACTTGAGCCTCTGCTTTCTGATCACCTGAAGAGATGATGAGACATGTAGTAACCACTCCATACATAAATATATCAGTAACTTCCCTCAAGGTGAAGTGTAGCCAAATTGATCAGACTTCAGTGTGTCTGATCTCACTCATGATTTCATTTGTTTGTATCACTGAGTGAATGTCTCTCCATTTTCCCACATCCTTGTTCTGATGAGTGATAAGGAGAACAATTATAAGCAGAGTAAGACTGTTTTCCATCTCACTCGTCGCCTCTCACTCTTTGTCTATCTCCAATATCCAATAGATTTGTAGTCCATAACAATTAGACTTGAAATATTTATCATTATCAACAATAATACAATTCAGCCATTGCTTAACTCCTCGATTGGAACATAGGTCAATGTTGGAAGATATCATTTCCACAGCATTGACTGCCTGCAATTCTATCCGGCTCCACTACTTCAAGCGCGCTTTTGGTTCATCTTCACATGATATTTTCCATTTTGGCATCATACCAAACATATGTTTGTCGCTGATCGTTCAGGTTGCATTCGAGGAGTGGAGTGGAACAGTGTGTGGTGTCACTCGATGATCTCAGCGCCATTGATCTCCTAAAGACATCGTGCATCGTCGATGGAGAAAGAATTTGACAGCAACTTAACATTGTGGAGTGCGTCGCCACAAATATTCACAAGTCTCATCCACTAGTGGTGTGATGAAGAGAAATACCGAGAACATCGTAACCTACTGCTCACTGGTGTATTTGAAGTGAGGGTAGGAGTTGATATGATGATGGTGATATTCATGGCAGCAGTCGAGACAATGAGACAAACAAGTTCAGATTAATGGGAAATAACTTCTCAGAACCCTCTCAAATTCATCCACATAAACAGGAAATCATCGTTTCAAACACAGTAGGCCAGGATGATGACAACACAGACAAAACTTTGAAATCAGGACACAGATCATTACTATAAAGTCGATGTGAAAGTATTCAGCAGTCAACTCATCGAAAGGATTTGGGGAGAACAAGTTCTTTTCAGAGTGTCGTATGACCTGCATTCACTGCAAGAGCATACTGTCTTGAAATGAATTCTGCATCACGTTGGAGTTTGCACAATTATGAGGAGGCGCTCATTAACGATGATTTATCTTTCTGATGAACTCAGTTCCCTGTAAAACACCAACTGATGTTAACACTTTTATTAAGGGGCATGTTAATTCTGTTATTGCCTTGAGTGCATAGTCAGTGAAAGACTTAAACAGGAATGTGTGTTTCAGTGCAGAATCAATAATGGAGTATGTTTATTTTCTCAGGTGAATAAATAAGGACGGCGTTCCACTTCGCCATCAAGCTAATCAGGTCATCAGTGACACTTACAAAAATCATTTTGTGAAAAGACTGCGTCGTCTCTTTCCATTCACCAATGTTGCTCGTAGATCTACTCTCATGATGGTGGATTGTTCACTCAATTGGTCACTAGCCTCGTTGGAACCTAGCCAGTAGCAATGGTGATCACTTCGCCTCAAGTCAGTCACCAGTGACGCGAAATTCTTGTAAGCAAATATGATGTACAGTTGAAAGTAATTAGACGAAGTGGAATAGTATGAATCGACTTTGTAATTCACTTCGACCAACACGTACTTGGTGTCACGTAATAATCTCTGATGTTACTCCTTCTCTATTCTCAGTTTCCGGTCATTTAAACATCAGGCGGAATGTTTAGTACAATTTTTTAGCACATGACGGTCTGATAAAATGTTACTCCAGACGACTAAAACGGCATCAGTTGAGATAGAGGGAGGGAGAGACGTGAAATAGAGCCAGACAACAACCTATGGTCCCACTAACCAATATTCACTAAGAAATGATGGTTGACTGGATATACACAGTGAAGATCACCGAGTGACACCACACACTGTTCCACTCCACTCCACTCCACTCCTCGAACTTGTTACTAGTCACTGATTGACAGATAAAGTATGTGAGAAGCAATTGATTTCAGGAGAAATCTTTATTTCATTGGAGAGACATTCACTCAGTGATACAAACAAATGAAATCATGAGTGAGATCAGACACACTGAAGTCTGATCAATTTGGCTACACTTCACCTTGAGGGAAGTTACTGATATTTTTATGTATGGAGTGGTTACTACATGTCTCATCATCTCTTCAGGTGATCAGAAAGCAGAGGCTCAAGTTTATTTATTGTCACAGTAGTGTGGCTCGTTGACGCCTTGTTTACAGCGAGTCGTCTAAACATGGAAATGGTGATTGGTTTTCTGTAAAGTGAGACTGTTTATCTCATTGTAGGCACGTGGAAACCCACCGAATAATCTCTTTTGTTATTATTGAGCCACCATGAACGTAATTGCATGGAGGCTTGCAAATATTGCTTCAGTCGAGTAGATCGCCCAATGCTTTAAAGCAGTCATGACCTGTAATAAAACTGACTACCACACCACAAATATCCATTTTGCACAAGTGATGGAAAATTACGAGAGAATACGATTTCAATATGCAATTTCTCATTCCTAGAAGAAAACTGTCACAATTTTCAGAAGATTGCAGTCACAAAATCTTGTATTTCACCTTCTTGGCTACGATATATACCGATGTGACTGTATCGCATGTGCACACGCACTATACTACTTATATTAGTGAATTAAGCGACCATGCATGTTATTCAAATATCATCATTCATAAATCACGTTATGCATCATAGTTTCGTTACAATGGTCTCACTCACCAATTAAAACAATTCATGCATTGTTATGCTCATTGCATGGTGTGATCATGCACGAGAATGGAAGATAGGCACTTTCAAAAATATGCCAAAGACAGTGTGCTTCCGACTTCTTTGTAGGGCGGAAGCTCTCGCCATATGCATCGAAAAGCCGGAGCTATGTGTTCGAAAGAAACTAGTCCAGCCTGTACAACTACCTTGGACCTGGTTCGGTATGTTCCCTTATCCTTCAGTTTCTTGTTTTGTTATCTGTGGGTGTATGTGTAATTTTCTCTCTTTACCTTCATTCAATTCATCCCACTTTCTTCAATTATAAAATCAGTTATTTCAAGTTTGTTCCCATGCTCCTCCTGATCACACTTGTAATCCGTTTAGAATAACCATTTTACAATTATATTCTAATCCTGTGTAATTTTTTGTTTCTATGCCTCTTTTAATCTATATTCTCACACACCTCCTAACTTACATTTCAAGTTGAAAATTTTCATCTCAATTTGTTTCCATGCTCATTTTGTTGACACCTGTAATTCCTTCTAAGCCTCTTGTAATTCATATCAAGTTGAAAACAATTATCACCTTTTATTCGCCTTGAAAACTTTTTCTCCAGTTATCAAATATTAATTTTGCATACGTTGTAACTGTTATCTAATCCTAGGAAATCAATCTTGTCTCTAACCCCTTTGTAATTTATATTCGTAGCTTCAAACTTTCGTATCAAGTTGAAAATTATTATCACCTTCGTTACTATGTGGAATTAAACAAATAAGAATTGTATCCATGTAAACTTATATATATATATATATATATATATATATATATATATATATGCGATTGTACAGCTCTTGAGAATGAAATCGCCGAAAAGATCGCCATCTTTGCTGAACTTCATGTTCTTCTCAATCTAACCCGTTGTGATTTTATACTAAGCCTACCAATTCTGTAACATCTTATTATAATTTGCAATTTAGCCTCTTTATTTAGACATTAGACATTATCGGTCGATCCTCACATTCAGTGCCAGCTTTGTTAATGTGTCTTTGTACGTATTTTATGGTTATCGCAATTCTCTCACCCCGATGACACTTGTATCCTGTTGACTATAAAACAGCACTACATCACCTAATTGTTCATTCACACTTCATCACATTTTTTCTGACAACCCCAGTCAATATGAAAATGACTAATACACATTCATGAACCAATCAGATAGACAGTTGTAGTTTTCCTTACCTTCATTGGATTCTGATTGGTTGTAATGTCATGTGACAAAAAGGTCATCGATTGTTTATTATTTAGTTGATGGACAGACAAAGCATAATGGAAGTCTAAATTGAGACACTGGGGCTCTATTTTCGTCCCCAGCTGACGGTTGAAGGCACGTCATTCAGTCATTCAAATGACATAAGATTATGAGTGGGCTAATATTTTAACACATTTATTCCTATCCAATTGGATAGGCCAGCAACATGTTTTATACCGCTAACACACGCTCTCTCTCTCCACACCCTTCTGTTCCAGCGGTCTACTTTCAGTAGTCTCACTGCATTGTGCCGGTTTTAGTCAGGGTAAAGACATCAAGGATCGTCTGTTTCTCCACTTCTAAACAACCATCCATTTTCAGCCACCATCACAGTGTCTGTTATTACACATATGTGAATACATTGTGTGGAAATTCTTTGAAAGACAGTTCTCGTATAGTTGGGATATGTATCCGATTAGAAGATGTTTCTCAAATCCACGTCAGCCTCCTCAGCCAACTTTGTGGTGCATACTATCTCAACTAATGAGGGAGGTGACAACTTCTCATTTTCAGACATTTCGATCAACAGAAATGCACATTTTTGATATTGGTAATTTAGAATTTTCATTATAGCATATATACATACTGAACTTAGATGAAATATTTGAGAAAGCTTAAGAAAGAAAAAGGGTTTGCCCATAAGAATGCCTTCATTGATGCAGCTATATAAGTTTATCTGACAGCAAATGGATTGAAAGCTGGTGTGAATCAGGAAGTTAGTTCCTCATTCGTCATATTTAGTATTTCGGAATTTGTGCTTTTAAAGTAAATGCAAATAGTGCCCATACCAATTCTGCTTTTTGTTTGTCAAGTCTCTCTAGTGCTGTTTCAACCACTGGTATATCATCGTCAGGTTTTCATCTTTTGTTACTCATAATCAAGTTCTGCCCTTTCATCAGTACGCCTTCCTCTGCTTCTCTTACCGCTGTGTCTGACATGTTTACAATCCAATTTGATTTAGTTACTTGTATATCATTCGTGCTTTTTACGATCATCAGTTTATTAAAATATTGATTTGTTTCTTCCTTGTTTCTTCAAAAGTAGTTTCTTTTCGTTTTAGTGCAACTTCTAGTATGCTCTCATAATTTTCCTTTTGCTTCATTAATATCTTTCCTTATTGTAAATAAATTTCGTATGATACAGCGTAGTTTTCTCTGAGGCATGTTGAGGCATGTGTGAGATCTGCATTGCCTCTATCAGTAGATATAGGTGATTTCAAGCTGATGTACATGCGAAGAATAATTGCATTCCCTGGGCATCTGGGAATGAAAATTCGATGCTAAATAAATCGAGAATCAGCTTGATACAAAAGTGTGAGTTTGTTGGCCAGGCTTTAAATGGGAATATTGTGTTTTTAATGGGAAGACCGTCAGTAGAGATAATGTCAGTAAAATGTATGAGCAGATCAATCACCGACTAAGATGATTATCCCTTATCTTGATGCATACAAGTCATATGTGATTACGTGTAATTTACAATTTTGATGATATTGGGTTAATGGAATACGACCGCGTGGCGAATTTATTATTTTCAAACGCTGATGGAATAAGACAAGAAGTAGAGTGAGATTGCGGTAGGCAAAAAATTCGTGGACTGCCTTTCTTTTCCTAATATTGAGCCACCATGAAATTAGAATCATGGTAGCTTGCAAAAATATTCCGAGTTTGAAAGATTGCAAATTCTGGGGGAAATTTTTTACTACCTGTATTAAAACTGACTACCTTCCCACAAATATCCCTTTTGCGAATTTACTTGAGGATTTGTTTTCAACATGAAATTCGGGAATCTCAACATTTACTCGACTCAAAATACTGTATTTCACCTCTCCAAATTCCATATTTCTCAATCGCCAATTTACAGACACACGTTCACGCCTATTACTACTTATGTAATTGATTTGAGCGACTATCTGTTTCATAGAAAAATCATCATTCATCAATCATGAAATCGCATACACTTCACTCGCACCACCTTCACTCACCACCTATATGACTTCAGATATGTCCTATTGATAACTTAGTGTATTCGTGAAGGGGATGAACACGCGTTGTTATGTAGTAGGATATCTTCTCCAGCACAGGCCAATATGTTTCACCACAGAAGGTGTTAGGAAATGACCTCTCAATACACTTGTGTAAGAAAATCAGTCAGTCACATTCTGCTGAAGCAACTGTCATCGAACACTTCAGAAGCCAAATCTATTCTAGAGGTAAATAATTTCCCAAATTTATTAGCCTACAGCTTTCATCATCTAACATTGGGTGTTGATCTCTACTCTTTATGCCGACTGATTAAGCTGAAGGTAGCTAGTCAAACATCGATGCTATTTAGCAAGCCATCGTGTCAAGTTTGCTGGTTGCTGAAGCATGCTCTCTAGCCAGCTAGCTATGCAGACATCAATGATAAACGTTGCACCTTGCGTCTGAAAATCAAGTGTGGTGAGAGCTATCTGCTAACCGAAATTGTTAGACAGCAATTTACGTAAATGTTAACATTATAAACCTTGGTTATGAGAACAAAAACAAGAACAAAGACCAACTAAACAACCAATCAGAGCAGACATAGCGTAGACATATACAATTATCAGATATATCGGCGGACTGACTAAGAAAAGGCAACAAGGAGAGGGTAGAATAAACTTCAGCAGGAGAACAACCAATCAAAAGACATTACCACTCTGTTATCAATAACGTATAATAATATACTTAAAAATCGATTAATATCTGTTGATTGTCTCAATAGACGATTTGTTGCCTGGCCCTAGTCTTCTGTCGTTACACAGATACTTTGAAAAGAGGTAAAGACCAGTTCGTTCAGAAGTTCGAGGAAAACCATCAAGTTTGTATATGAAGGTCAAATAAAAGTGAACCGATGATTCATTCAGACCAGGAGATTTTCGGTTGCCCGTACACAATCTAGAGCAAATGATAAGTAGTACATTCACACCTCCATCAAAGTCATCATCATCGCACCATTAATTTCAATAAATCAATAAAAAATGTTCACTTCAATTGGGATTAGCATGATACATGTTTGACACTGCGAGTGAATACAGAGGTCGAGGTAATGAGACAAACAAGTTCATATTAATAGGAAATAACTTCTCAGAACCCTCTTAAATTCACCTACATAAACAGGAAATCCTCGTTTCAGACACAGTAGGCTACGATGATGATGATGATAACACAGAGAGGATCCTGAAATCAGGACACAGATCATTACTATAAAGTCGATGTGAAAGTATTCAGCAGTCAACTCATTGAAAGGATTCGGGGAGATACTCAACAATGGCGTTCTATACGATGCAGAGACATGTCGAAATCGTTATTGAATAAAAACCCATAGAAAACCGTGCTATTGTTCATCACCAAACATCAGATATCAGGTCATGAAGGAGAAGAAACAAGGAGATCCACCAGAACAAAGAACAGGCGTAGAACTCACTATACAATGAAACTGTGGAGGGAAATGAAGTTTGATTTAGGATAGATAAAGAGATATGTGGATAGAAATGATACGTGGTATAGCCAAATATGAAGTAAACAGCGGCGTGAAGAATCAATGGGAATCCACATGTCAGGTGTGTCTGATAGAGAAATGAAGGAGGTCATCTGAAGGGAAACTTGCATTTCATACTCGTGGACACAGGTCACTATGAAAGGATTTATCCTATGACATTCCATCACGTCCGAAATAGGTATACAGCACTCGGAACAAAAGGAATGATTACTAATAATATTGGTTATCTCTTTCAAATGTTGACTTCGACGCATGTGATTTACTTTCAACTTCGATTTCATCACGAAACATGGCATTTGAGTGGATCATCTAATACAAGTGAGTACTGGAGAGCTGTTTCATTCTAGTTTGTGACTTGAAATCTCGCCTCGACAGCGTTTTGTATTAAGGCACCATACTGTGGAAAGATCTCTGAAGAAGAATGATGAATTAACTATTCGTTGGTCACTGGTTTTGAACAATTCTCCTTCTGATGATGTTTCACGATATATTCTACCTAGGAATCATATGGAGAGAAGAAATTATCTTCAGCCTATCGTGTGAATTGCTCTCATTGCAATAGCACATGGTGTTGAAATGAAGTCTGCATCATCTTGGAGTTTGCACACTTCTCAGGAGGCGCTCATTAACGATGAAATATCCTCCTGATGAATTCAGTTCCCTGTAAAACACCAACTGATGTTAATACATTTATTAAGGGGCATGTTAATTCTGTTATTGCCTTGGATGCATAGTCAATGAACGACTTAAACAGGAATGTGGGTTCCAGTGCAGAATCAATAATACAGCATGCTTAACTTCTCAGGTGAATAAATAAGGACGGCGTTCCATTTCGCCATCAAGCTAATCAGGTCATCAGTGACACTTACAAAAATCATTTTGTGAAAAGACTGCGTCGTCTCTTTCCATTCACCAATGTTGCTCGTAGATCTACTCTCATGATGGTGGATTGTTCACTCAATTGGTCACTAGCCTCGTTGGAACCTAGCCAGTAGCAATGGTGATCACTTCGCCTCAAGTCAGTCACCAGTGACGCGAAATTCTTCTAGGCAAATATGATGTACAGTTGAAAGTAATTAGACGAAGTGGAATAGTATGAATCGACTTTGTAATTCACTTCGACCAACACGTACTTGGTGTCACGTAATAATCTCTGATGTTACTCCTTCTCTATTCTCAGTTTCCGGTCATTTAAACATCAGGCGGAATGTTTAGTACAATTTTTTAGCACATGACGGTCTGATAAAATGTTACTCCAGACGACTAAAACGGCATCAGTTGAGATAGAGGGAGGGAGAGCCAGACAACAACCTATGGTCCCACTCACCAATATTCACTAAGAAATGATGGTTGACTGGATATACACAGTGAAGATCACCGAGTGACACCACACACTCTTCCACTCCACTCCACTCCACTCCTCGAACTTGTTACTAGTCACTGATTGACAGATAAAGTATGTGAGAAGCAATTGATTTCAGGAGAAATCTCTATTTCATTGGAGAGACATTCACTCAGTGATACAAACCAATGAAATCATGAGTGAGATCAAACACACTGAAGTCTGATCAATTTGGATACACTTCACCTTGAGGGAAGTTACTGATATTTTTATGTATGGAGTGGTTACTACATGTCTCATCATCTCTTCAGGTGATCAGAAAGCAGAGGCTCAAGTTTATTTATTGTCACAATAGTGTGGCTCGTTGACTCCTTGTTCACAGCAAGTCGTCTATACATGGACGTGGTGATTGGTTTCGTGCAAAGTGACTCTGTCTATCACATCGTAGGCACGTGGAAACCCACCGAATAATCTTTTTTGTTATTTTGAGCCACCATGAACATTACTGCATGGCGACTTGCAAAAATTAATGAAAACAAGAAGCGAACACGCATTGTCGAGCTAAACAGTCATCACCTGTAATAAAACCAACTACCACACCACAAATAACCATTTTGCATAAGTGATAAATGATCACGAGAAAATACAATTTCAATGTGCACGTTCTCATTCCTAGAAGAAAACTGTCAACATTTCTAGATGAATGCAGTCACAAAATCTTGTATTTCACCTTCTTGGCTACGATATATACCGATGTGACTGTTTCGCATGTGCACACGCACTATACTACTTATATAAGTGAATTAAGCGACCATGCATGTTATTCAAATATCATCAGTCACAAATCACGTTATACACTATACTTTTGTTACAATGGCCTCATTCACCAATTACAACAGTTCATGCATTTTTATTCTCATTGCATGGTGTGATCATGCACCAGAAGGTTGCTAAGACAATTTCACATTAGTGCATTCATTAGACGTATAACCGTGTGATACATCTTAAAACCAAACTAATATGGAATTACTTACTACCACAGTGCCCAAGTTTTACACATACATGAATACGATTTAGAGAAGAAATGCACTTTCAATAATTTTTAGGAGTCACTCACTTGAGAAATACATTCACTCCATTGTGAATTACATGACATGTATTGAGTTTGGTTTCTCTGAGAATAATTTCGATTGATTGACTGATTTCGGCCAACTCAATGAACACAGGGTTCAAAGTTGATGATGATCAACGACGGTCGATGTGACTGAAGTTCAAATCATCTAGCGTATTCTCATTCGTCCAATATGTGCCTGTCTTCTTGGTCTCATTCACAATTTCCCACATAATCCAGTCCACTAAAATCAGGAATATCATTCTTGATACTAGGCAGCCTTTTCAGTACATGATCAAATACAACGAGCCTGGTTTTCTATCATAATTCTTGAACGAAGTCGCAGCCTTAAATCCGACAACAATTTCTCGTGGATTCAAAGGGTGTACTGCTGAAAAGCCTTGAAGCAGGATAAAATAATGTCTAATAATCCTTGCTTCTCAATGGTTCTGTGACTAATGGTGGTTCGGGGTGAAATCCAACTTGAAGTTTTCTCAATCAAATCTCTCCTTCTTGAATTGATAATTCAGAAATGAGAACAATTTCGGAGATTTCATCAGTCTTCGACTTTCTGTTGCCTCTCAGTTACGGTGTAGAATCTATTGTTATATTTTGATTCCACAATACTAAATTACGGCACTTTAAGGTATCTTACTCCATACACTACTTCTACGTCCAGTGACAACTATCACCAAAGGTCACATACTATTCTGCATTGTTTGCGTTCTCAGTGAAACAGAGGGCTCAGTTACAGCAGTGACATAAAATTCTGTTTCCTGATGACTTTATTGCTAACTCCATATCTGTATGCAATCTTCCATTATTGCTCACATTATTTCTCTCGAGCTACCATGAGGTCCATTCACAGAATTTCGACAACAAGAGTAAATCATATTCTCGCATGGAATACAAATCGTGATTGTCTGATTTTTTGACTGGCTGTTGGAAACCGGTGAGAGAGAAGAATAGCACGGGTCGACATATGATTAAAACGCAAATGAGAAACACCCACCCATGACGGCAACAAGAACAAGTGGGATGAGAAGAAATGCTTCTTTGTATGAAACCGTAACATCAAACTGTGATCAAAATATTCCGATGGTATTTATGCTTAATCAAGCAGAAATTTTCCTCATTTCACCTTTCTTGCTTAACAAGTTTGTCACTTTTATCTCGGTATTGCCATCACCCTCCCCGATATGTTGCGTGTTCGTATTCATCAAATTTTGAACTGAGATCAAACTAACTAGACTGTCTACAAATAGTAAAGCGACATTTCACTTGTTACACTTTCGTCAGGAATCCACATCATTTAGATAGAGAGAAAGATCACTGAAGAAACCAGGCAGCACTGGACAGCTGTTTCCGCAGCAATGTATGTTTACTCATGAGCCTGCCAGGAATCAAGACCGACACCTTCAGTCTACCAGGATAATTTCTTTGAAGATTCAGTCACCTGTGCTGAAGTTCACTGACTGCTGAATTTTAATCTTGTCAACTCATGATATAACATGCTGTCCCCACCAATACCTTTGATGAGCGTCCACTTCACCTTGACATGATGAATCCAACTGGTCAAGACTTCCCACTGCAACTTCAGAAAACCCATGCAGTGACCATCAATCAGTAAGCTGGCGACTTTCATTATCCCAACTACTTCTATATCATTATGTGTAAGTAAGAATTTTTAGAAGAAAATCTCAAGGAAAACACGGATGAAGAAAACGAGAAAAACTGAGGAGAACAAAACAGATGATGATTGTAAGCAGACTGTACTTCTATCATACTACATGTGTACAATTTTGTTAGCTGACAGCAGAGATCACAGTTAATTGCCATTTAATAACAAAATAGATCAGTGTATGAGTTATAAACTCACCTTCTCCACACATGCTCTTCTTCGCCAAAACGTTAAAGGCAACATCTATAACGCTCTTGGCAACTTCAGTGTGTATTTACTAATTCACTTTCTACTGTTCAGCTAAGAATGTATACCGTGACAGGAGGATATTGTTTAGACTCAACCATGAATATGTACCAGCGTGGTTATCAAAAAGAGAATGCACAATAGTCTGCAGTTCAATTCCGGAGTCATACACAAATTACGATCAAGTGGTTCAAAATGATCTTGCTCAAATATTCTTCATGTAACTGAAGCTGTCAGATTTCATAAAGAAAGACTTTAACTTTATGGCATTCAAGTGTTGGTTTGCAGGGAATTGATTGGTCACAGGATTTCATCGTGAACAGACATCGGGAAGAGAACCATTGGAACACCTGGGAGTACTGGACAGCTGTTTCGTTCTAGTTGGGGACTGTTCATTAGCATCCACCCACCGGGATTTTTAACCTAGGACATGTCGGCTACAAGGTGAGCAAGTAGACCATTACGCCACTGAAACCTGACCCATTGACCACCATATAAATAGCAATTTGTGCCGATTCACGATGTGATGATAACACTAGTCAATGCCGTCGCTGAAGAATATTTGTCATCACACCCAACAAGCTATAACCCTTGTTGTGAATTTATGTTCTAGAACCTTTCATCCAGACTATTTTACTACGGCGGCGTTAGTGTTGATTATTTGTTTTCCTGAATAGCTTCGTGACAAACTCTGAGTGTAGTGCTTTATATTTTTATGACTCCTTTTGGGTTTTTTGTTCTCTTGTCTCCAATCTGTCATTTCGAAATGACTGTTCATCATTCAAATAATTAGTTGTCAACCCTGTCGATTACATGAGAATACTCAGTTTCTCATGTGACACTGTTAGTTGCTCATATACATTTTGATTAATTTTGTTACTAACTGACAATAACCTCTGGTCTCTGTTGCCAATTTACAACGCTGTATTTGATATATGAATGAGTAACTAAACTACATAGATAGAGGTCAACCTGAAGTTCAATAGACAAGTGTGAAATAGATGATCGGAAAATAAAGGACATTCGGTAATGTGAATATGTGAATATTATACATAATATGATATATGTATATAAATAGATAATATGATGGAAACATGGATGGATGAGTGAAATGTTGTTAAAGTAGTAGACTAGATGAAGCGTGTTCAGTGTTCCATTCTTGTTTCATTTCACTTTACTTTATGTTATGCTATCATATTCTAACATTTTATCTAGTCTACTACTTTAACAACATTTCACTCATCCATCCATGTTTCCAGCATATCATATTCACATATTCACATTTCCGAACATCGTAGTTATAAATCCCTTTACTCAACCATACAACTTTGAAGTAAATTTGCGGAAAGAGATCTCTCTTTGCTAACTTATGTCTTTCCTATTGCATACTTCACAGAGTTGCCAAAAATATCTTCGAAGAAAATCAATCACTTGAAATCGCTATTTAGGTCCTGTCTAATTTCAGTTTGATACAAAGAAATCCATATTGATCACCGATTAACTCTAAATTGAAAGCACTCCTTACTGATGCAGTTTAAGTACATTACTGGCAATCATCCACTTCTCTTGTAGAATGAGTGTATGTGTGCATACGTGAATTAGTTATCTAACCACCAGTACAAGTGGTTTACGCATAGTTAATAATGAAGACTGGTAATATGACTAAATTAGAAATTAACACTACACTGTGCATTGATCCGGCCTTCTCACCGTGAAATACTTCGAAATAAGCATATTGAAGATAAACGTGACTATGTAATACCGCCATATAGGACAAGTATGTATCAAACAAATATAAGTTAGTGTTGATTAATGAAGATGCTCGGAATTTCGGTGGTTAGAGAGGGATTTCATCTCTACGAATGTGAAAATGTTTTCTGACGTCAAAAGCTAGTGATCATAAGCAACCTGAGGATTCCAATCACGTATTGTGTCTGACTCAAACCGCCGACCAAATGGTTTTGTGGACTGATGTCATGCTTTTATGCGACTACTCTCAAGTTTTTAACCTAGTCCCATTTTGCTCAGAGTGCATTTCTGTGAAGAGCTGTGATGGAGCTTATGTACCAGATAGTTCCATTATTGACGACTAATAGTAAAATCGACTGATGTCTCCTCACTACCTACTGAACTTGTTTTTGAATCTGAAGTGTGCAATTGAATCAATGCATATGCAGCAAGAATCTCGCAATATTTTTCATACCTCCTACTTTCAGAAGCCACATCTCACAAACATAAAAGTGAACAGAGAGTTGTCGGCGTTCATTGTCAGATGGACGTCGAGGAAGTGGGACATTCCGTCGGATTCAGCTTCACGAGTAAAGTTGGTATTGTGGTGGGAGTAGCTGAAGGTTTGAAGTAAGTGCTCTAGGTGCAGGTTCTCATCACAAATGATGAAAGTATCATCAATGTATATCTTGTAAAGATGGAGGCAAATCATATTCCATGACAATAATTTGTGTTCGAGGCTGGCCATAAAACAGTTGGTCAAGAGAGGTCCAGTGGAAAGGCCATTGCTACGCCATCTATTTGCTCGTAGAATTCATCGTTGAATCTGAAATGGACATTGAAGGTACCATGTGGTAGCAGCTCCTTTAGATGATGGATCTGTATGCCGACATCTATGCTGTTGCATTGGATAAAGCCACACAGAAAACATATAGTTTCTATCACTGGAACATTGGTATGGAGACAGACAACAATTAGGAAGAAATGATCCCCAGACTCATATGCTTCAGCGAAAGAGTGCTGTCCCTTAGATAAGAGTGTGTATTATGTGTTCCCACCATAATATCCACTGCACTGGATTTTAAATAACTATTTCTCTCATTGATTGTGAGGAAAGGATGCCTTATATCACAAGAAAGACCGCGTTGTGACAAGAAGTGGAGGTTTATGTGGTTAATAGAAAGAAACAGTGATGTTATGCACGAACGTTATTATGAAGAGAAATTGAAGAATTCAGCATTATCTACGGTACGGCTGACTTTCTCCTTCTACGTTAGTTGGCGTGTAGTGAAATTAATCACTGAAGAAGAATAACACGATTTCGTTTCATTTCGAAACTATCCGCCAGTTGTTTACAACCTATAGAATTCTAAAATCTCACATAACGACGTCCGTATTTCCTTTGGAGTATGTTAACACACAGTTTGAAATCCATCGCTTACTTAATTGAAGAAAACCGAATATTCTTCATACAACATACAAATGAAATGATGATCTGCGGTATACCTAATTGTATTGGAATGGATTATGCGGGAAATTGTGAATGAGACCAAGAAGACAGGCATACATTGGACCAATGAGAATACGCTAGATGATTTCAACTTCAGTCATATCGACCTTCGTTGATCATCATCAACTTTGAACCCTGTGTTTATTAAGTTGGCCGAAATTGGTCAATCAATCGAAATGATTCTCAGAGAAATCAAACTCAATACATGTCATGTCATTCACAAAGGAGTGAGTGTTTATCTCAAGTGAGTCACTCCTGAGAATTAATGAAAGTGCTTTTCTTCCGTAAGTCATATTCATGTATGTGTAAAACTTGGTCACTGTGGTAGTAAGTATTTTCATATGAGCTGGTTTATTAAATGTATCACACGGTGATACGTCTAATAAAGGCACTTATATGGAATTGACAATATGACAACATTGACAACGTGTATAACATGATTTATGAATGATGATATTTGAATAACATGCATGGTCGCTTAATTCACTTATATAAGTAGTATAGTGCGTGTGCACATGCGAAACAGTCACATCGGTATATATCGTAGCCAAGAAGGTGAAATACAAGATTTCGTGACTGCATTCTTCTAAAAATTTGGTCAGTTTTCTTCCAGGAATGAGAACGTGCACATTGAAATTGTATTTTCTCGTGATCATTTATCACTTACGCAAAATGGATATTTGTGGTGTGGTAGTCGGTTTTATTACAGGTAATGACTGCTTTCCCAGCTCAGGCGTTGTTTTATGCTCTCCTCGATAAATGCAAGTCGCCATGCAATTATGTTCATGGTGGCTCAAAAATAACAAAAAAGATTATTCGGTGGTTTTCCACTTGCCTACAATGAGATAGACAATCTCACTTTGCACAAAACCAATCACCACGTCCATGTATGGACGACTTGCTGTAAACAAGGAGTCAAATAGACACACTACTGTGATAATAAATAAACTTGAGCCTCTGCTTTCTGATCACCTGAAGAGATGATGAGACATGTAGTAACCACTCCATACATAAATATATCAGTAACTTCTCTCAAGGTAAAGTGTAGCCAAATTGATCAGACTTCAGTGTGTCTGATCTCACTCATGATTTCATTGGTTTGTATCACTGAGTGAATGTCTCTCCAATGAAATAAAGATTTCTCCTGAAATCAATTCCTTCTCACATACTTTATCTGTCAATCAGTGACTAGTAACAAGTTCGAGGAGTGGAGTGGAGTGGAACAGTGTGTGGTGTCACTCGGTGATCTTCACTGTGTATATCCAGTCAACCATCATTTACTACTGGATATTGGTTAGTGGGACCATAGGTTGTTGTCTGGCTCTATTTCACGTCTCTCCCTCCCTCTATCTCAACTGATGCCGTTTTAGTCGTCTGGAGTAACATTTTATCAGACCGTCATGTGCTAAAAAATTGTACTAAACATTCCGCCTGATGTTTAAATGACCGGAAACTGAGAATAGAGAAGGAGTAACATCAGAGATTATTACGTGACACCAAATACGTGTTGGTCGAAGTGAATTACAAAGTCGATTCATACTATTCCACTTCGTCTAATTACTTTCAGCTGTACATCATATTTGCCTAGAAGAATTTCGCGTCACTGGTGACTGACTTGAGGCGAAGTGATCACCATTGCTACTGGCTAGGTTCCAACGAGGCTAGTGACCAATTGAGTGAACAATCCACAATCATGAGAGTAGATCTACGAGCAGCACTGTTGAATGCACAGAGACGACGCAGTCTTTTCACAAAATATTTTTTATAAGCGTCATTGATGACCTGGTTAGCTGGATGGCGAAATGGAACGCAGTCCTTATTTAACCACCTGAGAAGTTACACATGCTGTATTATTGATTCTACACTGGAACCCACATTCCTGTTTAAGTCGTTCATTGACTATGCATCCAAGGCAATAACAGAATTAACATGCCCCTTAATAAAAGTATTAACATCAGTTGGTGTTTTACAGGGAACTGAATTCATCAGGAGGATATTTCATCGTTAATGAGCGCCTCCTGAGAAGTGTGCAAACTCCAAGATGATGCAGACTTCATTTCAACACCATGTGCTATTGCAATGAGAGCAATTCACACGATAGGCTGAAGATAATTTCTTCTCTCCATATGATTCCTAGGTAGAATTTATCGTGAAATATCATCAGAAGGAGAATTGTTCAAAACCAGTGACCAACGAATAGTTAATTCATCATTCTTCTTCAGAGATCTCTCCACAGTATGGTGCCTTAATACAAAACGCTGTCGAGGCGAGATTTCAAGTCACAAACTAGAATGAAACAGCTCTCCAGTACTCACTTGTATTAGATGATCCACTCAAATGCCATGTTTCGTGATGAAATCGAAGTTGAAAGTAAATCACATGCGTCGAAGTCAACATTTGAAAGAGATAACCAATATTATTAGTAATCATTCCTTTTGTTCCGAGTGCTGTATACCTATTTCAGACGTGATGGAATGTCATAGGATAAATCCTTTCATAGTGACCTGTGTCCACGAGTATGAAATGCAAGTTTCCCTTCACATGACCTCCTTCATTTCTCTATCAGACACACCTGACATGTGGATTCCCATTGATTCTTCACGCCGCTGTTTACTTCATATTTGGCTATACCACGTATCATTTCTATCCACATATCTCTTTATCTATCCTAAATCAAACTTCATTTCCCTCCACAGTTTCATTGTATAGTGAGTTCTACGCCTGTTCTTTGTTCTGGTGGATCTCCTTGTTTCTTCTCCTTCATGACCTGATATCTGATGTTTGGTGATGAACAATAGCACGGTTTTCTATGGGTTTTTATTCAATAACGATTTCGACATGTCTCTGCATCGTATAGAACGCCATTGTTGAGTATCTCCCCGAATCCTTTCAATGAGTTGACTGCTGAATACTTTCACATCGATTTCATAGCAATGATCTGTGTCCTGATTTCAGGATCCTCTCTGTGTTATCATCATCATCGTAGCCTACTGTGTCTGAAACGAGGATTTCCTGTTTATGTAGGTGAATTTAAGAGGGTTCTGAGAAGTTATTTCCTATTAATATGAACTTGTTTGTCTCATTACCTCGACCTCTGTATTCACTCGCAGTGTCAAACATGTATCATGCTAATCCCAATTGAAGTGAACATTTTTTATTGATTTATTGAAATTAATGGTGCGATGATGATGACTTTGATGGAGGTGTGAATGTACTACTTATCATTTGCTCTAGATTGTGTACGGGCAACCGAAAATCTCCTGGTCTGAATGAATCATCGGTTCACTTTTATTTGACCTTCATATACAAACTTGATGGTTTTCCTCGAACTTCTGAACGAACTGCTCTTTACCTCTTTTCAAAGTATCTGTGTAACGACAGAAGACTAGGGCCAGGCAACAAATCGTCTATTGAGACAATCAACAGATATTAATCGATTTTTAAGTATATTATTATACATTATTGATAACAGAGTTGTAATGTCTTTTGATTGGTTGTTCTCCTGCTGAAGTTTATTCTACCCTCTCCTTGTTGCCTTTTCTTAGTCAGTCCGCCGATATATCTGATAATTGTATATGTCTACGCTATGTCTGCTCTGATTGGTTGTTTAGTTGGTCTTTGTTCTTGTTTTTGTTCTCATAACCAAGGTTTATAATGTTAACATTTACGTAAATTGCTGTCTAACAATTTCGGTTAGCAGATAGCTCTCACCACACTTGATTTTCAGACGCAAGGTGCAACGTTTATCATTGATGTCTGCATAGCTAGCTGGCTAGAGAGCATGCTTCAGCAACCAGCAAACTTGACACGATGGCTTGCTAAATAGCATCGATGTTTGACTAGCTACCTTCAGCTTAATCAGTCGGCATAAAGAGTAGAGATCAACACCCAATGTTAGACGATGAAAGCTGTAGGCTAATAAATTTGGGAAATTATTTACCTCTAGAATAGATTTGGCTTCTGAAGTGTTCGATGACAGTTGCTTCAGCAGAATGTGACTGACTGATTTTCTTACACAAGTGTATTGAGAGGTCATTTCCTAACACCTTCTGTGGTGGAACATATTGGCCTGTGCTGGAGAAGATATCCTACTACATAACAACGCGTGTTCATCACCTTCACGAATACACTAAGTTATCAATAGGACATATCTGAAGTCATATAGGTGGTGAGTGAAGGTGGTGCGAGTGAAGTGTACGCGATTTCATGATTGATGAATGATGATTTTTCTATGAAACAGATAGTCGCTCATATCAATTACATAAGTAGTATTAGGCGTGAACGTGTGTCTGTAAATTGGCGATTGAGAAATATTGAATTTGGAGAGGTGAAATACAGTATTTTGAGTCGAGTAAATGTTGAGATTCCCGAATTTCATGTTGGAAACAAATCCTCAAGTAAATTCGCAAAAGGGATATTTGTGGGAAGGTAGTCAGTTTTAATACAGGTAGTAAAAAATTTCCCCCAGAATTTGCAATCTTTCAAACTCGGAATATTTTTGCAAGCTACCATGATTTTAAGTTCATGGTGGCTCAATATTAGGAAAAGAAAGGCAGTCCACGAATTTTTCGCCTACTGCAATCTCACTCTACTTCTTGTCTTATTCCATCAGCGTTTGAAAATAATAAATTTGCAACGCGGTCGTATTCCATTAACCCAATATCATCAAAATTGTAAATTACACGTAATCACATATGACTTGTATGCATCAAAATAAGGCATAATCATCCTAGTAAGTGATTGATCTGCTCATACATTTTACTGACATTATTTCTACTGACGGTCTTCCCATTAAAAACACAATATTCCCATTTAAAGCCTGGCCAACAAACTCACACTTTTGTATCAAGCTGATTCTCGATTTATTTAGCATCGAATTTTCATTCCCAGATGCCCAGGGAATGCAATTATTCTTCGCATGTACATCAGCTTGAAATCACCTATATCTACTGATAGAGGCAATGCAGATCTCACACATGCCTCAACATGCCTCAGAGAAAAACTACGCTGTATCATACGAAATTTATTTACAATAAGGAAAGATATTAATGAAGCAAAAGGAAAAGTATGAGAGCATACTAGAAGTTGCGCTAAAACGAAAAGAAACTACTTTTGAAGAAACAAGGAAGAAACAAATCAATATTTTAATAAACTGATGATCGTAAAATGCACGAATGATATACAAGTAACTAAATCAAATTGGATTGTAAACATGTCAGACACAGCGGTAAGAGAAGCAGAGGAAGGCGTACTGATGAAAGGGCAGAACTTGATTATGAGTAACAAAAGATTAAAACCTGAGGATATCATGCTGGTAGTTGAAACAGCACTAGAAGGATATGACAAGCAAAAAACAGAATTGGTACGGACATTATTTGAATTTACTTTAAAAACACAAATTCCGAAATACTAAATATGACGAATGAGGAACTAAATTCCTGATTCACACCAGCTTTCAATCCATTTGCTGTCAGATGAACTTAAATAGCTGCATCAATGAAGGCATTCTTATGGGCAAACCCTGTTTCTTTCTTAAGCTTTCTCAAATATTTCATCTAAGTTCAGTATGTATATATGCTATAATGAAAATTCTAAATTACCAATATCAAAAATGTGCATTTCGGTCGATCGAAATGTCTGAAAATGAGAAGTTGTCACCTCCCTCATTAGTTGAGATAGTATGCACCACAAAGTTGGCTGAGGAGGCTGACGTGGATTTGAGAAACATCTTCTAATCGGATACATATCCCAACTATACGAGAACTGTCTTTCAAAGAATTTCCACACAATGTATTCACATATGTGTAATAACAGACACTGTGATGGTGGCTGAAAATGGATGGTTGTTTAGAAGTGGAGAAACAGACGATCCTTGATGTCTTTACCCTGACTAAAACCGGCACAATGCAGTGAGACTACTGAAAGTAGACCGCTGGAACAGAAGGGTGTGGAGAGAGAGAGCGTGTGTTAGCGGTATAAAACATGTTGCTGGCCTATCCAATTGGATAGGAATAAATGTGTTAAAATATTAGCCCACTCATAATCTTATGTCATTTGAATGACTGAATGACGTGCCTTCAACCGTCAGCTGGGGACGAAAATAGAGCCCCAGTGTCTCAATTCAGACTTACATTATGCTTTGTCTGTCCATCAACTAAATAATAAACAATCGATGACCTTTTTGTCACATGACATTACAAGCGATCAGAATCCAATGAAGGTAAGGAAAACTACAACTGTCTATCTGATTGCTTCATGTATGTGTATTAGTCATTTTCATTTATACTCTTGTCTTGTTGTCAAAAGAATCTGATGAAATGTGAATGAACAATTAGGTGATATAGTGCTGTTTTATAGTCGTCAACAGGATACAAGTGTCATCGGGGTGAGAGAATTGCGATAACCACAAAATACATACAAAGACACATCAACAAACCTGGCACTGAATGTGAGGATCGACCGATAATGTCTAATGTCTAAATAAAGAGGCTAAATTGCAAATTATAATAAGATGTTACAGAATTGGTAGGCTTAGTATAAAATCACAACGGGTTAGATTGAGAAGAACATGAAGCTCAGCAAAGATGGCGATCTTTTCGGCGATTTCATTCTCAAGAGCTGTACAATCGCATATATATATATATATATATAGATAAGTTTACATGGATACAATTCTTATTTGTTTAATTCCACATAGTAACGAAGGTGATAATAATTTTCAACTTGATACGAAAGTTTGAAGCTACGAATATAAATTACAAAGGGGTTAGAGACAAGATTGATTTCCTAGGATTAGATAACAGTTACAACGTATGCAAAATTAATATTTGATAACTGGAGAAAAAGTTTTCAAGGCGAATAAAAGGTGAGGTGATAATTGTTTTCAACTTGATATGAATTACAAGAGGCTTAGAAGGAATTACAGGTGTCAACAAAATGAGCATGGAAACAAATTGAGATGAAAATTTTCAACTTGAAATGTAAGTTAGGAAGGAGGTGTGTGTGAATATAGATTACAAGAGGCATAGAAACAAAAAATTACACAGGATTAGAATATAATTGTAAAATGGTTATTCTAAACGGATTACAAGTGTGATCAGGAGGAGCATGGGAACAAACTTGAAATAACTGATTTTATAATTGAAGAAAGTGGGATGAATTGAATGAAGGTAAAGAGAGAAAATTACACATACACCCACAGATAACAAAACAAGAAACTGAAGGATAAGGGAACATACCGAACCAGGTCCAAGGTAGTTGTACAGGCTGGACTAGTTTCTTTCGAACACATAGCTCCGGCTTTTCGATGCATATGGCGAGAGCTTCCGCCCTACAAAGAAGTCGGAAGCACACTGTCTTTGGCATATTTTTGAAAGTGCTTATCTTCCATTCTCGTGCATGATCACACCATGCAATGAGCATAACAATGCATGAATTGTTTTAATTGGTGAGTGAGACCATTGTAACGAAACTATGATGCATAACGTGATTTATGAATGATGATATTTGAATAACATGCATGGTCGCTTAATTCACTAATATAAGTAGTATAGTGCGTGTGCACATGCGATACAGTCACATCGGTATATATCGTAGCCAAGAAGGTGAAATACAAGATTTTGTGACTGCAATCTTCTGAAAATTGTGACAGTTTTCTTCTAGGAATGAGAAATTGCACATTGAAATCGTATTCTCTCGTAATTTTCCATCACTTGTGCAAAATGGTTATTTGTGGTGTGGTAGTCAGTTTTATTACAGGTCATGACTGCTTTAGAGCATTGGGCGATCTACTCGACTGAAGCAATATTTGCAAGCCTCCATGCAATTACGTTCATGGTGGCTCAATAATAACAAAAGAGATCATTCGGTGGGTTTCCATTTGCCTACAATGAGATAAACAGTCTCACTTTACAGAAAACCAATCACCATGTAGTGAAATTAATCCCTGAAGAAGAATAATACGATTTCGTTTCATTTCGAAACTATCCGCCAGTTGTTTACAACCTATAGAATTCTAAAATCTCAAATCACGCCGTCCGTATTTCCATTGGTGTATGTTAACACACAGTTTGAAATCCATCGCTTACTTAATTGAAGAAAACCAAATATTCTTCCTACAACATCCAAGTAAATTAATGATCTGTGGCATACGATGTGATCCAATATAGTTCAAAATAAAGCATGATCTAATCCACCACTATCTATACCTTTGCATCATTTTCTTCAAGAATTGCAGAACAATAGTTTGAAATTGAAATTAAAATATGCGGTAGTTTATGCTATATCAAAGGACATGATTGGCTTAGAGCGAAATAAGTGATGGACAAAAGTGCAAGCATCAAACTTGACAAAATTAGGCGGTTCATTGTGATTAAAACAGCTATACACTAGACTAAAAGGAAGACAATAGAGAATCTGAATTTTGCTGATGATCTGTGCCTTAACTATCAACATGCACAAACAAAACAAGTTGATAAGAGATGGAACGAAGACAGGATTCCTGTTGAATTAGTGTAGCGAATATGGAAAACAGATTTCCAATAACCAACTGCAGACTATCATCAACATCTGCCCTCCAAAGATACTAAGGAACAGATGGCCCACAAGAGAGGATAAGCAACGCGACAAGAAACTGTCACACTGGAGCTAACCAGTCAACACCATATTGCTCAACTAACGAATATTCCGAAGGAAGTGGAAATGAAGTGGTTGAATACTGAGGAGATATTTTTGATAACACCATTAACAATTAACGCTCTCGACTGGACGGCAAATGTTAATTCAATTTCTGTGAATGGACCTCATGGTAGCTCGAGAGAGATAATGTGAGCAATGAATGGAAGCTTGCATACAGCTGTGGAGTTAGCCTTAAAGTCATCAGGAAACAGGAGTTTATGTCAATGTAGTCACTGAGCCCTCTGTTTCACTGAGAACGCAAAAAATGTAGAATAGTTCCTTTTCCTGGAAATAGGAACCCAACTGTAGAAATTAGTTAGTTGTCCGTTCCAAGTACGTTTCCGGTGGATAGATCTTTTGAGAGATCCGTCATTACGTCTGCTAAGGCACTCATCAAGAAAGGGAATACTTAGTTCGGACTCCTTTTCTATGGTGAATTGTAAAGAAGGATGACAGTTGTTGAAAGCAAACATGACATCATCAAGAATTACATTTCTATCGCAGATAACGAAAGTGTCGTCTACGTATCTTTTATAAATGTCAAAATGACCGATGGTTTGACTAAGTTGAGAATTTTCAAGCTTTGCCATAAAACAATCAGCTAACAAGGGACCCAGTGGTGATCCCATGGCAATGCCGTCTCTCTGTCTAAAGATCTCATTATTGAAGGTGAACTGAACATTCAACGTGCATCTCAATAAAAGCTCTTTGAGGTAGATAGTCGGCAGTCCTATTTCTAAACTATGTGTATTAATATAGTCACATAAGTAGCAAACAGTTTCCATGAGAGGAACATTGGTGAATAGCGACGTCACATCTAATGAGAACAAGATTTTGTCTGGGACATTGAAATCTTGAATGCAATCAATAAATTTAAACGCATCATCAATGGAAAACTTAGGTACTTGCCTTCTGACTGGTTCCAGTATTTCAGCTAGCCATGAGCGATTCCGTGAAAAGGAGAACCCGCCATATTGAGGATAGGACGGAGGGGTAATCCTGTCTTATGAATTTCAGGTAGTCCATAAGAACGTTGATAAGACATGGAACGAAGACAGGATTCAAGTTCAATAAAGAAAACAGATTTCCAATAACCAACTGCAGACTATTATCAATATCTGCCTTCCCAAGAGACTGAGGAATAGGTGGCCCACCAGAGAGGATGAGCAATGCTACAAAATGCTGTGACAGTGAAGCTAACCAGTCAACACCATATTGCTCAACCAACGAATATTCCGAAGGAAGTGGAGATGAAGTGGATGTATAGTGATGAGACATTTTTGGTAACACCATTCACCATGAACGCCCTCGACAGCAGGGCTAATGTTAATTCAATTTCTGTGAATGGACCTCATGATAACTCGAGAGAGATAATGTGAACAAGGAATGGAAGCTTGCATACAGCCTTGGTGTTAGCCTTAAAGTCATCAGGAAACAGAAGTTTATGTCAATTCTGTAACTGAGCCCTCTGTTTCACTGAGAACGCAAACAATGTAGAATAGTATGTGACCTTTGGTGATAGTTGTCACTGGACGTAGACGAAGTGTATGGAGTAAGATACATTAAAGTGCCGTAATTTAGTATTGTGGAATCAAAAAAATAACAATTGCATCAACACCGTAACTGATAGGTAACAGAAAATCGAAGACTGGTGAAATCTCCGAAATTGTTCTCATTTCTGAATTATCAATTCAAGAAGGAGAGATTTGATTGAGAGAACTTCAAGTTGGATTTCGCCACGAACCACCATTAGTCACAGAACCATTGACAACCAAGGATGATCAGATATTATTTTATCCTGCCTCAAGGATTTTCAGCAGTACACCCATTTTGAATCCACGACAAATTGTTGGCGGGAACAAACTTGAAATAACTGATTTTATAACTGAAAAAATAGGATGAATTGAATGAAGGTAAAGAGAGAAAATTACACATACACCCACAGATAACAAAACAAGAAACTGAAGGATAAGGGAACATACCGAACCAGGTCCAAGGTAGTTGTACAGGCTGGACTAGTTTCTTTCGAACACATAGCTCCGGCTTTTCGATGCATATGGCGAGAGCTTCCGCCCTACAAAGAAGTCGGAAGCACACTGTCTTTGGCATATTTTTGAAAGTGCCTATCTTCCATTCTCGTGCATGATCACACCATGCAATGAGCATAACAATGCATGAATTGTTTTAATTGGTGAGTGAGACCATTGTAACGAAACTATGATGCATAACGTGATTTATGAATGATGATATTTGAATAACATGCATGGTCGCTTAATTCACTAATATAAGTAGTATAGTGCGTGTGCACATGCGATACAGTCACATCGGTATATATCGTAGCCAAGAAGGTGAAATACAAGATTTTGTGACTGCAATCTTCTGAAAATTGTGACAGTTTTCTTCTAGGAATGAGAAATTGCATATTGAAATCGTATTCTCTCGTAATTTTCCATCACTTGTGCAAAATGGTTATTTGTGGTGTGGTAGTCAGTTTTATTACAGGTCATGACTGCTTTAAAGCATTGGGCGATCTACTCGACTGAAGCAATATTTGCAAGCCTCCATGCAATTACGTTCATGGTGGCTCAATAATAACAAAAGAGATTATTCGGTGGGTTTCCACTTGCCTACAATGAGATAAACAGTCTCACTTTACAGAAAACCAATCACCATGTCCATGTTTAGACGACTCGCTGTAAACAAGGCGTCAACGAGCCACACTATTGTGACAATAAATAAACTTGAGCCTCTGCTTTCTGATCACCTGAAGAGATGATGAGACATGTAGTAACCACTCCATACATAAAAATATCAGTAACTTCCCTCAAGGTGAAGTGTAGCCAAATTGATCAGACTTCAGTGTGTCTGATCTCACTCATGATTTCATTTGTTTGTATCACTGAGTGAATGTCTCTCCAATGAAATAAAGATTTCTCCTGAAATCAATTGCTTCTCACATACTTTATCTGTCAATCAGTGACTAGTAACAAGTTCGAGGAGTGGAGTGGAGTGGAGTGGAACAGTGTGTGGTGTCACTCGGTGATCTTCACTGTGTATATCCAGTCAACCATCATTTCTTAGTGAATATTGGTGAGTGGGACCATAGGTTGTTGTCTGGCTCTCCCTCCCTCTATCTCAACTGATGCCGTTTTAGTCGTCTGGAGTAACATTTTATCAGACCGTCAGGTGCTAAAAATTGTTTTAAACATTCCACATGATGTTTAAATGACCGGAAACTGAGAATAGAGAAGGAGTAACATCAGAGATTATTACGTGACACCAAGTACGTGTTGGTCGAAGTGAATTACAAAGTCGATTCATACTGTTCCACTTCGTCTAATTACTTTCAGCTGTACATCATATTTGCCTAGAAGAATTTCGCGTCACGGTTGAAACACTGGTGAGTGATTTTAGGCAGGGTGATCACCATTGCTACTGGCTAAGTGCTACCAAGCCTAGTGACCAGTTGAGTGAACAATCCGCCATCATGAGAGTAAATCTAAAAGAAACATTGTTGAATGCACAGTTGACAAGCCCACATGATTGCACAGAGATAAATATTGCCGAAGATAATCGAAATAGGATATCTTATGTCACCTCCAGTCGTATACTCCAGTGTATCCGCACATATTAAATCACAAACACTGAAAGAAGCCAGGAGAGTTACAGGGTTTGCCCATAAGACTGCCTTCATTGATGCAGCTATATAAGTTAATCTGACAGCAAGTGGATTGAAACCTGATGTGAATCAGGAAGTTAGTTCCTCATTCGTCATATTTAGTATTTCGGAATTTGTGTTTTTAAAGTAAATTCAAATAATGTCCGTACCAATTCTGTTTTTTGCTTGTCATATCCTTCTAGTGCTGTTTCAACTACCAGCATAATATCCTCAGGTTTTAATCTTTTGTTACTCATAGTCAAGTTCTGCCCTTTCATCAGTACGCCTTCCTCTGCTTCTCTTACCGCTGTGTCTGACATGTTTACAATCCAATTTGATTTAGTTACTTGTATATCATTCGTGCATTTTACGATCATCAGTTTATTAAAATATTGATTTGTTTCTTCCTTGTTTCTTCAAAAGTAGTTTCTTTTCGTTTTAGTGCAACTTCTAGTATGCTCTCATACTTTTCCTTTTGCTTCATTAATATCTTTCCTTATTGTAAATAAATTTCGTATGATACAGCGTAGTTTTCTCTGAGGCATGTTGAGGCATGTGTGAGATCTGCATTGCCTCTATCAGTAGATATAGGTGATTTCAAGCTCATGTACATGCGAAGAATAATTGCATTCCCTGGGCATCTGGGAATGAAAATTCGATGCTAAATAAATCGAGAATCAGCTTGATACAAAAGTGTGAGTTTGTTGGCCAGGCTTTAAATGGGAATATTGTGTTTTTAATGGGAAGACTGTCAGTAGAAATAAAGTCAGTAAAATGTATGAGCAGATCAATCACCGACTAAGATGATTATCACTTATCTTGATGCATACAAGTCATCTAAAAGAAACATTGTTGAATGCACAGTTGACAAGCCCACATGATTGCACAGAGATAAATATTGCCGAAGATAATCGAAATAGGATATCTTATGTCACCTCCAGTCGTATACTCCAGTGTATCCGCACATATTAAATCACAAACACTGAAAGAAACCAGAAGAGTTACGGTTTGCATATAGAGATCTCGAAAACCACTTGAGCATTATTAGCTAACAGGTTATCAACTGTGCGATTGCACGTCATTTGTTCCACACTGATCATATTGGTGACAATCTGAAGGCGTTTGAAGCAATCAGAAAGCAAGAAAATCAGTGAGTCACATTCTGATGAATCACCGGAAATCAACCACTTCAATAGCCAAATCTTTTTTAGAGGTAAATAGTTTCTCAAATTTATTAGCCTGCAGGTTTCATCGTCTAACACTGAGTGCTGATTTCTACGCTTTATGCCGACTGATTAAGCTGAAGGTAGCTAGTCATATATTCATGCTATTTAGCACGCTATCGTGTCGAGTTTGCTGGTTGTTCAAGCATGCGCTCTAGCCAGCTATCTATGCAGACATCAATGATAAACGTTGCACCTGGAGTCAGAAAATCAAATGTGGAGAGAGCTGTCTGCCAGCAGAAATTGTTAGACAGAAATTTATGTCAATGTTTACATCCAAAATCTTGTTCAACAGAAAAAACCAAGAACAAAGACTAACTCAACAATCAATCACAGCTGACTTAGCATGGACGGATACGATTATCAGATATATCGACGGACTGTCTGAGAAATGGCAGAAAGAGATAACAGAATAACCTTTAGTAGGAGAACAACCAATCAGAAGACGTTACCTCTCTGCTAACAATTACGTATAATGATGTTCATAAAAATCGATTAATATCTGTTGATTTTCGTAAGAGACGGTCTGTTGCCTGGCCCTAGTCTTCTGTCGTTACACAAGTACTTTTAAAAGAGGTAAAAATCATCTGGTCCAGTAGTTCGACGAAAACTATCAATTCCAATTGAACCAATGATTCATTCAGACCAGGAGTTTTTCGTTTGCTTGTACACAATATTGAGCAAATGACAGGTAGTAAATTCACACCTCGATCAAATCCTCATCATCGCCCCATTATATTCAATGAATAAATCAAAAAATATTCACTTCAAATGGCATCAGCATCATACATGATTGACATGGTGAGTGAGTGAATACATTTCATATAGATTTTCGAAATATCTTAATGTGACATGAGATGACACATAAGAATACTAAGTTGACGATTATCATGAGGGAGATGAATGAGAGAATGAAATTTCAGACTTGTTGGTAACTGGAATGTCTACCGATTTAGAGAGAATAGAGTGAAACAGGGGATTGTGATTCACACACATGCACAAACTAAGTTGCAATCACGGTGCATACGGCTTTTCAATAGAATATAGAAAGATTGTTCAGGTCAACGTGTAGCATCATCGAACTCTCCAACAATTCATCTCAGCGTCTTCGATTTCCTAAAGACTTCCTGCAACGTCGATGGAGAAAGAATTTGAGAGCAACTTCAACATTGTGGAGTGCGTCGCCACAAATATTCACAAGTCTCATCCACTAGTGGTGTGATGAGGACAAATACCGAGAACATCGTAACCTACTGCTCACTGGTGTATTTGAAGTGAGGGTAGGAGTTGATATGATGATGGTGATATTCATGGCAGCAGTCGAGACAATGAGACAAACAAGTTCAGATTAATGGGAAATAACCTCTCAGAACCCTCTTAAATTCATCCACATAGACAGGAAATCATCGTTTCAAACACAGTAGGCTACGATGATGATGATAACACAGAGAGGATCCTGAAATCAGGACACAGATCATTGCTATGAAATCGATGTGAAAGTATTCAGCAGTCAACTCATTGAAAGGATTCGAAGAGATACTCAACAATGGCGCTCTATACGATGCAGAGACATATCGAATTCGTTAAAGAATAAATACACACAGAAAAACGTGCTACGGTTCGACACTGAATAACAGACATGTGGACAGTGAAGAAAAAACTAGGAGACCTGGCATAACAAAGAACAGGCGTAGAACCCACCATCCAACGAAACTGTGGAGGGAAATGAAGTTCGATTTAGGATAGATAAAGAGATAGGTGGATAGAAATGGTACGTGATATAGTCAAATAAGAAGTGAACAGCGTCGCGAAGAATGAATGTGAATCCACATGTCAGGTGTGTCTGATGGAGAAATGAAGGAGGTCATGTGAAGAGAAAAACTGTTTGTCAGTAATCGTGGACGCAGGTCACTATGATGGGATCTATCCTATCATATTCCATCTCGTCTGGAATGTGTATACACCACTGGGAACAAAAGGAATGAATACCAATAATATTGGTTATCTCTTTCAAATGTTGACTTCAACGCACGTGATTTAATTTCAACTTCGATTTCATCACGAAACATGGCTGGTGAGTGGATCATCGAATACAAGTGAGTACTGGAGAGCTGTTTCATTCTAGTTTGTGACTGGAAATCTCGCCTCGAATTCTTTTTCTATGAAGGGAACGGAATGCGGAGAGATCTCTGAAGAAGAACGATGAATTAACTCTTCAATGGTCACTGGTTTTGAAGAATTCTCTCACTGCTGTTGTTTCACGATAAATTCCATCTAGAAATCATAAGAGGAGAACAAGTGATATTCAGCCTATCGTGTGAACTGCTCTCATTGCAAGAGCACACGGTGTTGAAATGAATTCTGCATCACGATGGAGTTTCCACACTTCTCAGGAGGCGCTCATTAACGATGAAATATCCTTCTGATGAATTCAGTTCCCAGTGACAACCAACTGATGTCAATAATTTTATTAGGCTGCATGTTAATTCTGTTATTGCCTTGAGTGCATAGTCAGTGAACGACTTAAACAGGAATGTGGGTTCCAGTGTAGAATCAATAATGCAGTATGTTTAACTTCTCAGGGGATTAAATAAGGACGGCGTTCCATTTATCCATCAAGCTAATCAGGTCATCAATGACGCTTATAAAATTTATTTTGTGAAAAGACTGCGTCGTCTCTGTGCATTCACCAATGTTGCTCGTAGATCTACTCTCATGATGGTAGATTGTTCACTCAATTGGTCACTAGGCTTGGTGGAACCTAGCCAGTAGCAGTGATGATCACTTTGCCTAAAATCACTCACCGTTGTTTCAACCGTGACGCGAAATTCATGTAAACAAATATGATGTACAGCTGAAAGTAATTAGACGAAGTGGAATAGTATGAATCGACTTTGTAATTCACTTCGACCAACACGTATTTGGTGTCACGTAATATTCTCTGATGTTACTCCTTCTCTGTTCTCAGTTTCCGGTCATTTAAACGTCAGGCGGAATGTTTAGTACTATTTTTAGCACCTGACAGGCTGATAAATGTTACTCCAGACGACTAAAACAGCTTCAGTTGAGATGGAGGAAGGGAGAGACGTGAAATAGAGCCAGACAACAACCTATGGTCCCACTAACCAATATTCACTAAGAAATGATGGTTGACTGGATATACACAGTGAAGATCACCGAGTGACACCACACACTCTTCCACTCCACTCCACTCCACTCCTCGAACTTGCTACTAGTCACTGATTGACAGATAAAGTATGTGAGAAGCAATTGATTTCAGGAGAAATCTTTATTTCATTGGAGAGACATTCACTCAGTGATACAAACCAATGAAATCATGAGTGAGATCAGACACACTGAAGTCTGATCAATTTGGCTACACTTCACCTTGAGGGAAGTTACTGATATATTTATGTATGGAGTGGTTACTACATGTCTAATCATCTCTTCACAAGGGCAGATACCAAAAGCTCAAGTTTATTTAATGTCACAGAAGTGTGGCTAGTTGACGCCTTGTTTACAGCGAGTCGTCTATACATGGACGTGGTGATTGGTTTTGTGCAAAGTGAGATTGTCTATCTCATTTTAGGCAAGTGGAAAACCACCGAATAATCTTTTTTGTTATTTTTGAGCCACCATGAACATAATTGCATGGCGACTTGCATTTATCGAGGAGAGCATAAAACAACGCCTGAGCTGGGAAAGCAGTCATTACCTGTAATAAAACCGACTACCACACCACAAATATCCATTTTGCGTAAGTGATAAAAGATCACGAGAAAATACGATTTCAATGTGAAATTTCTCATTCCTGGAAGAAAACTGACCAAATTTTTAGAAGAATGCAGTCACGAAATCTTGTATTTCACCTTCTTGGCTACGATATATACCGATGTGACTGTTTCGCATGTGCACACGCCTTATACTACTTATATAAGTGAATTAAGCGACCATGCATGTTATTCAAATATCATCATTCATAAATCATGTTATACACGTTGTCAATGTTGTCATGTTGTCAATTCCATATAAGTGCCTTTATTAGACGTATCACCGTGTGATACATTTAATAAACCAGCTCATATGAAAATACTTACTACCACAGTGACCAAGTTTTACACATCTATTAATATGACTTACGGAAGAAAAGCACTTTCATTAATTCTCAGGAGTGACTCACTTGAGATAAACACTCACTCCTTTGTGAATGACATGACATGTATTGAGTTTGATTTCTCTGAGAATCATTTCGATTGATTGACCAATTTCGGCCAACTTAATAAACACAGGGTTCAAAGTTGATGATGATCAACGAAGGTCGATATGACTGAAGTTGAAATCATCTAGCGTATTCTCATTGGTCCAATGTATGCCTGTCTTCTTGGTCTCATTCACAATTTCCCGCATAATCCATTCCAATACAATTAGGTATACCGCAGATCATCATTTCATTTGTATGTTGTATGAAGAATATTCGGTTTTCTTCAATTAAGTAAGCGATGGATTTCAAACTGTGTGTTAACATACTCCAAAGGAAATACGGACGTCGTTATGTGAGATTTTAGAATTCTATAGGTTGTAAACAACTGGCGGATAGTTTCGAAATGAAACGAAATCGTGTTATTCTTCTTCAGTGATTAATTTCACTACACGCCAACTAACGTAGAAGGAGAAAGTCAGCCGTACCGTAGATAATGCTGAAGTCTTCAATTTCTCTTCATAATAACGTTCGTGCATAACATCACTGTTTCTTTCTATTAACCACATAAACCTCCACTTCTTGTCACAACGCGGTCTTTCTTGTGATATAAGGCATCCTTTCCTCACAATCAATGAGAGAAATAGTTATTTAAAATCCAGTGCAGTGGATATTATGGTGGGAACACATAATACACACTCTTATCTAAGGGACAGCACTCTTTCGCTGAAGCATATGAGTCTGGGGATCATTTCTTCCTAATTGTTGTCTGTCTCCATACCAATGTTCCAGTGATAGAAACTATATGTTTTCTGTGTGGCTTTATCCAATGCAACAGCATAGATGTCGGCATACAGATCCATCATCTAAAGGAGCTGCTACCACATGGTACCTTCAATGTCCATTTCAGATTCAACGATGAATTCTACGAGCAAATAGATGGCGTAGCAATGGCCTTTCCACTGGACCTCTCTTGACCAACTGTTTTATGGCCAGCCTCGAACACAAATTATTGTCATGGAATATGATTTGCCTCCATCTTTACAAGATATACATTGATGATACTTTCATCATTTGTGATGAGAACCTGCACCTAGAACACTTACTTCAAACCTTCAGCTACTCCCACCACAATACCAACTTTACTCGTGAAGCTGAATCCGACGGAATGTCCCACTTCCTCGACGTCCATCTGACAATGAACGCCGACAACTCTCTGTTCACTTTTATGTTTGTGAGATGTGGCTTCTGAAAGTAGGAGGTATGAAAAATATTGCGAGATTCTTGCTGCATATGCATTGATTCAATTGCACACTTCAGATTCAAAAACAAGTTCAGTAGGTAGTGAGGAGACATCAGTCGATTTTACTATTAGTCGTCAATAATGGAACTATCTGGTACATAAGCTCCATCACAGCTCTTCACAGAAATGCACTCTGAGCAAAATGGGATTAGGTTAAAACGTTGAGAGTAGTCGCATAAAAGCATAACATCAGTCCACGAAACTTTTTGGTCGGCGGTTTGGGTCAGACACAATACGTGATTGGAATACTCAAGTTGCTTATGATCACTAGCTTTTGACGTCAGAAAACATTTTCACATTCGTAGAGATGAATTCCCTCTCTAACCACCGAAATTCCGAGCATCTTCATTAATCAACACTAACTTATATTTGTTTGATACATACTTGTCCTATATGGCGGTATTACATAGTCACGTTTATCTTCAATATGCTTATTTCGAAGTATTTCACGGTGAGAAGGCCGGATCAATGCACAGTGTAGTGTTAATTTCTAATTTAGTCATATTACCAGTCTTCATTATTAACTATGCGTAAACCACTTGTACTGGTGGTTAGATAACTAATTCACGTATGCACACATACACTCATTCTACAAGAGAAGTGGATGATTGCCAGTAATGTACTTAAACTGCATCAGTAAGGAGTGCTTTCAATTTAGAGTTAATCGGTGATCAATATGGATTTCTTTGTATCAAACTGAAATTAGACAGGACCTAAATAGCGATTTCAAGTGATTGATTTTCTTCGAAGATATTTTTGTCAACTCTGTGAAGTATGCAATAGGAAAGACATAAGTTAGCAAAGAGAGATCTCTTTCCGCAAATTTACTTCAAAGTTGTATGGTTGAGTAAAGGGATTTATAACTACGATGTTCGGAAATGTGAATATGTGAATATGATATGCTGGAAACATGGATGGATGAGTGAAATGTTGTTAAAGTAGTAGACTAGATAAAATGTTAGAATATGATAGCATAACATAAAGTAAAGTGAAATGAAACAAGAATGGAACACTGAACACGCTTCATCTAGTCTACTACTTTAACAACATTTCACTCAT
The DNA here is from genome assembly GCA_944472155.2 of Trichobilharzia szidati. Classification (NCBI taxonomy): domain Eukaryota; kingdom Metazoa; phylum Platyhelminthes; class Trematoda; order Strigeidida; family Schistosomatidae; genus Trichobilharzia; species Trichobilharzia szidati. Next base: position 131,728,998 of record OX235272.1, on the reverse strand, counting down.
CCATCCATGTTTCCATCATATTATCTATTTATATACATATATCATATTATGTATAATATTCACATATTCACATTACCGAATGTCCTTTATTTTCCGATCATCTATTTCACACTTGTCTATTGAACTTCAGGTTGACCTCTATCTATGTAGTTTAGTTACTCATTCATATATCAAATACAGCGTTGTAAATTGGCAACAGAGACCAGAGGTTATTGTCAGTTAGTAACAAAATTAATCAAAATGTATATGAGCAACTAACAGTGTCACATGAGAAACTGAGTATTCTCATGTAATCGACAGGGTTGACAACTAATTATTTGAATGATGAACAGTCATTTCGAAATGACAGATTGGAGACAAGAGAACAAAGGACCCAAAAGGAGTCATAAAAATATAAAGCACTACACTCAGAGTTTGTCACGAAGCTATTTAGGAAGACAAATAATCAACACTAAGGCCATGGTCGTAAAAGAGTCTGGATGAAAGGTTCTAGAACATAAATTCACAACAAGGGTTATAGCTTGTTGGGTGTGATGACACATATTGTTCAGCGACGGCATTGACTAGTGTTATCATCACATCGTGAATCGGCACAAATTGCTATTTATATGGTGGTCAATGGGTCAGGTTTCAGTGGCGTAATGGTCTACTTGCTCACCTTGTAGCCGACATGTCCTAGGTTAAAAATCCCGGTGGGTGGATGCTAATGAACAGTCCCCAACTAGAACGAAACAGCTGTCCAGTACTCCCAGGTGTTCCAATGGTTCTCTTCCCGATGTCTGTTCACGATGAAATCCTGTGACCAATCAATTCCCTGCAAACCAACACTTGAATGCCATAAAGTTAAAGTCTTTCTTTATGAAATCTGACAGCTTCAGTTACATGAAGAATATTTGAGCAAGATCATTTTGAACCACTTGATCGTAATTTGTGTATGACTCCGGAATTGAACTGCAGACTATTGTGCATTCTCTTTTTGATAACCACGCTGGTACATATTCATGGTTGAGTCTAAACAATATCCTCCTGTCACGGTATACATTCTTAGCTGAACAGTAGAAAGTGAATTAGTAAATACACACTGAAGTTGCCAAGAGCGTTATAGATGTTGCCTTTAACGTTTTGGCGAAGAAGAGCATGTGTGGAGAAGGTGAGTTTATAACTCATACACTGATCTATTTTGTTATTAAATGGCAATTAACTGTGATCTCTGCTGTCAGCTAACAAAATTGTACACATGTAGTATGATAGAAGTACAGTCTGCTTACAATCATCATCTGTTTTGTTCTCCTCAGTTTTTCTCGTTTTCTTCATCCGTGTTTTCCTTGAGATTTTCTTCTAAAAATTCTTACTTACACATAATGATATAGAAGTAGTTGGGATAATGAAAGTCGCCAGCTTACTGATGGTCACTGCATGGGTTTTCTGAAGTTGCAGTGGGAAGTCTTGACCAGTTGGATTCATCATGTCAAGGTGAAGTGGACGCTCATCAAAGGTATTGGTGGGGACAGCATGTTATATCATGAGTTGACAAGATTAAAATTCAGCAGTCAGTGAACTTCAGCACAGGTGACTGAATCTTCAAAGAAATTATCCTGGTAGACTGAAGGTGTCGGTCTTGATTCCTGGCAGGCTCATGAGTAAACATACATTGCTGCGGAAACAGCTGTCCAGTGCTGCCTGGTGTTTTCAGTGATCTTTCTCTCTATCTAAATGATGTGGATTCCTGACGAAAGTGTAACAAGTGAAATGTCGCTTTACTATTTGTAGACAGTCTAGTTAGTTTGATCTCAGTTCAAAATTTGATGAATACGAACACGCAACATATCGGGGAGGGTGATGGCAATACCGAGATAAAAGTGACAAACTTGTTAAGCAAGAAAGGTGAAATGAGGAAAATTTCTGCTTGATTAAGCATAAATACCATCGGAATATTTTGATCACAGTTTGATGTTACGGTTTCATACAAAGAAGCATTTCTTCTCATCCCACTTGTTCTTGTTGCCGTCATGGGTGGGTGTTTCTCATTTGTGTTTTAATCATATGTCGACCCGTGCTATTCTTCTCTCTCACCGGTTTCCAACAGCCAGTCAAAAAATCAGACAATCACGATTTGTATTCCATGCGAGAATATGATTTACTCTTGTTGTCGAAATTCTGTGAATGGACCTCATGGTAGCTCGAGAGAAATAATGTGAGCAATAATGGAAGATTGCATACAGATATGGAGTTAGCAATAAAGTCATCAGGAAACAGAATTTTATGTCACTGCTGTAACTGAGCCCTCTGTTTCACTGAGAACGCAAACAATGCAGAATAGTATGTGACCTTTGGTGATAGTTGTCACTGGACGTAGAAGTAGTGTATGGAGTAAGATACCTTAAAGTGCCGTAATTTAGTATTGTGGAATCAAAATATAACAATAGATTCTACACCGTAACTGAGAGGCAACAGAAAGTCGAAGACTGATGAAATCTCCGAAATTGTTCTCATTTCTGAATTATCAATTCAAGAAGGAGAGATTTGATTGAGAGAACTTCAAGTTGGATTTCGCCACGAACCACCATTAGTCACAGAACCATTGAGAACCAAGGATTATTAGACATTATTTTATCCTGCTTCAAGGCTTTTCAGCAGTACACCCTTTGAATCCACGAGAAATTGTTGTCGGATTTAAGGCTGCGACTTCGTTCAAGAATTATGATAGGAAGACGAGGCTCGTTGTATTTGATCATGTACTGAAAAGGCTGCCTAGTATCAAGAATGATATTCCTGATTTTAGTGGACTGGATTATGTGGGAAATTGTGAATGAGACCAAGAAGACAGGCACATATTGGACGAATGAGAATACGCTAGATGATTTGAACTTCAGTCACATCGACCGTCGTTGATCATCATCTACTTTGAACCCTGTGTTCATTGAGTTGGCTGAAGTCAGTCAATCAATCGAAATTATTCTCAGAGAAACCAAACTCAATACATGTCATGTAATTCACAATGGAGTGAATGTATTTCTCAAGTGAGTGACTCCTAAAAATTATTGAAAGTGCATTTCTTCTCTAAATCGTATTCATGTATGTGTAAAACTTGGGCACTGTGGTAGTAAGTAATTCCATATTAGTTTGGTTTTAAGATGTATCACCCGGTTATACGTCTAATGAATGCACTAATGTGAAATTGTCTTAGCAACCTTCTGGTGCATGATCACACCATGCAATGAGAATAAAAATGCATGAACTGTTGTAATTGGCGAGTGAGGCCATTGTAACAAAAGTGTAGTGTAGTGTATAACGAGATTTATAAATGATGATATTTGGATAACATGCATGGTCGCTTAATTCACTTATATAAGTAGTATAGTGCGTGTGCACATGCGAAACAGTCACATCGGTATATATCGTAGCCAAGAAGGTGAAATACAAGATTTTGTGACTGCATTCTTCTAAAAATGTTGACAGTTTTCTTCTAGGAATGAGAACGTGCACATTGAAATCGTATTTTCTCGTGATCTTTTATCACTTATGCAAAATGGATATTTGTGGTGTGGTAGTTGGTTTTATTACAGGTGATGACTGTTTAGCTCGATAATGCGTGTTCACTTCTTGTTTTCATTAATTTTTGCAAGTCGCCATGCAGTAATGTTCATGGTGGCTCAAAAATAACAAAAAAGATTATTCGGTGGGTTTCCACGTGCCTACGATGTGATAGACAGAGTCACTTTGCACGAAACCAATCACCACGTCCATGTATAGACGACTTGCTGTAAACAAGGAGTCAAATAGACACACTACTGTGATAATAAATAAACTTGAGCCTCTGCTTTCTGATCTCGTGAAGAGATGATGAGACATGTAGTAACCACTCCATACATAAATATATCAGGAACTTCCCTCAAGGTGAAGTGTATCCAAATTGATCAGACTTCAGTGTGTTTGATCTCACTCATGATTTCATTGGTTTGTATCACTGAGTGAATAACTCTCCAATGAAATAGAGATTTCTCCTGAAATCAATTCCTTCTCACATACTTTATCTGTCAATAAGTGACTAGTAACAAGTTCGAGGAGTGAGGAGTGGAGTGGAAGAGTGTGTGGTGTCACTCGGTGATCTTCACTGTGTATATCCAGTCAACCATCATTTCTTGGTGAATATTGGTTAGTGGGACCATAGGTTGTTGTCTGGCTCTATTTCACGTCTCTCCCTCCCTCTATCTCAACTGATGCCGTTTTAGTCGTCTGGAGTAACATTTTATCAGACCGTCAGGTGCTAAAAAATTGTACTAAACATTCCGCCTGATGTTTAAATGACCGGAAACTGAGAATAGAGAAGGAGTAACATCAGAGATTATTACGTGACACCAAGTACGTGTTGGTCGAAGTGAATTACAAAGTCGATTCATACTATTCCACTTCGTCTAATTACTTTCAACTGTACATCATATTTGCTTACAAGAATTTCGCGTCACTGGTGACTGACTTGAGGCGAAGTGATCACCATTGCTACTGGCTAGGTTCCAACGAGGCTAGTGACCAATTGAGTGAACAATCCACCATCATGAGAGTAGATCTACGAGCAACATTGGTGAATGGAAAAGACGACGCAGTCTTTTCACAAAATAATTTTTATAAGCGTCATTGATGACCTGGTTAGCTGGATGGCGAAATGGAACGCCGTCCTTATTTAACCACCTGAGAAGTTACACATGCTGTATTATTGATTCTGCACTGGAACCCACATTCCTGTTTAAGTCGTTCATTGACTATGCACTCAAGGCAATAACAGAATTAACATGCCCCTTAATAAAAGTATTAACATCAGTTGGTGTTTTACAGGGAACTGAATTCATCAGGAGGATATTTCATCGTTAATGAGCGCCTCCTGAGAAGTGTGCAAACTCCAAGATGATGCAGACTTCATTTCAACACCATGTGCTATTGCAATGAGAGCAATTCACACGATAGGCTGAAGATAATTTCTTCTCTCCATATGATTCCTAGGTAGAATTTATCGTGAAACATCATCAGAGGGAGAATTGTTCAAAACCAGTGACCAACGAATAGTTAATTCATCATTCTTCTTCAGAGATCTCTCCACAGTATGGTGCCTTAATACAAAACGCTGTCGAGGCGAGATTTCAAGTCACAAACTAGAATGAAACAGCTCTCCAGTACTCACTTGTATTCGATGATCCACTCAACAGCCATGTTTCGTGATGAAATCGAAGTTGAAAGTAAATCACATGCGTCGAAGTCAACATTTGAAAGAGATAACCAATATTATTAGTAATCATTCCTTTTGTTCCGAGTGCTGTATACCTATTTCAGACGTGATGGAATGTCATAGGATAAATCCTTTCATAGTGACCTGTGTCCACGAGTATGAAATGCAAGTTTCCCTTCACATGACCTCCTTCATTTCTCTATCAGACACACCTGACATGTGGATTCCCATTGATTCTTCACGCCGCTGTTTACTTCATATTTGGCTATACCACGTATCATTTCTATCCACATATCTCTTTATCTATCCTAAATCAAACTTCATTTCCCTCCACAGTTTCATTGTATAGTGAGTTCTACGCCTGTTCTTTGTTCTGGTGGATCTCCTTGTTTCTTCTCCTTCATGACCTGATATCTGATGTTTGGTGATGAACAATAGCACGGTTTTCTATGGGTTTTTATTCAATAACGATTTCGACATGTCTCTGCATCGTATAGAACGCCATTGTTGAGTATCTCCCCGAATCCTTTCAATGAGTTGACTGCTGAATACTTTCAAATCGATTTCATAGCAATGATCTGTGTCCAGATTTCAGGATCCTCTCTGTGTTATCATCATCATCGTAGCCTACTGTGTCAGAAACGAGGATTTCCTGTTTATGTAGGTGAATTTAAGAGGGTTCTGAGAAGTTATTTCCTATTAATATGAACTTGTTTGTCTCATTACCTCGACCTCTGTATTCACTCGCAGTGTCAAACATGTATCATGCTAATCCCAATTGAAGTGAACATTTTTTATTGATTTATTGAAATTAATGGTGCGATGATGATGACTTTGATGGAGGTGTGAATGTACTACTTATCATTTGCTCTAGATTGTGTACGGGCAACCGAAAATCTCCTGGTCTGAATGAATCATCGGTTCACTTTTATTTGACCTTCATATACAAACTTGATGGTTTTCCTCGAACTTCTGAACGAACTGGTCTTTACCTCTTTTCAAAGTATCTGTGTAACGACAGAAGACTAGGGCCAGGCAACAAATCGTCTATTGAGACAATCAACAGATATTAATCGATTTTTAAGTATATTATTATACGTTATTGATAACAGAGTGGTAATGTCTTTTGATTGGTTGTTCTCCTGCTGAAGTTTATTCTACCCTCTCCTTGTTGCCTTTTCTTAGTCAGTCCGCCGATATATCTGATAATTGTATATGTCTACGCTATGTCTGCTCTGATTGGTTGTTTAGTTGGTCTTTGTTCTTGTTTTTGTTCTCATAACCAAGGTTTATAATGCTAACATTTACGTAAATTGCTGTCTAACAATTTCGGTTAGCAGATAGCTCTCACCACACTTGATTTTCAGACGCAAGGTGCAACGTTTATCATTGATGTCTGCATAGCTAGCTGGCTAGAGAGCATGCTTCAGCAACCAGCAAACTTGACACGATGGCTTGCTAAATAGCATCGATGTTTGACTAGCTACCTTCAGCTTAATCAGTCGGCATAAAGAGTAGAGATCAACACCCAATGTTAGATGATGAAAGCTGTAGGCTAATAAATTTGGGAAATTATTTACCTCTAGAATAGATTTGGCTTCTGAAGTGTTCGATGACAGTTGCTTCAGCAGAATGTGACTGACTGATTTTCTTACACAAGTGTATTGAGAGGTCATTTCCTAACACCTTCTGTGGTGAAACATATTGGCCTGTGCTGGAGAAGATATCCTACTACATAACAACGCGTGTTCATCCCCTTCACGAATACACTAAGTTATCAATAGGACATATCTGAAGTCATATAGGTGGTGAGTGAAGGTGGTGCGAGTGAAGTGTATGCGATTTCATGATTGATGAATGATGATTTTTCTATGAAACAGATAGTCGCTCATATCAATTACATAAGTAGTATTAGGCGTGAACGTGTGTCTGTAAATTGGCGATTGAGAAATATTGAATTTGGAGAGGTGAAATACAGTATTTTGAGTCGAGTAAATGTTGAGATTCCCGAATTTCATGTTGAAAACAAATCCTCAAGTAAATTCGCAAAAGGGATATTTGTGGGAAGGTAGTCAGTTTTAATACAGGTAGTAAAAAATTTCCCCCAGAATTTGCAATCTTTCAAACTCGGAATATTTTTGCAAGCTACCATGATTTTAAGTTCATGGTGGCTCAATATTAGGAAAAGAAAGGCAGTCCACGAATTTTTCGCTCACCGCAATCTCACTCTACTTCTTGTCTTATTCCATCAGCGTTTGAAAATAATAAATTCGCCACGCGGTCGTATTCCATTAACCCAATATCATCAAAATTGTAAATTACACGTAATCACATATGACTTGTATGCATCAAAATAAGGCATAATCATCCTAGTCAGTGATTGATCTGCTCATACATTTTACTGACATTATTTCTACTGACGGTCTTCCCATTAAAAACACAATATTCCCATTTAAAGCCTGGCCAACAAACTCACACTTTTGTATCAAGCTGATTCTCGATTTATTTAGCATCGAATTTTCATTCCCAGATGCCCAGGGAATGCAATTATTCTTCGCATGTACATCAGCTTGAAATCACCTATATCTACTGATAGAGGCAATGCAGATCTCACACATGCCTCAACATGCCTCAGAGAAAACTACGCTGTATCATACGAAATTTATTTACAATAAGCAAAGATATTAATGAAGCAAAAGGAAAAGTATGAGAGCATACTAGAAGTTGCACTAAAACGAAAAGAAACTACTTTTGAAGAAACAAGGAAGAAACAAATCAATATTTTAATAAACTGATGATCGTAAAATGCACGAATGATATACAAGTAACTAAATCAAATTGGATTGTAAACATGTCAGACACAGCGGTAAGAGAAGCAGAGGAAGGCGTACTGATGAAAGGGCAGAACTTGACTATGAGTAACAAAAGATTAAAACCTGAGGATATCATGCTGGTAGTTGAAACAGCACTAGAAGGATATGACAAGCAAAAAACAGAATTGGTACGGACATTATTTGAATTTACTTTAAAAACACAAATTCCGAAATACTAAATATGACGAATGAGGAACTAAATTCCTGATTCACACCAGGTTTCAATCCATTTGCTGTCAGATAAACTTATATAGCTGCATCAATGAAGGCATTCTTATGGGCAAACCCTTTTTCTTTCTTAAGCTTTCTCAAATATTTCATCTAAGTTCAGTATGTATATATGCTATAATGAAAATTCTAAATTACCAATATCAAAAATGTGCATTTCGGTCGATCGAAATGTCTGAAAATGAGAAGTTGTCACCTCCCTCATTAGTTGAGATAGTATGCACCACAAAGTTGGCTGAGGAGGCTGACGTGGATTTGAGAAACATCTTCTAATCGGATACATATCCCAACTATACGAGAACTGTCTTTCAAAGAATTTCCACACAATGTATTCACATATGTGTAATAACAGACACTGTGATGGTGGCTGAAAATGGATGGTTGTTTAGAAGTGGAGAAACAGACGATCCTTGATGTCTTTACCCTGACTAAAACCGGCACAATGCAGTGAGACTACTGAAAGTAGACCGCTGGAACAGAAGGGTGTGGAGAGAGAGAGCGTGTGTTAGCGGTATAAAACATGTTGCTGGCCTATCCAATTGGATAGGAATAAATGTGTTAAAATATTAGCCCACTCATAATCTTATGTCATTTGAATGACTGAATGACGTGCCTTCAACCGTCAGCTGGGGACGAAAATAGAGCCCCAGTGTCTCAATTCAGACTTCCATTATGCTTTGTCTGTCCATCAACTAAATAATAAACAATCGATGACCTTTTTGTCACATGACATTACAACCAATCAGAATCCAATGAAGGTAAGGAAAACTACAACTGTCTATCTGATTGCTTCATGAATGTGTATTAGTCATTTTCATATTGACTGGGGTTGTCAGAAAAAATGTGATGAAGTGTGAATGAACAATTGAGTGATATGGTGCTGTTTTATAGTCGTCAACAGGATACAAGTGTCATCGGGGTGAGAGAATTGCGATAACCATAAAATACGTACAAAGACACATCAACAAACCTGGCACTGAATGTGAGGATCGACCGATAATGTCTAATGTCTAAATAAAGAGGCTAAATTGCAAATTATAATAAGATGTTACAGAATTGGTAGGCTTAGTATAAAATCACAACGGGTTAGATTGAGAAGAACATGAAGTTCAGCAAAGATGGCGATCTTTTCGGCGATTTCATTCTCAAGAGCTGTACAATCGCATATATATATATATATATATAAGTTTACATGGATACAATTCTTATTTGTTTAATTCCACATAGTAACGAAGGTGATAATAATTTTCAACTTGATACGAAAGTTTGAAGCTACGAATATAAATTACAAAGGGGTTAGAGACAAGATTGATTTCCTAGGATTAGATAACAGTTACAACGTATGCAAAATTAATATTTGATAACTGGAGAAAAAGTTTTCAAGGCGAATAAAAGGTGAGGTGATAATTGTTTTCAACTTGATATGAATTACAAGAGGCTTAGAAGGAATTACAGGTGTCAACAAAATGAGCATGGAAACAAATTGAGATGAAAATTTTCAACTTGAAATGTAAGTTAGGAGGTGTGTGAGAATATAGATTAAAAGAGGCATAGAAACAAAAAATTACACAGGATTAGAATATAATTGTAAAATGGTTATTCTAAACGGATTACAAGTGTGATCAGGAGGAGCATGGGAACAAACTTGAAATAACTGATTTTATAATTGAAGAAAGTCGGATGAATTGAATGAAGGTAAAGAGAGAAAATTACACATACACCCACAGATAACAAAACAAGAAACTGAAGGATAAGGGAACATACCGAACCAGGTCCAAGGTAGTTGTACAGGCTGGACTAGTTTCTTTCGAACACATAGCTCCGGCTTTTCGATGCATATGGCGAGAGCTTCCGCCCTACAAAGAAGTCGGAAGCACACTGTCTTTGGCATATTTTTGAAAGTGCCTATCTTCCATTCTCGTGCATGATCACACCATGCAATGAGCATAACAATGCATGAATTGTTTTAATTGGTGAGTGAGACCATTGTAACGAAACTATGATGCATAACGTGATTTATGAATGATGATATTTGAATAACATGCATGGTCGCTTAATTCACTTATATAAGTAGTATAGTGCGTGTTCACATGCGATACAGTCACATCGGTATATATCGTAGCCAAGAAGGTGAAATACAAGATTTTGTGACTGCAATCTTCTGAAAATTGTGACAGTTTTCTTCTAGGAATGAGAAATTGCATATTGAAATCGTATTCTCTCGTAATTTTCCATCACTTGTGCAAAATGGTTATTTGTGGTGTGGTAGTCAGTTTTATTACAGGTGATGACTGCTTTAAAGCATTGGGCGATCTACTCGACTGAAGCAATATTTGCAAGCCTCCATGCAATTACGTTCATGGTGGCTCAATAATAACAAAAGAGATTATTCGGTGGGTTTCCACTTGCCTACAATGAGATAAACAGTCTCACTTTACAGAAAACCAATCACCATGTCCATGTTTAGACGACTCGCTGTAAACAAGGCGTCAACGAGCCACACTATTGTGACAATAAATAAACTTGAGCCTCTGCTTTCTGATCACCTGAAGAGATGATGAGACATGTAGTAACCACTCCATACATAAAAATATCAGTAACTTCCCTCAAGGTGAAGTGTAGCCAAATTGATCAGACTTCAGTGTGTTTGATCTCACTCATGATTTCATTTGTTTGTATCACTGAGTGAATGTCTCTCCAATGAAATAAAGATTTCTCCTGAAATCAATTCCTTCTCACATACTTTATCTGTCAATCAGTGACTAGTAACAAGTTCGAGGAGTGGAGTGGAGTGGAGTGGAAGAGTGTGTGGTGTCACTCGGTGATCTTCACTGTGTATATCCAGTCAACCATCATTTCTTAGTGAATATTGGTTAGTGGGACCATAGGTTGTTGTCTGGCTCTCCCTCCCTCTATCTCAACTGATGCCGTTTTAGTCGTCTGGAGTAACATTTTATCAGACCGTCAGGTGCTAAAAATTGTTTTAAACATTCCACATGATGTTTAAATGACCGGAAACTGAGAATAGAGAAGGAGTAACATCAGAGATTATTACGTGACACCAAGTACGTGTTGGTCGAAGTGAATTACAAAGTCGATTCATACTATTCCACTTCGTCTAATTACTTTCAACTGTACATCATATTTGCTTACAAGAATTTCGCGTCACGGTTGAAACACTGGTGAGTGATTTTAGGCAGGGTGATCACCATTGCTACTGGCTAAGTGCTACCAAGCCTAGTGACCAGTTGAGTGAACAATCCGCCATCATGAGAGTAAATCTAAAAGAAACATTGTTGAATGCACAGTTGACAAGCCCACATGATTGCACAGAGATAAATATTGCCGAAGATAATCGAAATAGGATATCTTATGTCACCTCCAGTCGTATACTCCAGTGTATCCGCACATATTAAATCACAAACACTGAAAGAAACCAGAAGAGTTACGGTTTGCATATAGAGATCTCGAAAACCACTTGAGCATTATTAGCTAACAGGTTATCAACTGTGCGATTGCACGTCATTTGTTCCACACTGATCATATTGGTGACAATCTGAAGGCGTTTGAAGCAATCAGAAAGCAAGAAAATCAGTGAGTCACATTCTGATGAATCACCGGAAATCAACCACTTCAATAGCCAAATCTTTTTTAGAGGTAAATAGTTTCTCAAATTTATTAGCCTGCAGGTTTCATCGTCTAACACTGAGTGCTGATTTCTACGCTTTATGCCGACTGATTAAGCTGAAGGTAGCTAGTCATATATTCATGCTATTTAGCACGCTATCGTGTCGAGTTTGCTGGTTGTTCAAGCATGCGCTCTAGCCAGCTATCTATGCAGACATCAATGATAAACGTTGCACCTGGAGTCAGAAAATCAAATGTGGAGAGAGCTGTCTGCCAGCAGAAATTGTTAGACAGAAATTTATGTCAATGTTTACATCCAAAATCTTGTTCAACAGAAAAAACCAAGAACAAAGACTAACTCAACAATCAATCACAGCTGACTTAGCATGGACGGATACGATTATCAGATATATCGACGGACTGTCTGAGAAATGGCAGAAAGAGATAACAGAATAACCTTCAGTAGGAGAACAACCAATCAGAAGACGTTACCTCTCTGCTAACAATTACGTATAATGATGTTCATAAAAATCGATTAATATCTGTTGATTTTCGTAAGAGACGGTCTGTTGCCTGGCCCTAGTCTTCTGTCGTTACACAAGTACTTTTAAAAGAGGTAAAAATCATCTGGTCCAGTAGTTCGACGAAAACTATCAATTCCAATTGAACCAATGATTCATTCAGACCAGGAGTTTTTCGTTTGCTTGTACACAATATTGAGCAAATGACAGGTAGTAAATTCACACCTCGATCAAATCCTCATCATCGCCCCATTATATTCAATGAATAAATCAAAAAATATTCACTTCAAATGGCATCAGCATCATACATGATTGACATGGTGAGTGAATACATTTCATATAGATTTTCGAAATATCTTAATGTGACATGAGATGACACATAAGAATACTAAGTTGACGATTATCATGAGGGAGATGAATGAGAGAATGAAATTTCAGACTTGTTGGTAACTGGAATGTCTACCGATTTAGAGAGAATAGAGTGAAACAGGGGATTGTGATTCACACACATGCACAAACTAAGTTGCAATCACGGTGCATACGGCTTTTCAATAGAATATAGAAAGATTGTTCAGGTCAACGTGTAGCATCATCGAACTCTCCAACAATTCATCTCAGCGTCTTCGATTTCCTAAAGACTTCCTGCAACGTCGATGGAGAAAGAATTCGAGAGCAACTTCAACATTGTGGAGTGCGTCGCCACAAATATTCACAAGTCTCATCCACTAGTGGTGTGATGAGGACAAATACCGAGAACATCGTAACCTACTGCTCACTGGTGTATTTGAAGTGAGGGTAGGAGTTGATATGATGATGGTGATATTCATGGCAGCAGTCGAGACAATGAGACAAACAAGTTCAGATTAATGGGAAATAACCTCTCAGAACCCTCTTAAATTCATCCACATAGACAGGAAATCATCGTTTCAAACACAGTAGGCTACGATGATGATGATAACACAGAGAGGATCCTGAAATCAGGACACAGATCATTGCTATGAAATCGATGTGAAAGTATTCAGCAGTCAACTCATTGAAAGGATTCGAAGAGATACTCAACAATGGCGCTCTATACGATGCAGAGACATATCGAATTCGTTAAAGAATAAATACACACAGAAAAACGTGCTACGGTTCGACACTGAATAACAGACATGTGGACAGTGAAGAAAAAACTAGGAGACCTGGCATAACAAAGAACAGGCGTAGAACCCACCATCCAACGAAACTGTGGAGGGAAATGAAGTTCGATTTAGGATAGATAAAGAGATAGGTGGATAGAAATGGTACGTGATATAGTCAAATAAGAAGTGAACAGCGTCGCGAAGAATGAATGTGAATCCACATGTCAGGTGTGTCTGATGGAGAAATGAAGGAGGTCATGTGAAGAGAAAAACTGTTTGTCAGTAATCGTGGACGCAGGTCACTATGATGGGATCTATCCTATCATATTCCATCTCGTCTGGAATGTGTATACACCACTGGGAACAAAAGGAATGAATACCAATAATATTGGTTATCTCTTTCAAATGTTGACTTCAACGCACGTGATTTAATTTCAACTTCGATTTCATCACGAAACATGGCTGGTGAGTGGATCATCGAATACAAGTGAGTACTGGAGAGCTGTTTCATTCTAGTTTGTGACTGGAAATCTCGCCTCGAATTCTTTTTCTATGAAGGGAACGGAATGCGGAGAGATCTCTGAAGAAGAACGATGAATTAACTCTTCAATGGTCACTGGTTTTGAAGAATTCTCTCACTGCTGTTGTTTCACGATAAATTCCATCTAGAAATCATAAGAGGAGAACAAGTGATATTCAGCCTATCGTGTGAACTGCTCTCATTGCAAGAGCACACGGTGTTGAAATGAATTCTGCATCACGATGGAGTTTCCACACTTCTCAGGAGGCGCTCATTAACGATGAAATATCCTTCTGATGAATTCAGTTCCCAGTGACAACCAACTGATGTCAATAATTTTATTAGGCTGCATGTTAATTCTGTTATTGCCTTGAGTGCATAGTCAGTGAACGACTTAAACAGGAATGTGGGTTCCAGTGTAGAATCAATAATGCAGTATGTTTAACTTCTCAGGGGATTAAATAAGGACGGCGTTCCATTTATCCATCAAGCTAATCAGGTCATCAATGACGCTTATAAAATTTATTTTGTGAAAAGACTGCGTCGTCTCTGTGCATTCACCAATGTTGCTCGTAGATCTACTCTCATGATGGTGGATTGTTCACTCAACTGGTCACTAGGCTTGGTAGCACTTAGCCAGTAGCAATGGTGATCACCCTGCCTAAAATCACTCACCAGTGTTTCAACCGTGACGCGAAATTCTTGTAAGCAAATATGATGTACAGTTGAAAGTAATTAGACGAAGTGGAATAGTATGAATCGACTTTGTAATTCACTTCGACCAACACGTACTTGGTGTCACGTAATAATCTCTGATGTTACTCCTTCTCTATTCTCAGTTTCCGGTCATTTAAACATCATGTGGAATGTTTAAAACAATTTTTAGCACCTGACGGTCTGATAAAATGTTACTCCAGACGACTAAAACGGCATCAGTTGAGATAGAGGGAGGGAGAGCCAGACAACAACCTATGGTCCCACTAACCAATATTCACTAAGAAATGATGGTTGACTGGATATACACAGTGAAGATCACCGAGTGACACCACACACTCTTCCACTCCACTCCACTCCACTCCTCGAACTTGTTACTAGTCACTGATTGACAGATAAAGTATGTGAGAAGGAATTGATTTCAGGAGAAATCTTTATTTCATTGGAGAGACATTCACTCAGTGATACAAACAAATGAAATCATGAGTGAGATCAGACA
This sequence comes from Trichobilharzia szidati, assembly GCA_944472155.2. Taxonomy (NCBI): domain Eukaryota; kingdom Metazoa; phylum Platyhelminthes; class Trematoda; order Strigeidida; family Schistosomatidae; genus Trichobilharzia; species Trichobilharzia szidati. The sequence goes on along the minus strand of OX235272.1, from coordinate 131,713,671 downwards.
CACTGAAGTCTGATCAATTTGGCTACACTTCACCTTGAGGGAAGTTACTGATATTTTTATGTATGGAGTGGTTACTACATGTCTCATCATCTCTTCAGGTGATCAGAAAGCAGAGGCTCAAGTTTATTTATTGTCACAATAGTGTGGCTCGTTGACGCCTTGTTTACAGCGAGTCGTCTAAACATGGACATGGTGATTGGTTTTCTGTAAAGTGAGACTGTTTATCTCATTGTAGGCAAGTGGAAACCCACCGAATAATCTCTTTTGTTATTATTGAGCCACCATGAACATAATTGCATGGCGACTTGCATTTATCGAGGAGAGCATAAAACAACGCCTGAGCTGGGAAAGCAGTCATTACCTGTAATAAAACCGACTACCACACCACAAATATCCATTTTGCGTAAGTGATAAAAGATCACGAGAAAATACGATTTCAATGTGAAATTTCTCATTCCTGGAAGAAAACTGACCAAATTTTTAGAAGAATGCAGTCACGAAATCTTGTATTTCACCTTCTTGGCTACGATATATACCGATGTGACTGTTTCGCATGTGCACACGCCTTATACTGCTTATATAAGTGAATTAAGCGACCATGCATGTTATTCAAATATCATCATTCATAAATCATGTTATACACGTTGTCAATGTTGTCATGTTGTCAATTCCATATAAGTGCCTTTATTAGACGTATCACCGTGTGATACATTTAATAAACCAGCTCATATGAAAATACTTACTACCACAGTGACCAAGTTTTACACATACATGAATATGACTTACGGAAGAAAAGCACTTTCATTAATTCTCAGGAGTGACTCACTTGAGATAAACACTCACTCCTTTGTGAATGACATGACATGTATTGAGTTTGATTTCTCTGAGAATCATTTCGATTGATTGACCAATTTCGGCCAACTTAATAAACACAGGGTTCAAAGTTGATGATGATCAACGAAGGTCGATATGACTGAAGTTGAAATCATCTAGCGTATTCTCATTGGTCCAATGTATGCCTGTCTTCTTGGTCTCATTCACAATTTCCCGCATAATCCATTCCAATACAATTAGGTATACCGCAGATCATCATTTCATTTGTATGTTGTATGAAGAATATTCGGTTTTCTTCAATTAAGTAAGCGATGGATTTCAAACTGTGTGTTAACATACTCCAAAGGAAATACGGACGTCGTTATGTGAGATTTTAGAATTCTATAGGTTGTAAACAACTGGCGGATAGTTTCGAAATGAAACGAAATCGTGTTATTCTTCTTCAGTGATTAATTTCACTACACGCCAACTAACGTAGAAGGAGAAAGTCAGCCGTACCGTAGATAATGCTGAAGTCTTCAATTTCTCTTCATAATAACGTTCGTGCATAACATCACTGTTTCTTTCTATTAACCACATAAACCTCCACTTCTTGTCACAACGCGGTCTTTCTTGTGATATAAGGCATCCTTTCCTCACAATCAATGAGAGAAATAGTTATTTAAAATCCAGTGCAGTGGATATTATGGTGGGAACACATAATACACACTCTTATCTAAGGGACAGCACTCTTTCGCTGAAGCATATGAGTCTGGGGATCATTTCTTCCTAATTGTTGTCTGTCTCCATACCAATGTTCCAGTGATAGAAACTATATGTTTTCTGTGTGGCTTTATCCAATGCAACAGCATAGATGTCGGCATACAGATCCATCATCTAAAGGAGCTGCTACCACATGGTACCTTCAATGTCCATTTCAGATTCAACGATGAATTCTACGAGCAAATAGATGGCGTAGCAATGGCCTTTCCACTGGACCTCTCTTGACCAACTGTTTTATGGCCAGCCTCGAACACAAATTATTGTCATGGAATATGATTTGCCTCCATCTTTACAAGATATACATTGATGATACTTTCATCATTTGTGATGAGAACCTGCACCTAGAACACTTACTTCAAACCTTCAGCTACTCCCACCACAATACCAACTTTACTCGTGAAGCTGAATCCGACGGAATGTCCCACTTCCTCGACGTCCATCTGACAATGAACGCCGACAACTCTCTGTTCACTTTTATGTTTGTGAGATGTGGCTTCTGAAAGTAGGAGGTATGAAAAATATTGCGAGATTCTTGCTGCATATGCATTGATTCAATTGCACACTTCAGATTCAAAAACAAGTTCAGTAGGTAGTGAGGAGACATCAGTCGATTTTACTATTAGTCGTCAATAATGGAACTATCTGGTACATAAGCTCCATCACAGCTCTTCACAGAAATGCACTCTGAGCAAAATGGGATTAGGTTAAAAAGTTGAGAGTAGTCGCATAAAAGCATGACATCAGTCCACAAAACCATTTGGTCGGCGGTTTGAGTCAGACACAATACGTGATTGGAATCCTCAGGTTGCTTATGATCACTAGCTTTTGACGTCAGAAAACATTTTCACATTCGTAGAGATGAATTCCCTCTCTAACCACCGAAATTCCGAGCATCTTCATTAATCAACACTAACTTATATTTGTTTGATACATACTTGTCCTATATGGCGGTATTACATAGTCACGTTTATCTTCAATATGCTTATTTCGAAGTATTTCACGGTGAGAAGGCCGGATCAATGCACAGTGTAGTGTTAATTTCTAATTTAGTCATATTACCAGTCTTCATTATTAACTATGCGTAAACCACTTGTACTGGTGGTTAGATAACTAATTCACGTATGCACACATACACTCATTCTACAAGAGAAGTGGATGATTGCCAGTAATGTACTTAAACTGCATCAGTAAGGAGTGCTTTCAATTTAGAGTTAATCGGTGATCAATATGGATTTCTTTGTATCAAAGTGAAATTAGACAGGACCTAAATAGCGATTTCAAGTGATTGATTTTCTTCGAAGATATTTTTGGCAACTCTGTGAAGTATGCAATAGGAAAGACATAAGTTAGCAAAGAGAGATCTCTTTCCGCAAATTTACTTCAAAGTTGTATGGTTGAGTAAAGGGATTTATAACTACGATGTTCGGAAATGTGAATATGTCAATATGATATGCTGGAAATATGGATGGATGAGTGAAATGTTGTTAAAGTAGTAGACTAGATAAAATGTTAGAATATGATAGCATAACATAAAGTAAAGTGAAATGAAACAAGAATGGAACACTGAACACGCTTCATCTAGTCTACTACTTTAACAACATTTCACTCATCCATCCATGTTTCCATCATATTATCTATTTATATACATATATCATATTATGTATAATATTCACATATTCACATTACCGAATGTCCTTTATTTTCCGATCATCTATTTCACACTTGTCTATTGAACTTTAGCTTGACCTCTATCTATGTAGTTTAGTTACTCATTCATATATCAAATACAGCGTTGTAAATTGGCAACAGAGACCAGAGGTTATTGTCAGTTAGTAACAAAATTAATCAAAATGTATATGAGCAACTAACAGTGTCACATGAGAAACTGAGAATTCTGATGTAATCGACAGGGTTGACAACTAATTATTTGAATGATGAACAGTCATTTCGAAATGACAGATTGAAGACAAGAGAACAAAGGACCCAAAAGGAGTCATAAAAATATAAAGCACTTTACTGAGAGTTTGTCACGAAGCTATTCAGGAAAACAAATAATCAACACTAACGCCGTCGTAGTAAAATAGTCTGGATGAAAGGTTCTAGAACATAAATTCACAACAAGGGTTATAGCTTGTTGGGTGTGATGACACATATTGTTCAGCGACGGCATTGACTAGTGTTATCATCACATCGTGAATCGGCACAAATTGCTATTTATATGGTGGTCAGTGGGTCAGGTTTCAGTGGCGTAATGGTCTACTTGCTCACCTTGTAGCCGACATGTCCTAGGTTAAAAATCCCGGTGGGTGGATGCTAATGAACAGTCCCCAACTAGAACGAAACAGCTGTCCAGTACTCCCAGGTGTTCCAATGGTTCTCTTCCCGATGTCTGTTCACGATGAAATCCTGTGACCAATCAATTCCCTGCAAACCAACACTTGAATGCCATAAAGTTAAAGTCTTTCTTTATGAAATCTGACAGCTTCAGTTACATGAAGAATATTTGAGCAAGATCCTTTTGAACCACTTGATCGTAATTTGTGTATGACTCCGGAATTGAACTGCAGACTATTGTGCATTCTCTTTTTGATAACCACGCTGGTACATATTCATGGTTGAGTCTAAACAATATCCTCCTGTCACGGTATACATTCTTAGCTGAACAGTAGAAAGTGAATTAGTAAATACACACTGAAGTTGCCAAGAGCGTTATAGATGTTGGCTTTAACGTTTTGGCGAAGAAGAGCATGTGTGGAGAAGGTGAGTTTATAACTCATACACTGATCTATTTTGTTATTAAATGGCAATTAACTGTGATCTATGCTGTCAGCTAACAAAATTCTACATATGTAGTATGATAGAAGTACAGTCTGCTTACAATCATCATCTGTTTTGTTCTCCTCAGTTTTTCTCGTTTTCTTCATCCGTGTTTTCCTTGAGATTTTCTTCTAAAAATTCTTACTTACACATAATGATATAGAAGTAGTTGGGATAATGAAAGTCGCCAGCTTACTGATGGTCACTGCATGGGTTTTCTGAAGTTGCAGTGGGAAGTCTTGACCAGTTGGATTCATCATGTCAAGGTGAAGTGGACGCTCATCAAAGGTATTGGTGGGGACAGCATTTTATATCATGAGTTGACAAGATTAAAATTCAGCAGTCAGTGAACTTCAGCACAGGTGACTGAATCTTCAAAGAAATTATCCTGGTAGACTGAAGGTGTCGGTCTTGATTCCTGGCAGGCTCATGAGTAAACATACATTGCTACGGAAACAGCTGTCCAGTGCTGCCTGGTGTTTTCAGTGATCTTTCTCTCTATCTAAATGATGTGGATTCCTGACGAAAGTGTAACAAGTGAAATGTCGCTTTACTATTTGTAGACAGTCTAGTTAGTTTGATCTCAGTTCAAAATTTGATGAATACGAACACGCAACATATCGGGGAGGGTGATGGCAATACCGAGATAAAAGTGACAAACTTGTTAAGCAAGAAAGGTGAAATGAGGAAAATTTCTGCTTGATTAAGCATAAATACCATCGGAATATTTTGATCACAGTTTGATGTTACGGTTTCATACAAAGAAGCATTTCTTCTCATCCCACTTGTTCTTGTTGCCGTCATGGGTGGGTGTTTCTCATTTGTGTTTTAATCATATGTCGACTAGTGCTATTCTTCTCTCTCACCGGTTTCCAACAGCCAGTCAAAAAATCAGACAATCACGATTTGTATTCCATGCGAGAATATGATTTACTCTTGTTGTCGAAATTCTGTGAATGGACCTCATGGTAGCTCGAGAGAAATAATGTGAGCAATAATGGAAGATTGCATACAGATATGGAGTTAGCAATAAAGTCATCAGGAAACAGAATTTTATGTCACTGCTGTAACTGAGCCCTCTGTTTCACTGAGAACGCAAACAATGCAGAATAGTATGTGACCTTTGGTGATAGTTGTCACTGGACGTAGAAGTAGTGTATGGAGTAAGATACATTAAAGTGCCGTAATTTAGTATTGTGGAATCAAAATATAACAATAGATTCTACACCGTAACTGAGAGGCAACAGAAAGTCGAAGAATGATGAAATCTCCGAAATTGTTCTCATTTCTGAATTATCAATTCAAGAAGGAGAGATTTGATTGAGAGAACTTCAAGTTGGATTTCGCCACGAACCACCATTAGTAACAGAACCACTGAGAACCAAGGATGATCAGATATTATTTTATCCTGCTTCAAGGCTTTTCAGCAGTACACCCTTTGAATCCACGAGAAATTGTTGTCGGATTTAAGGCTGCGACTTCGTTCAAGAATTATGATAGAAAACCAGGCTCGTTGTATTTGATCATGTACTGAAAAGGCTGCCTAGTATCAAGAATGATATTCCTGATTTTAGTGGACTGGATTATGTGGGAAATTGTGAATGAGACCAAGAAGACAGGCATACATTGGACGAATGAGAATACGCTAGATGATTTGAACTTCAGTCACATCGACCGTCGTTGATCATCATCTACTTTGAACCCTGTGTTCATTGAGTTGGCTGAAGTCAGTCAATCAATCGAAATTATTCTCAGAGAAACCAAACTCAATACATGTCATGTAATTCACAATGGAGTGAATGTATTTCTCAAGTGAGTGACTCCTAAAAATTATTGAAAGTGCATTTCTTCTCTAAATCGTATTCATGTATGTGTAAAACTTGGGCACTGTGGTAGTAAGTAATTCCATATTAGTTTGGTTTTAAGATGTATCACCCGGTTATACGTCTAATGAATGCACTAATGTGAAATTGTCTTAGCAACCTTCTGGTGCATGATCACACCATGCAATGAGAATAAAAATGCATGAACTGTTGTAATTGGCGAGTGAGGCCATTGTAACAAAAGTGTAGTGTAGTGTATAACGAGATTTATAAATGATGATATTTGGATAACATGCATGGTCGCTTAATTCACTTATATAAGCAGTATAAGGCGTGTGCACATGCGAAACAGTCACATCGGTATATATCGTAGCCAAGAAGGTGAAATACAAGATTTTGTGGCTGCATTCTTCTAAAAATGTTGACAGTTTTCTTCTAGGAATGAGAACGTGCACATTGAAATCGTATTTTCTCTTGATCATTTATCACTTATGCAAAATGGTTATTTGTGGTGTGGTAGTTGGTTTTATTACAGGTGATGACTGTTTAGCTCGATAATGCGTGTTCACTTCTTGTTTTCATTAAATTTTGCAAGTCGCCATGCAGTAATGTTCATGGTGGCTCAAAAATAACAAAAAAGATTATTCGGTGGGTTTCCACGTGCCTACGATGTGAAAGACAGTCTCACTTTGCACAAAAACCAATCTCCATGTATAGACGACATGCTGTGAACAAGGAGTCAACGAGCCACACTATTGTGACAATAAATAAACTTGAGCCTCTGCTTTCTGATCACCTGAAGAGATGATGAGACATGTAGTAACCACTCTATACATAAATATATCAGGAACTTCCCTCAAGGTGAAGTGTGTCCAAATTGATCAGACTTCAGTGTGTTTGATCTCACTCATGATTTCATTGGTTTGTATCACTGAGTGATTGTCTCTCCAATGAAATAAAGATTTCTCCTGAAATCAATTCCTTCTCACATACTTTATCTGTCAATCAGTGACTAGTAACAAGTTCGAGGAGTGGAGTGGAGTGGAGTGGAGTGGAACAGTGTGTGGTGTCACTCGGTGATCTTCACTGTGTATATCCAGTCAACCATCATTTCTTGGTGAATATTGGTTAGTGGGACCACAGGTTGTTGTCTGGCTCTATTTCACGTCTCTCCCTCCCTCTATCTCAACTGATGCCGTTTTAGTCGTCTGGAGTAACATTTTATCAGACCGTCATGTGCTAAAAAATTGTACTAAACATTCCGCCTGATGTTTAAATGACCGGAAACTGAGAATAGAGAAGGAGTAACATCAGAGATTATTTTACAACCGCAGCGTAAGTGTTGATTATTTGTTTTCCTGAATAGCTTCGTGACAAACTCTCAGTGTAGTGCTTTATATTTTTATGACTCCTTTTGGGTCCTTTGTTCTCTTGTCTCCAATCTGTCATTTCGAAATGACTGTTCATCATTCAAATAATTAGTTGTCAACCCTGTCGATTACATGAGAATACTCAGTTTCTCATGTGACACTGTTAGTTGCTCATATACATTTTGATTAATTTTGTTACTAACTGACAATAACCTCTGGTCTCTGTTGCCAATTTACAACGCTGTATTTGATATATGAATGAGTAACTAAACTACATAGATAGAGGTCAACCTGAAGTTCAATAGACAAGTGTGAAATAGATGATCGGAAAATGAAGGACATTCGGTAATGTGAATATGTGAATATTATACATAATATGATATATGTATATAAATAGATAATATGATGGAAACATGGATGGATGAGTGAAATGTTGTTAAAGTAGTAGACTAGATGAAGCGTGTTCAGTGTTCCATTCTTGTTTCATTTCACTTTACTTTATGTTATGCTATCTATCATATTCTAACATTTTATCTAGTCTACTACTTTAACAACATTTCACTCATCCATCCATGTTCCCAGCATATCATATTGACATATTCACATTTCCGAACATCGTAGTTATAAATCCCTTTACTCAACCATACAACTTTGAAGTAAATTTGCGGAAAGAGATCTCTCTTTGCTAACTTATGTCTTTCCTATTGCATACTTCACAGAGTTGCCAAAAATATCTTCGAAGAAAATCAATCACTTGAAATCGCTATTTAGGTCCTGTCTAATTTCAGTTTGATACAAAGAAATCCATATTGATCACCGATTAACTCTAAATTGAAAGAACTCCTTACTGATGCAGTTTAAGTACATTACTGGCAATCATCCACTTCTCTTGTAGAATGAGTGTATGTGTGCATACGTGAATTAGTTATCTAACCACCAGTACAAGTGGTTTACGCCTAGTTAATAATGAAGACTGGTAATATGACTAAATTAGAAATTAACACTACACTGTGCATTGATCCGGCCTTCTCACCGTGAAATACTTCGAAATAAGCATATTGAAGATAAACGTGACTATGTAATACCGCCATATAGGACAAGTATGTATCAAACAAATATAAGTTAGTGTTGATTAATGAAGATGCTCGGAATTTCGGTGGTTAGAGAGGGAATTCATCTCTACGAATGTGAAAATGTTTTCTGACGTCAAAAGCTAGTGATCATAAGCAACCTGAGGATTCCAATCACGTATTGTGTCTGACTCAAACCGCCGACCAAATGGTTTTGTGGACTGATGTCATGCTTTTATGCGACTACTCTCAACTTTTTAACCTAATCCCATTTTGCTCAGAGTGCATTTCTGTGAAGAGCTGTGATGGAGCTTATGTACCAGGTAGTTCCATTATTGACGACTAATAGTAAAATCGACTGATGTCTCCTCACTACCTACTGAACTTGTTTTTGAATCTGAAGTGTGCAATTGAATCAATGCATATGCAGCAAGAATCTCGCAATATTTTTCATACCTCCTACTTTCAGAAGCCACATCTCACAAACATAAAAGTGAACAGAGAGTTGTCGGCGTTCATTGTCAGATGGACGTCGAGGAAGTGGGACATTCCGTCGGATTCAGCTTCACGAGTAAAGTTGGTATTGTGGTGGGAGTAGCTGAAGGTTTGAAGTAAGTGTTCTAGGTGCAGGTTCTCATCACAAATGATGAAAGTATCATCAATGTATATCTTGTAAAGATGGAGGCAAATCATATTCCATGACAATAATTTGTGTTCGAGGCTGGCCATAAAACAGTTGGTCAAGAGAGGTCCAGTGGAAAGGCCATTGCTACGCCATCTATTTGCTCGTAGAATTCATCGTTGAATCTGAAATGGACATTGAAGGTACCATGTGGTAGCAGCTCCTTTAGATGATGGATCTGTATGCCGACATCTATGCTGTTGCATTGGATAAAGCCACACAGAAAACATATAGTTTCTATCACTGGAACATTGGTATGGAGACAGACAACAATTAGGAAGAAATGATCCCCAGACTCATATGCTTCAGCGAAAGAGTGCTGTCCCTTAGATAAGAGTGTGTATTATGTGTTCCCACCATAATATCCACTGCACTGGATTTTAAATAACTATTTCTCTCATTGATTGTGAGGAAAGGATGCCTTATATCACAAGAAAGACCGCGTTGTGACAAGAAGTGGAGGTTTATGTGGTTAATAGAAAGAAACAGTGATGTTATGCACGAACGTTATTATGAAGAGAAATTGAAGACTTCAGCATTATCTACGGTACGGCTGACTTTCTCCTTCTACGTTAGTTGGCGTGTAGTGAAATTAATCACTGAAGAAGAATAACACGATTTCGTTTCATTTCGAAACTATCCGCCAGTTGTTTACAACCTATAGAATTCTAAAATCTCACATAACGACGTCCGTATTTCCTTTGGAGTATGTTAACACACAGTTTGAAATCCATCGCTTACTTAATTGAAGAAAACCGAATATTCTTCATACAACATACAAATGAAATGATGATCTGCGGTATACCTAATTGTATTGGAATGGATTATGCGGGAAATTGTGAATGAGACCAAGAAGACAGGCATACATTGGACCAATGAGAATACGCTAGATGATTTCAACTTCAGTCATATCGACCTTCGTTGATCATCATCTACTTTGAACCCTGTGTTTATTAAGTTGGCCGAAATTGGTCAATCAATCGAAATGATTCTCAGAGAAATCAAACTCAATACATGTCATGTCATTCACAAAGGAGTGAGTGTTTATCTCAAGTGAGTCACTCCTGAGAATTAATGAAAGTGCTTTTCTTCCGTAAGTCATATTAATAGATGTGTAAAACTTGGTCACTGTGGTAGTAAGTATTTTCATATGAGCTGGTTTATTAGACGTATCACACGGTGATACGTCTAATAAAGGCACTTATATGGAATTGACAACATGACAACATTGACAACGTGTATAACATGATTTATGAATGATGATATTTGAATAACATGCATGGTCGCTTAATTCACTTATATAAGCAGTATAAGGCGTGTGCACATGCGAAACAGTCACATCGGTATATATCGTAGCCAAGAAGGTGAAATACAAGATTTCGTGACTGCATTCTTCTAAAAATGTTGACAGTTTTCTTCTAGGAATGAGAACGTGCACATTGAAATCGTATTTTCTCGTGATCTTTTATCACTTACGCAAAATGGATATTTGTGGTGTGGTAGTCGGTTTTATTACAGGTAATGACTGCTTTCCCAGCTCAGGCGTTGTTTTATGCTCTCCTCGATAAATGCAAGTCGCCATGCAATTATGTTCATGGTGGCTCAATAATAACAAAAGAGATTATTCGGTGGGTTTCCACTTGCCTACAATGAGATAAACAGTCTCACTTTACAGAAAACCAATCACCATGTCCATGTATAGACGACTCGCTGTAAACAAGGCGTCAACTAGCCACACTTCTGTGACATTAAATAAACTTGAGCTTTTGGTATCTGCCCTTGTGAAGAGATGATTAGACATGTAGTAACCACTCCATACATAAATATATCAGGAACTTCCCTCAAGGTAAAGTGTAGCCAAATTGATCAGACTTCAGTGTGTCTGATCTCACTCATGATTTCATTTGTTTGTATCACTGAGTGAATGTCTCTCCAATGAAATAAAGATTTCTCCTGAAATCAATTGCTTCTCACATACTTTATCTGTCAATCAGTGACTAGTAACAAGTTCGAGGAGTGGAGTGGAGTGGAGTGGAAGAGTGTGTGGTGTCACTCGGTGATCTTCACTGTGTATATCCAGTCAACCATCATTTACTACTGGATATTGGTTAGTGGGACCATAGGTTGTTGTCTGGCTCTATTTCACGTCTCTCCCTCCCTCTATCTCAACTGATGCCGTTTTAGTCGTCTGGAGTAACATTTATCAGCCTGTCAGGTGCTAAAAATAGTACTAAACATTCCGCCTGACGTTTAAATGACCGGAAACTGAGAACAGAGAAGGAGTAACATCAGAGAATATTACGTGACACCAAGTACGTGTTGGTCGAAGTGAATTACAAAGTCGATTCATACTATTCCACTTCGTCTAATTACTTTCAGCTGTACATCATATTTGCCTAGAAGAATTTCGCGTCACGGTTGAAACACTGGTGAGTGATTTTAGGCAGGGTGATCACCATTGCTACTGGCTAAGTGCTACCAAGCCTAGTGACCAATTGAGTGAACAATCCACCATCATGAGAGTAGATCTACGAGCAACATTGGTGAATGCACAGAGACGACGCAGTCTTTTCACAAAATAAATTTTATAAGCGTCATTGATGACCTGATTAGCTTGATGGATAAATGGAACGCCGTCCTTATTTATTCACCTGAGAAGTTAAGCATACTGCATTATTGATTCTACACTGGAACCCACATTCCTGTTTAAGTCGTTCACTGACTATGCACTCAAGGCAATAACAGAATTAACATGCAGCCTAATAAAATTATTGACATCAGTTGGTTGTCACTGGGAACTGAATTCATCAGAAGGATATTTCATCGTTAATGAGCGCCTCCTGAGAAGTGTGGAAACTCCATCGTGATGCAGAATTCATTTCAACACCGTGTGCTCTTGCAATGAGAGCAGTTCACACGATAGGCTGAATATCACTTGTTCTCCTCTTATGATTTCTAGATGGAATTTATCGTGAAACAACAGCAGTGAGAGAATTCTTCAAAACCAGTGACCATTGAAGAGTTAATTCATCGTTCTTCTTCAGAGATCTCTCCGCATTCCGTTCCCTTCATAGAAAAAGAATTCGAGGCGAGATTTCCAGTCACAAACTAGAATGAAACAGCTCTCCAGTACTCACTTGTATTCGATGATCCACTCACCAGCCATGTTTCGTGATGAAATCGAAGTTGAAATTAAATCACGTGCGTTGAAGTCAACATTTGAAAGAGATAACCAATATTATTGGTATTCATTCCTTTTGTTCCCAGTGGTGTATACACATTCCAGACGAGATGGAATATGATAGGATAGATCCCATCATAGTGACCTGCGTCCACGATTACTGACAAACAGTTTTTCTCTTCACATGACCTCCTTCATTTCTCCATCAGACACACCTGACATGTGGATTCACATTCATTCTTCGCGACGCTGTTCACTTCTTATTTGACTATATCACGTACCATTTCTATCCACCTATCTCTTTATCTATCCTAAATCGAACTTCATTTCCCTCCACAGTTTCGTTGGATGGTGGGTTCTACGCCTGTTCTTTGTTATGCCAGGTCTCCTAGTTTTTTCTTCACTGTCCACATGTCTGTTATTCAGTGTCGAACCGTAGCACGTTTTTCTGTGTGTATTTATTCTTTAACGAATTCGATATGTCTCTGCATCGTATAGAGCGCCATTGTTGAGTATCTCTTCGAATCCTTTCAATGAGTTGACTGCTGAATACTTTCACATCGATTTCATAGCAATGATCTGTGTCCTGATTTCAGGATCCTCTCTGTGTTATCATCATCATCGTAGCCTACTGTGTTTGAAACGATGATTTCCTGTCTATGTGGATGAATTTAAGAGGGTTCTGAGAGGTTATTTCCCATTAATCTGAACTTGTTTGTCTCATTGTCTCGACTGCTGCCATGAATATCACCATCATCATATCAACTCCTACCCTCACTTCAAATACACCAGTGAGCAGTAGGTTACGATGTTCTCGGTATTTGTCCTCATCACACCACTAGTGGATGAGACTTGTGAATATTTGTGGCGACGCACTCCACAATGTTGAAGTTGCTCTCAAATTCTTTCTCCATCGACGTTGCAGGAAGTCTTTAGGAAATCGAAGACGCTGAGATGAATTGTTGGAGAGTTCGATGATGCTACACGTTGACCTGAACAATCTTTCTATATTCTATTGAAAAGCCGTATGCACCGTGATTGCAACTTGGTTTGTGCATGTGTGTGAATCACAATCCCCTGTTTCACTCTATTCTCTCTAAATCGGTAGACATTCCAGTTACCAACAAGTCTGAAATTTCATTCTCTCATTCATCTCCCTCATGATAATCGTCAACTTAGTATTCTTATGTGTCATCTCATGTCACATTAAGATATTTCGAAAATCTATATGAAATGTATTCACTCACCATGTCAATCATGTATGATGCTGATGCCATTTGAAGTGAATATTTTTTGATTTATTCATTGAATATAATGGGGCGATGATGAGGATTTGATCGAGGTGTGAATTTACTACCTGTCATTTGCTCAATATTGTGTACAAGCAAACGAAAAACTCCTGGTCTGAATGAATCATTGGTTCAATTGGAATTGATAGTTTTCGTCGAACTACTGGACCAGATGATTTTTACCTCTTTTAAAAGTACTTGTGTAACGACAGAAGACTAGGGCCAGGCAACAGACCGTCTCTTACGAAAATCAACAGATATTAATCGATTTTTATGAACATCATTATACGTAATTGTTAGCAGAGAGGTAACGTCTTCTGATTGGTTGTTCTCCTACTAAAGGTTATTCTGTTATCTCTTTCTGCCATTTCTCAGACAGTCCGTCGATTTATCTGATAATCGTATCCGTCCATGCTAAGTCAGCTGTGATTGATTGTTGAGTTAGTCTTTGTTCTTGGTTTTTTCTGTTGAACAAGATTTTGGATGTAAACATTGACATAAATTTCTGTCTAACAATTTCTGCTGGCAGACAGCTCTCTCCACATTTGATTTTCTGACTCCAGGTGCAACGTTTATCATTGATGTCTGCATAGATAGCTGGCTAGAGCGCATGCTTGAACAACCAGCAAACTCGACACGATAGCGTGCTAAATAGCATGAATATATGACTAGCTACCTTCAGCTTAATCAGTCGGCATAAAGCGTAGAAATCAGCACTCAGTGTTAGACGATGAAACCTGCAGGCTAATAAATTTGAGAAACTATTTACCTCTAAAAAAGATTTGGCTATTGAAGTGGTCGATTTCCGGTGATTCATCAGAATGTGACTCACTGATTTTCTTGCTTTCTGATTGCTTCAAACGCCTTCAGATTGTCACCAATATGATCAGTGTGGAACATATGACGTGCAATCGCACAGTTGATAACCTGTTAGCTAATAATGCTCAAGTGGTTTTCGAGATCTCTATATGCAAACCGTAACTCTTCTGGTTTCTTTCAGTGTTTGTGATTTAATATGTGCGGATACACTGGAGTATACGACTGGAGGTGACATAAGATATCCTATTTCGATTATCTTCGGCAATATTTATCTCTGTGCAATCATGTGGGCTTGTCAACTGTGCATTCAACAATGTTTCTTTTAGATTTACTCTCATGATGGCGGATTGTTCACTCAACTGGTCACTAGGCTTGGTAGCACTTAGCCAGTAGCAATGGTGATCACCCTGCCTAAAATCACTCACCAGTGTTTCAACCGTGACGCGAAATTCTTCTAGGCAAATATGATGTACAGCTGAAAGTAATTAGACGAAGTGGAACAGTATGAATCGACTTTGTAATTCACTTCGACCAACACGTACTTGGTGTCACGTAATAATCTCTGATGTTACTCCTTCTCTATTCTCAGTTTCCGGTCATTTAAACATCATGTGGAATGTTTAAAACAATTTTTAGCACCTGACGGTCTGATAAAATGTTACTCCAGACGACTAAAACGGCATCAGTTGAGATAGAGGGAGGGAGAGCCAGACAACAACCTATGGTCCCACTAACCAATATTCACCAAGAAATGATGGTTGACTGGATATACACAGTGAAGATCACCGAGTGACACCACACACTGTTCCACTCCACTCCACTCCACTCCTCGAACTTGTTACTAGTCACTGATTGACAGATAAAGTATGTGAGAAGGAATTGATTTCAGGAGAAATCTCTATTTCATTGGAGAGACAATCACTCAGTGATACAAACCAATGAAATCATGAGTGAGATGAGACACACTGAAGTCTGATCAATTTGGATACACTTCACCTTGAGGGAAGTTACTGATATTTTTATGTATGGAGTGGTTACTACATGTCTCATCATCTCTTCAGGTGATCAGAAAGCAGAGGCTCAAGTTTATTTATTGTCACAATAGTGTGGCTCGTTGACGCCTTGTTTACAGCGAGTCGTCTAAACATGGACATGGTGATTGGTTTTCTGTAAAGTGAGACTGTTTATCTCATTGTAGGCAAGTGGAAACCCACCGAATAATCTCTTTTGTTATTATTGAGCCACCATGAACGTAATTGCATGGAGGCTTGCAAATATTGCTTCAGTCGGGTAGATCGCCCAATGCTTAAAGCAGTCATGACCTGTAATAAAACTGACTACCACACCACAAATAACCATTTTGCACAAGTGATGGAAAATTACGAGAGAATACGATTTCAATATGCAATTTCTCATTCCTAGAAGAAAACTGTCACAATTTTCAGAAGATTGCAGTCACAAAATCTTGTATTTCACCTTCTTGGCTACGATATATACCGATGTGACTGTATCGCATGTGCACACGCACTATACTACTTATATTAGTGAATTAAGCGACCATGCATGTTATTCAAATATCATCATTCATAAATCACGTTATGCATCATAGTTTCGTTACAATGGTCTCACTCACCAATTAAAACAATTCATGCATTGTTATGCTCATTGCATGGTGTGATCATGCACGAGAATGGAAGATAGGCACTTTCAAAAATATGCCAAAGACAGTGTGCTTCCGACTTCTTTGTAGGGCGGAAGCTCTCGCCATATGCATCGAAAAGCCGGAGCTATGTGTTCGAAAGAAACTAGTCCAGCCTGTACAACTACCTTGGACCTGGTTCGGTATGTTCCCTTATCCTTCAGTTTCTTGTTTTGTTATCTGTGGGTGTATGTGTAATTTTCTCTCTTTACCTTCATTCAATTCATCCCACTTTCTTCAATTATAAAATCAGTTATTTCAAGTTTGTTCCCATGCTCCTCCTGATCACACTTGTAATCCGTTTAGAATAACCACTTTACAATTATATTCTAATCCTGTGTAATTTTTTGTTTCTATGCCTCTTTTAATCTTTATTCTCACACACCTCCTTCCTAACTTACATTTCAAGTTGAAAATTTTCATCTCAATTTGTTTCCATGCTCATTTTGTTGACACCTGTAATTCCTTCTAAGCCTCTTGTAATTCATATCAAGTTGAAAACAATTATCACCTTTTATTCGCCTTGAAAACTTTTTCTCCAGTTATCAAATATTAATTTTGCATACGTTGTAACTGTTATCTAATCCTAGGAAATCAATCTTGTCTCTAACCCCTTTGTAATTTATATTCGTAGCTTCAAACTTTCGTATCAAGTTGAAAATTATTATCACCTTCCTTACTATGTGGAATTAAACAAATAAGAATTGTATCCATGTAAACTTATCTATATATATGTATGCGATTGTACAGCTCTTGAGAATGAAATCGCCGAAAAGATCGCCATCTTTGCTGAACTTCATGTTCTTCTCAATCTAACCCGTTATGATTTTATACTAAGCCTACCGATTCTGTAACATCTTATTATAATTTGCAATTTAGCCTCTTTATTTAGACATTAGACATTATCGGTCGATCCTCACATTCAGTGCCAGCTTTGTTAATGTGTCTTTGTACGTATTTTATGGTTATCGCAATTCTCTCACCCCGATGACACTTGTATCCTGTTGACGACTATAAAACAGCACCATATCACCTAATTGTTCATTCACATTTCATCAGATTCTTTTGACAACAAGACAAGAGTATAAATGAAAATGACTAATACACATACATGAAGCAATCAGATAGACAGTTGTAGTTTTCCTTACCTTCATTGGATTCTGATCGCTTGTAATGTCATGTGACAAAAAGGTCATCGATTGTTTATTATTTAGTTGATGGACAGACAAAGCATAATGTAAGTCTGAATTGAGACACTGGGGCTCTATTTTCGTCCCCAGCTGACGGTTGAAGGCACGTCATTCAGTCATTCAAATGACATAAGATTATGAGTGGGCTAATATTTTAACACATTTATTCCTATCCAATTGGATAGGCCAGCAACATGTTTTATACCGCTAACACACGCTCTCTCCACACCCTTCTGTTCCAGCGGTCTACTTTCAGTAGTCTCACTGCATTGTGCCGGTTTTAGTCAGGGTAAAGACATCAAGGATCGTCTGTTTCTCCACTTCTAAACAACCATCCATTTTCAGCCACCATCACAGTGTCTGTTATTACACATATGTGAATACATTGTGTGGAAATTCTTTGAAAGACAGTTCTCGTATAGTTGGGATATGTATCCGATTAGAAGATGTTTCTCAAATCCACGTCAGCCTCCTCAGCCAACTTAGCGGTGCATACTATCTCAACTAATGAGGGAGGTGACAACTTCTCATTTTCAGACATTTCGATCGACCGAAATGCACATTTTTGATATTGGTAGTTTAGAATTTTCATTATAGCATATATACATACTGAACTTAGATGAAATATTTGAGAAAGCTTAAGAAAGAAAAAGGGTTTGCCCATAAGAATGCCTTCATTGATGCAGCTATATAAGTTTATCTGACAGCAAATGGATTGAAAGCTGGTGTGAATCAGGAATTTAGTTCCTCATTCGTCATATTTAGTATTTCGGAATTTGTGTTTTTAAAGTAAATGCAAATAGTGCCCATACCAATTCTGCTTTTTGTTTGTCAAGTCTCTCTAGTGCTGTTTCAACTACCAGCATGACATCCTCAGGTTTTCATCTTTTGTTACTCATAGTCAAGTTCTGCCCTTTCATCAGTACGCCTTCCTCTGCTTCTCTTACCGCTGTGTCTGACATGTTTACAATCCAATTTGATTTAGTTACTTGTATATCATTCGTGCATTTTACGATCATCAGTTTATTAAAATATTGATTTGTTTCTTCCTTGTTTCTTCAAAAGTAGTTTCTTTTCGTTTTAGTGCAACTTCTAGTATGCTCTCATAATTTTCCTTTTGCTTCATTAATATCTTTCCTTATTGTAAATAAATTTCGTATGATACAGCGTAGTTTTCTCTGAGGCATGTTGAGGCATGTGTGAGATCTGCATTGCCTCTATCAGTAGATATAGGTGATTTCAAGCTCATGTACATGCGAAGAATAATTGCATTCCCTGGGCATCTGGGAATGAAAATTCGATGCTAGATAAATCGAGAATCAGCTTGATACAAAAGTGTGAGTTTGTTGGCCAGGCTTTAAATGGGAATATTGTGTTTTTAATGGGAAGACCGTCAGTAGAAATAATGTCAGTAAAATGTATGAGCAGATCAATCACTGACTAGGATGATTATGCCTTATTTTGATGCATACAAGTCATATGTGATTACGTGTAATTTACAATTTTGATGATATTGGGTTAATGGAATACGACCGCGTGGCGAATTTATTATTTTCAAACGCTGATGGAATACGACAAGAAGTAGAGTGAGATTGCGGTAGGCGAAAAATTCGTGGACTGCCTTTCTTTTCCTAATATTGAGCCACCATGACCTTAAAATCATGGTAGCTTGCAAAAATATTCCGAGTTTGAAAGATTGCAAATTCTGGGGGAAATTTTTTACTACCTGTATTAAAACTGACTACCTTCCCACAAATATCCCTTTTGCGAATTTACTTGAGGATTTGTTTTCAACATGAAATTCGGGAATCTCAACATTTACTCGACTCAAAATACTGTATTTCACCTCTCCAAATTCAATATTTCTCAATCGCCAATTTACAGACACACGTTCACGCCTAATACTACTTA
Source organism: Trichobilharzia szidati (assembly GCA_944472155.2). Taxonomy (NCBI): domain Eukaryota; kingdom Metazoa; phylum Platyhelminthes; class Trematoda; order Strigeidida; family Schistosomatidae; genus Trichobilharzia; species Trichobilharzia szidati. Next base: position 131,694,224 of record OX235272.1, on the reverse strand, counting down.
TGTAATTGATTTGAGCGACTATCTGTTTCATAGAAAAATCATCATTCATCAATCATGAAATCGCATACACTTCACTCGCACCACCTTCACTCACCACCTATATGACTTCAGATATGTCCTATTGATAACTTAGTGTATTCATGAAGGGGATGAACACGCGTTGTTATGTAGTAGGATATCTTCTCCAGCACAGGCCAATATGTTTCACCACAGAAGGTGTTAGGAAATGACCTCTCAATACACTTGTGTAAGAAAATCAGTCAGTCACATTCTGCTGAAGCAACTGTCATCGAACACTTCAGAAGCCAAATCTATTCTAGAGGTAAATAATTTCCCAAATTTATTAGCCTACAGCTTTCATCATCTAACATTGGGTGTTGATCTCTACTCTTTATGCCGACTGATTAAGCTGAAGGTAGCTAGTCAAACATCGATGCTATTTAGCAAGCCATCGTGTCAAGTTTGCTGGTTGCTGAAGCATGCTCTCTAGCCAGCTAGCTATGCAGACATCAATGATAAACGTTGCACCTTGCGTCTGAAAATCAAGTGTGGTGAGAGCTATCTGCTAAATAAGGACGGCGTTCCACTTCGCCATCAAGCTATTCAGGTCATCAGTGACACTTACAAAAATCATTTTGTGAAAAGACTGCGTCGTCTCTGTGCATTCACCAATGTTGCTCGTAGATCTACTCTCATGATGGTGGATTGTTCACTCAATTGGTCACTAGCCTCTTTGGAACCTAGCCAGTAGCAATGGTGATCACTTCGCCTCAAGTCAGTCACCAGTGACGCGAAATTCTTGTAAGCAAATATGATGTACAGCTGAAAGTAATTAGACGAAGTGGAATAGTATGAATCGACTTTGTAATTCACTTCGACCAACACGTACTTGGTGTCACGTAATAATCTCTGATGTTACTCCTTCTCTATTCTCAGTTTCCGGTCATTTAAACATCAGGCGGAATGTTTAGTACAATTTTTAGCACCTGACGGTCTGATAAAATGTTACTCCAGACGACTAAAACGGCATCAGTTGAGATAGAGGGAGGGAGAGCCGGACAACAACCTATGGTCCCACTCACCAATATTCACTAAGAAATGATGGTTGACTGGATATACACAGTGAAGATCACCGAGTGACACCACACACTCTTCCACTCCACTCCACTCCACTCCACTCCTCGAACTTGTTACTAGTCACTTATTGACAGATAAAGTATGTGAGAAGCAATTGATTTCAGGAGAAATCTCTATTTCATTGGAGAGACATTCACTCAGTGATACAAACCAATGAAATCATGAGTGAGATCAGACACACTGAAGTCTGATCAATTTGGATACACTTCACCTTGAGGGAAGTTACTGATATATTTATGTATGGAGTGGTTACTACATGTCTCATCATCTCTTCAGGTGATCAGAAAGCAGAGGCTCAAGTTTATTTATTGTCACAATAGTGTGGCTCGTTGACTCCTTGTTTACAGCGAGTCGTCTATACATGGACATGGTGATTGGTTTCGTGCAAAGTGACTCTGTCTATCACATCGTAGGCACGTGGAAACCCACCGAATAATCTTTTTTGTTATTTTTGAGCCACCATGAACATTACTGCATGGCGACTTGCAAAAATTAATGACAATTTCACATTAGTGCATTCATTAGACGTATAACCGGGTGATACATCTTAAAACCAAACTAATATGGAATTACTTACTACCACAGTGCCCAAGTTTTACACATACATGAATACGATTTAGAGAAGAAATGCACTTTCAATAATTTTTAGGAGTCACTCACTTGAGAAATACATTCACTCCATTGTGAATTACATGACATGTATTGAGTTTGGTTTCTCTGAGAATAATTTCGATTGATTGACTGACTTCAGCCAACTCAATGAACACAGGGTTCAAAGTAGATGATGATCAACGACGGTCGATGTGACTGAAGTTCAAATCATCTAGCGTATTCTCATTCGTCCAATATGTGCCTGTCTTCTTGGTCTCATTCACAATTTCCCATATAATCCAGTCCACTAAAATCAGGAATATCATTCTTGATACTAGGCAGCCTTTTCAGTACATGATCAAATACAACGAGCCTCGTCTTTCCATCATAATTCTTGAACGAAGTCGCAGCCTTAAATCCGACAACAATTTCTCGTGGATTCAAAGGGTGTACTGCTGAAAAGCCTTGAAGCAGGATAAAATAATGTCTAATAATCCTTGGTTCTCAGTGGTTCTGTTACTAATGGTGGTTCGTGGCGAAATCCAACTTGAAGTTTTGTCAATCAAATCTCTCCTTCTTGAATTGATAATTCAGAAATGAGAACAATTTCGGAGATTTCATCAGTCTTCGACTTTCTGTTGCCTCTCAGTTACGGTGTAGAATCTATTGTTATATTTTGATTCCACAATACTAAATTACGGCACTTTAAGGTATCTTACTCCATACACTACTTCTACGTCCAGTGACAACTATCACCAAAGGTCACATACTATTCTGCATTGTTTGCGTTCTCAGTGAAACAGAGGGCTCAGTTACAGCAGTGACATAAAATTCTGTTTCCTGATGACTTTATTGCTAACTCCATATCTGTATGCAATCTTCCATTATTGCTCACATTATTTCTCTCGAGCTACCATGAGGTCCATTCACAGAATTTCGACAACAAGAGTAAATCATATTCTCGCATGGAATACAAATCGTGATTGTCTGATTTTTTGACTGGCTGTTGGAAACCGGTGAGAGAGAAGAATAGCACGGGTCGACATATGATTAAAACGCAAATGAGAAACACCCACCCATGACGGCAACAAGAACAAGTGGGATGAGAAGAAATGCTTCTTTGTATGAAACCGTAACATCAAACTGTGATCAAAATATTCCGATGGTATTTATGCTTAATCAAGCAGAAATTTTCCTCATTTCACCTTTCTTGCTTAACAAGTTTGTCACTTTTATCTCGGTATTGCCATCACCCTCCCCGATATGTTGCGTGTTCGTATTCATCAAATTTTGAACTGAGATCAAACTAACTAGACTGTCTACAAATAGTAAAGCGACATTTCACTTGTTACACTTTCGTCAGGAATCCACATCATTTAGATAGAGAGAAAGATCACTGAAAACACCAGGCAGCACTGGACAGCTGTTTCCGCAGCAATGTATGTTTACTCATGAGCCTGCCAGGAATCAAGACCGACACCTTCAGTCTACCAGGATAATTTCTTTGAAGATTCAGTCACCTGTGCTGAAGTTCACTGACTGCTGAATTTAAATCTTGTCAACTCATGATATAAAATGCTGTCCCCACCAATACCTTTGATGAGCGTCCACTTCACCTTGACCTGATGAATCCAACTGGTCAAGACTTCCCAGTGCAATGTCAGAAAACCCATGCAGTGACCATCAGTAAGCTGGCGACTTTCATTATCCCAACTACTTCTATATCATTATGTGTAAGTAAGAATTTTTAGAAGAAAATCTCAAGGAAAACACGGATGAAGAAAACGAGAAAAACTGAGGAGAACAAAACAGATGATGATTGTAAGCAGACTGTACTTCTATCATACTACATGTGTACAATTTTGTTAGCTGACAGCAGAGATCACAGTTAATTGCCATTTAATAACAAAATAGATCAGTGTATGAGTTATAAACTCACCTTCTCCACACATGCTCTTCTTCGCCAAAACGTTAAAGGCAACATCTATAACGCTCTTGGCAACTTCAGTGTGTATTTACTAATTCACTTTCTACTGTTCAGCTAAGAATGTATACCGTGACAGGAGGATATTGTTTAGACTCAACCATGAATATGTACCAGCGTGGTTATCAAAAAGAGAATGCACAATAGTCTGCAGTTCAATTCCGGAGTCATACACAAATTACGATCAAGTGGTTCAAAATGATCTTGCTCAAATATTCTTCATGTAACTGAAGCTGTCAGATTTCATAAAGAAAGACTTTAACTTTATGGCATTCAAGTGTTGGTTTGCAGGGAATTGATTGGTCACAGGATTTCATCGTGAACAGACATCGGGAAGAGAACCATTGGAACACCTGGGAGTACTGGACAGCTGTTTCGTTCTAGTTGGGGACTGTTCATTAGCATCCACCCACCGGGATTTTTAACCTAGGACATGTCGGCTACAAGGTGAGCAAGTAGACCATTACGCCACTGAAACCTGACCCATTGACCACCATATAAATAGCAATTTGTGCCGATTCACGATGTGATGATAACACTAGTCAATGCCGTCGCTGAACAATATGTGTCATCACACCCAACAAGCTATAACCCTTGTTGTGAATTTATGTTCTAGAACCTTTCATCCAGACTCTTTTACGACCATGGCCTTAGTGTTGATTATTTGTCTTCCTAAATAGCTTCGTGACAAACTCTGAGTGTAGTGCTTTATATTTTTATGACTCCTTTTGGGTCCTTTGTTCTCTTGTCTCCAATCTGTCATTTCGAAATGACTGTTCATCATTCAAATAATTAGTTGTCAACCCTGTCGATTACATGAGAATACTCAGTTTCTCATGTGACACTGTTAGTTGCTCATATACATTTTGATTAATTTTGTTACTAACTGACAATAACCTCTGGTCTCTGTTGCCAATGAACAACGCTGTATTTGATATATGAATGAGTAACTAAACTACATAGATAGAGGTCAACCTGAAGTTCAATAGACAAGTGTGAAATAGATGATCGGAAAATAAAGGACATTCGGTAATGTGAATATGTGAATATTATACATAATATGATATATGTATATAAATAGATAATATGATGGAAACATGGATGGATGAGTGAAATGTTGTTAAAGTAGTAGACTAGATGAAGGGTGTTCAGTGTTCCATTCTTGTTTCATTTCATTTTACTTTATGTTATGCTATCTATCATATTCTAACATTTTATCTAGTCTACTACTTTAACAACATTTCACTCATCCATCCATGTTTCCAGCATATCATATTCACATATTCACATTTCCGAACATCGTAGTTATAAATCCCTTTACTCAACCATACAACTTTGAAGTAAATTTGCGGAAAGAGATCTCTCTTTGCTAACTTATGTCTTTCCTATTGCATACTTCACAGAGTTGCCAAAAATATCTTCGAAGAAAATCAATCACTTGAAATCGCTATTTAGGTCCTGTCTAATTTCAGTTTGATACAAAGAAATCCATATTGATCACCGATTAACTCTAAATTGAAAGCACTCCTTACTGATGCAGTTTAAGTACATTACTGGCAATCATCCACTTCTCTTGTAGAATGAGTGTATGTGTGCATACGTGAATTAGTTATCTAACCACCAGTACAAGTGGTTTACGCATAGTTAATAATGAAGACTGGTAATATGACTAAATTAGAAATTAACACTACACTGTGCATTGATCCGGCCTTCTCACAGTAAATACTTCGAAATAAGCATATTGAAGATAAACGTGACTATGTAATACCGCCATATAGGACAAGTATGTATCAAACAAATATAAGTTAGTGTTGATTGTTGAAGATGCTCGGAATTTCGGTGGTTAGAGAGGGAATTCATCTCTACGAATGTGAAAATGTTTTCTGACGTCAAAAGCTAGTGATCATAAGCAACCTGAGGATTCCAATCACGTATTGTGTCTGACTCAAACCGCCGACAAAATGGTTTTGTGGACTGATGTCATGCTTTTATGCGACTACTCTCAACTTTTTAACCTAATCCCATTTTGCTCAGAGTGCATTTCTGTGAAGAGCTGTGATGGAGCTTATGTACCAGATAGTTCCATTATTGACGACTAATAGTAAAATCGACTGATGTCTCCTCACTACCTACTGAACTTGTTTTTGAATCTGAAGTGTGCAATTGAATCAATGCATATGCAGCAAGAATCTCGCAATATTTTTCATACCTCCTACTTTCAGAAGCCACATCTCACAAACATAAAAGTGAACAGAGAGTTGTCGGCGTTCATTGTCAGATGGACGTCGAGGAAGTGGGACATTCCGTCGGACTCAGCTTCACGAGTAAAGTTGGTATTGTGGTGGGAGTAGCTGAAGGCTTGAAGTAAGTGTTCTAGGTGCAGGTTCTCATCACAAATGATGAAAGTATCATCAATGTATATCTTGTAAAGATGGAGGCAAATCATATTCCATGACAATAATTTGTGTTCGAGGCTGGCCATAAAACAGTTGGTCAAGAGAGGTCCAGTGGAAAGGCCATTGCTACGCCATCTATTTGCTCGTAGAATTCATCGTTGAATCTGAAATGGACATTGAAGGTACCATGTGGTAGCAGCTCCTTTAGATGATGGATCTGTATGCCGACATCTATGCTGTTGCATTGGATAAAGCCACACAGAAAACATATAGTTTCTATCACTGGAACATTGGTATGGAGACAGACAACAATTAGGAAGAAATGATCCCCAGACTCATATGCTTCAGCGAAAGAGTGCTGTCCCTTAGATAAGAGTGTGTATTATGTGTTCCCACCATAATATCCACTGCACTGGATTTTAAATAACTATTTCTCTCATTGATTGTGAGGAAAGGATGCCTTATATCACAAGAAAGACCGCGTTGTGACAAGAAGTGGAGGTTTATGTGGTTAATAGAAAGAAACAGTGATGTTATGCACGAACGTTATTATGAAGAGAAATTGAAGACTTCAGCATTATCTACGGTACGGCTGACTTTCTCCTTCTACGTTAGTTGGCGTGTAGTGAAATTAATCACTGAAGAAGAATAACACGATTTCGTTTCATTTCGAAACTATCCGCCAGTTGTTTACAACCTATAGAATTCTAAAATCTCACATAACGACGTCCGTATTTCCTTTGGAGTATGTTAACACACAGTTTGAAATCCATCGCTTACTTAATTGAAGAAAACCGAATATTCTTCATACAACATACAAATGAAATGATGATCTGCGGTATACCTAATTGTATTGGAATGGATTATGCGGGAAATTGTGAATGAGACCAAGAAGACAGGCATACATTGGACCAATGAGAATACGCTAGATGATTTCAACTTCAGTCATATCGACCTTCGTTGATCATCATCATTATACGTCTAATGAATGCACTAATGTGAAATTGTCTTAGCAACCTTCTGGTGCATGATCACACCATGCAATGAGAATAAAAATGCATGAACTGTTGTAATTGGCGAGTGAGGCCATTGTAACAAAAGTGTAGTGTAGTGTATAACGAGATTTATGAATGATGATATTTGAATAACATGCATGGTCGCTTAATTCACTTATATAAATAGTATAAGGCGTGTGCACATGCGAAACAGTCACATCGGTATATATCGTAGCCAAGAAGGTGAAATACAAGATTTCGTGACTGCATTCTTCTAAAAATTTGGTCAGTTTTCTTCCAGAAATGAGAAATTTCACATTGAAATCGTATTTTCTCGTGATCATTTATCACTTATGCAAAATGGTGATTTGTGGTGTGGTAGTCAGTTTTATTACAGGTCATGACTGCTTTCCCAGCTCTGGCGTTGTTTTATGCTCTCCTCGATAATTGCAAGTCGCCATGCAGTAATGTTCATGGTGGCTCAAAAATAACAAAAAAGATTATTCGGTGGGTTTCCACGTGCCTACGATGTGATAGACAGAGTCACTTTGCACGAAACCAATCACCACGTCCATGTATAGACGACTTGCTGTAAACAAGGAGTCAAATAGACACACTACTGTGACAATAAATAAACTTGAGCCTCTGCTTTCTGATCACCTGAAGAGATGATGAGACATGTAGTAACCACTCCATACATAAATATATCAGTAACTTCCCTCAAGGTGAAGTGTAGCCAAATTGATCAGACTTCAGTGTGTCTCATCTCACTCATGATTTCATTTGTTCGTATCACTGAGTGAATGTCTCTCCAATGAAATAGAGATTTCTCCTGAAATCAATTGCTTCTCACATACTTTATCTGTCAATAAGTGACTAGTAACAAGTTCGAGGGGTAGAGTGGAGTGGAGTGGAAGAGTGTGTGGTGTCACTCGGTGATCTTCACTGTGTATATCCAGTCAACCATCATTTCTTGGTGAATATTGGTTAGTGGGACCATAGGTTGTTGTCTGGCTCTATTTCACGTCTCTCCCTTCCTCCATCAAAACTGAAGCTGTTTTAGTCGTCTGGAGTAACATTTATCAGCCTGTCAGGTGCTAAAAAATTGTACTACAGGCATACACTAAGTTATCAATAGGACATATCTGAAGTCATATAGCTGGTGAGTGAAGGCGGTGCGAGTGAAGTGTACGCGATTTCATGATTGATGAATGATGATTTTTCAATGAAACAGATAGTCGCTCATATCAATTACATAAGTAGTATTAGGCGTGAACGTGTGTTTGTAAATTGGCGATTGAGAAATATTGAATTTGGAGAGGTGAAATACAGTATTTTGAGTCGAGTAAATGTTGAGATTCCCGAATTTCATGTTGAAAACAAATCCTCAAGTAAATTCGCAAAAGGGATATTTGTGGGAAGGTAGTCAGTTTTAATACAGGTAGTAAAAAATTTCCCCCAGAATTTGCAATCTTTCAAACTCGGAATATTTTTGCAAGCTACCATGATTTTAAGGTCATGGTGGCTCAATATTAGGAAAAGAAAGGCAGTCCACGAATTTTTCGCCTACCGCAATCTCACTCTACTTCTTGTCGTATTCCATCAGCGTTTGAAAATAATAAATTCGCCACGCGGTCGTATTCCATTAACCCAATATCATCAAAATTGTAAATTACACGTAATCACATATGACTTGTATGCATCAAAATAAGGCATAATCATCCTAGTCAGTGATTGATCTGCTCATACATTTTACTGACATTATTTCTACTGACGGTCTTCCCATTAAAAACACAATATTCCCATTTAAAGCCTGGCCAACAAACTCACACTTTTGTATCAAGCTGATTCTCGATTTATTTAGCATCGAATTTTCATTCCCAGATGTCCAGGGAATGCAATTATTCTTCGCATGTACATCAGCTTGAAATCACCTATATCTACTGATAGAGCCAATGCAGATGTCACACATGCCTCAACATGCCTCAGAGAAAACTACGCTGTATCATACGAAATTTATTTACAATAAGGAAAGATATTAATGAAGCAAAAGGAAAATTATGAGAGCATACTAGAAGTTGCACTAAAACGAAAAGAAACTACTTTTGAAGAAACAAGGAAGAAACAAATCAATATTTTAATAAACTGATGATCGTAAAAAGCACGAATGATATACAAGTAACTAAATCAAATTGGATTGTAAACATGTCAGACACAGCGGTAAGAGAAGCAGAGGAAGGCGTACTGATGAAAGGGCAGAACTTGACTATGAGTAACAAAAGATGAAAACCTGAGGATGTCATGCTGGTAGTTGAAACAGCACTAGAGAGACTTGACAAACAAAAAGCAGAATTGGTATGGGCACTATTTGCATTTACTTTAAAAACACAAATTCCGAAATACTAAATATGACGAATGAGGAACTAAATTCCTGATTCACACCAGCTTTCAATCCACTTGCTGTCAGATTAACTTATATAGCTGCATCAATGAAGGCAGTCTTATGGGCAAACCCTGTAACTCTTCTGGCTTCTTTCAGTGTTTGTGATTTAATATATGCGGATACACTGGAGTATACGACTGGAGATGACATAAGATATCCTATTTCGATTATCTTCGGCAATATTTATCTCTGTACAATCATGTGGGCTTGTCAACTGTGCATTCAACAATGTTTCTTTTAGATTTACTCTCATGATGGCGGATTGTTCACTCAACTGATCACTAGGCTTGGTAGCACTTAGCCAGTAGCAATGGTGATCACCCTGCCTAAAATCATTCACCAGTGTTTCAACCACGACGTGAAATTCTTGTAAGCAAATATGATGTACAGATGAAAGTAATTAGACGAAGTGGAACTGTATGAATAGACTTTGTAATTCACTTCGACCAACACGTACTTGGTGTCACGTAATAATCTCTGATGTTACTCCTTCTCTATTCTCAGTTTCCGGTCATTTAAACATCATGTGGAATGTTTAGTACAATTTTTTAGCACCTGACGGTCTGATAAAATGTTACTCCAGACGACTAAAACGGCATCAGTTGAGATAGAGGAAGGGAGAGCCAGACAACAACCTATGGTCCCACTCACCAATATTCACCAAGAAATGATGGTTGACTGGATATACACAGTGAAGATCACCGAGTGACACCACACACTCTTCCACTCCACTCCACTCCACTCCACTCCTCGAACTTGTTACTAGTCACTTATTGACAGATAAAGTATGTGAGAAGCAATTGATTTCAGGAGAAATCTCTATTTCTTTGGAGAGACAATCACTCAGTGATACAAACCAATGAAATCATGAGTGAGATCAAACACACTGAAGTCTGATCAATTTGGCTACACTTCACCTTGAGGGAAGTTACTGATATATTTATGTATGGAGTGGTTACTACATGTCTCATCATCTCTTCAGGTGATCAGAAAGCAGAGGCTCAAGTTTATTTATTGTCACAATAGTGTGGCTCGTTGACGCCTTGTTTACAGCGAGTCGTCTAAACATGGACATGGTGATTGGTTTTCTGTAAAGTGAGACTGTTTATCTCAT